>JH720007.1:0-435567 GCA_000231845.2 Tetrahymena malaccensis 436 | reverse complement strand
AAAAAGTATTTGTTTGAAAACAAGCTAACTCTTGCTGATGTTTATGCTTACACTGCAATAAACGCTTTGAAACATTTATTAAGTGATGAATACAAATAATTCGCTTAAACATTTGATCCATTCATGAAAAACTTTGAAGAGATTCCTTTGATCAAGGCTTATCATAACTCAAATAGATACCCTAAATTTGGTTGATTATAAATAAAATATACTTATAATATTAATTGTTTAAATGATTAATCTTTTTGTTTTAACTTTAATATTTTCAATTAAAAAAAAATAAATTAGAACAAACTTTGATAATACTAACTTTTATAATGGTTTTAAATGTTATAAGTTTTTCTTTATAAAATTCCTTCATATTTTCCCTTAAACATCTACTCTTTTGTCTTAAAAATACTGGAAAAAATTATTTAATATTCTTTTAAGCTTTCAAATATAGCTTGAAAAATTATTTTAGATTAACCATTTAATCAAAATACAAAAAAAATTTTTATTTTTATATCAAGAATTTTTCAATAAAGCAAAATTATTTAGTTAAATGTTATATTTTCATAACTAAATTGCAATTTTAATAAATATTTTATATTTTAAATATAATTTATACAAATAAAATTTATTTTTAAGTTCATTTTTTATATTTTAAAGTTGAAAGATAATGCTGGAATTAAAATATATTTAGATATAAAATAAATGTTGAAAAATATTCAATTATTTCTTATCATAACTTAAAATTAACTCTTTATTTAAACAATTTATTTGACTGATTAAATTTTTTGATACTTGGAATTTATTCGAATCTTCTGAAAAAAGGATCAAATGAAGAAGCAAATTCATTATAAGCATTAGAAAAGTTTATCTAAAAATATTTTAATGCTATATAAGCATATATATCTGCAATAGTTAATTTATTAAAGAAAAAAGTCTTATTTCCTAAAGCTTTTTTCAATTATTAAATTTTTGGAATTACTTAAGAATTTAGATTATTGCTTCCTTCTTCAATTTACTTTGATTCTTAATAAATTATTGAGAATAAATGATCACATAAAAATCTTATATTATCTACTCTATATTTTTATTTTCCTTCTCCATATAAGGACTGTTGATTTGTTAATTCAATCAAATAATTCACAATATTTTATGACTCAGTTATTGAAAAATCTCCATCAATTAAGTAAGGTAAATTTGGGAAATCTAATCCTATCTCTATTTTATTTTATCTCTAACAATTAAAAGATAAAGAACTGTATCTAGCTTCAATATAAGGTTAATGAGCAAGCTCTAATACGTACCTCACAGCCAGCCCTCTTGGAGAAAATTCCAAATAACCTATAACTAACTCAGGCCTTTTTTATATTTGATATCTTTTTAATTAGTTTGTAGAATTCTAACAACCCATTTAGCATATATTATTATACTATATTTAATATATTTTTTGATTAGGTTTTTTCCCATTCACCAGTATCAGTAATATATTTATTTACACTTTAAAAAAGAAAAAGATTTTGAATAAACTTAATTTTAATCAATTTTAATTAATTTAAAATTTTTCTTTTTTTATTCTATCTTTATTCTTTTTTCTTTAATTAATCTTAACTCAGTAAAAAAAAAGAAAAATTAATTAATATTTTATATTACAAACTTAAACAAATTTAAGCTAATTAGTTACTTTTTTATTTTTACAGTTTATACTAATTTTGATAAACTGATTTTGAAAGTTATCTTGCAATTTTTAATATGTTTTTTTGATAAAATTTTAAAAAATAGAGCTTATTTTATTACGAAATAAGCTTCTTTTTTATTAAAGGCATTATACATTCATATTTAAAAATATTCTATTTTATTATATTTCACAAAACCTTAAAAATCAATTTTTTTGCAAAATAAAATAAAAAGCTTTTTCATAAAAAAATATTTCTAGTTTAGTAGTGTGATTCGTACTAATATAAGGTTTCTCAACTTTTTTCATAATTTTTACTTTCAAAAGTTCACATTTTTTTACATTTATTTATTTAAAATAATTTATTTTACTTTTTAAATAAATATATGATACTCAATTTTCAGGTAAATAAATAAAATATTTCAATAGATGCTAATATATAGAAGTGAATGTGCAAGCAAATTATTTACTCAAGTACTTTCTTAAGGAAAAGTCTAAATTTTTTAATTAAGAATAATTTCTGTTAATTTCTAATAAATTAGCTCAATCAAATCAACTTAAAATATAAAATAAACCAATAAAAACCTTATTAAAAAGAGAGGGCTAATATTTGTATAAACACTTTCAAAATAATAAAATTAACTTTAAAAATAAAAATCAATTAAAAATCTACATAAAAAACTTAATAAATGTCTTAATAAAATATCATTTTAGGATACTGGGCTTTCCCTTTAAGAGGATAGCCTATAAGGTATATTTTTGAATTAGCTCAATATCCTTACTAACAAACTAACTATACTTTTGAAGGAGCTAAAGACTGGTTTGAAAAAGATAAAAAGGAACTTGGCTTAGACTTCCCTAACTTACCTTACCTAATTCAAGGCGATTTTAAGATCACTGAGTCTTAAAACATTGTTAACTTTGCTTTGGATGTCACTAAGCAACATCATTTGTTGGGAGCTGGACTAATAAGATTTAAGATTGATAACATCAGATTCCTTTGTGATGAGTTGATAGCTAAAACATTCTTAGCATCAACAAAAAGTGGAGAAGATAAGAAGGCTGAAATCAACAGTTCTGTAGTTCCTAAATTTAAGAGCTTGTAAACTGCAATCGGAAACAAAAAGTATTTGTTTGAAAACAAGCTAACTCTTGCTGATGTTTATGCTTACACTGCAATAAACGCTTTGAAACATTTATTAAGTGATGAATACAAGCAATTCGCTTAAACATTTGATCCATTCATGAAAAACTTTGAAGAGATTCCTTTGATCAAGGCCTATCATAACTCAAATAGATATCCTAAATTTAGCTGATTATTTAGATATAGATATTCATGTTTTTTTTTTTTGAGTAAATGTATATTTGAAGTATTTGTTATACATTCATCTTTTTAAAAATAAATTTTTATCTATCTTGTATTCATATAAAAGATAAAGTATAAAAATTAAAATTATAAGAATGATATTCGATATTTTAAAAACTCTTAATTATTATATTTTTGATAATTATACTTTTATTAAAACAACAGAAATTATATAAATACATTTCGATTATTATATCTGCAAAGCAACTAATTTTTAATGAGAAATTCATGATTAAATATGATTTAAAAATGAAAATACTTTAAATTTTTACAAAATTTTACATTAAAAAAATAAAAATTTGCAAAAAATGAATTTAGCTCTAAGAGTAACCCTTTATGAAAAGCTGTTAACCTATGCAATTAATTATTAACGAAAGCAAAAATTTTGGAATATATCACAAACCAACCATATAATTTTAATATTTAATTTTTCATTCGTTTATTTTATAATTAATTATTATGATAACAAAAAATAATTAATAATTAAAGATTATTTCAGTATTAAAAATCACAATTCCTACTTTTAAGCTTTAAAGGCATCCTCACATATTTTTAACAAATTAATTGGATTTTATGTGGTTCAATAAAATTGATATATTTGGGAGTAATATTTCTATAAAGTTTTAAGGATTAGATGTACATTAAACTAAATTTGGTGCTTTTTTTACTGTTCTAGTATTTACATTAGTTTTTTTGAGGCTAATTATTTTGATAAACGATGTTATAATTGGATAAAATCCAACAGTTTTATACCAAGAAAGATTTGTTTAAGATCCTAAAATGTTTGAAATTACCCCAAACTCTCTTTCATTAGCATTAGGACTCTTAGATATGAACTTTAATTACTATATTGATGAAACTATATTTAGTATTTAAGGAGTTCACATAACTAAGCAAAATGTTTGGAATAACTAAACCAAATAATATGAATAAATATTAAGCTCAAAGCTTTTTAATTTAGTTAATTGCACTGAAAAGCATATCCCTGATCCGCAGCTTAGAACTTTCTTCCTATAGTCTAATTTATACATGCATTAGTGTATTCCTCTAGATTTAACTTTATAAATTTAGGGATAGTTTAATTCAGAAGTCTACTAAGAGCTAAACTTTTATTTTAAAAAATGTGTTGGTTAAAAATGCAAAAGTGACTCAGATATAAATAAAATTTTAAACAGCAACAATGTGGAGCTTGTTTTTACAGATGTATTTTTTTCTCCTTAAAACAAAGATAATCCTTTTACAAAATTTTCTAGAGACTTGTACTGGGTAACAAGCAAAAATTTACCCCGTGAAGTGAATGTATTTTTAAGGAATAATTATGTAGAAACTGACGTTGGGTGGATTACATCAAATTTAAATACAAATATTTATCCTTCTTACAGCTATGATGATATACAGGTAAATATATTTTCAATTAAAGTTTTTTATCAAAATATTTATTTTTGTATTTAGTTTTAAGGACTAGTGAAATTATTTATTCAAATAAACATAAATTATTTTTTATTTTTTAAAACAAATAATTAAATGTTAAAAGAATAATTGTAAATTTTTTTTTTATTAAATAGATTACTGATCCTTCAAATGATTTTTTTTTTCATCTTGTTATCAGATTTGAAAAATCCAAAGAGAATCTCTACCAAAGGAACTATGATAACCTATTCATTATTTTATCTTAAATCGGAGGAATATCTTCGTTATTGTTAACTATTTTTGGGTTTATCTGCAAAAAATACTCTTAAATCCACTTAAATAAATCTTTGATTAACTAATTATTTACTTTTTAAAATGATACAAGTTAGCTAGATAGCTATAACTTTATTTAAAATAGCACAAACAACCAAAATTTATTTTCTAACCAAGTGGAAATAGCTGAAAATAGATAAAGTCTAAACAATTCAAATTTTAACTTTAAATAAAGTTAGATACAGCAGAATCTAAGTTATTAATCACCTCCAAATAAAGCTATTATTAAAAATAAACTAGGAGAATTGAATTAAGCTAATCGATCAAAGCAAATAGAAGATCATTAATAAAAAATAGATATATCACTGGGCAGTAACTCTAATCAATAATAATCAAATTTATTCGCCAAAGACTAAATCTTAGAATATTTTGAAAACTAAGAATAAATAGAAAATAAATTTCATAAACTAAAGTTTAACACTTTTGCATATATGATTTCTTCCATATTGAAATGCTTTAAATGCTATAAAACTTAAAAATAGCTGATAGATTTTGGATTCCAAGAACTAAATAATACTTTAGATATCAAGAATATTTTATAAAAATTAACAGAAATAGATAAACTAAAAAGAGTGGTTCTTAACAATGAACAACTAGTATTGTTTGATTATATACCTAAACCAAACATCAAATACAAATTATAAGAAAATTAGAAGCTAAACATTTAAAAAATATGTACTTTTTCATAATTAGGAGATATTAAATAAATTGAAAAACTCAAAAAAGCTAAAAACTGCTTTTAAAGTATAAAATAAAAGGGAAAATAAAATAAAATTGACGTTAGTCTCTTGAGTTTGATATAGAAATTTTAATTTGATGATTCTCCTTCAAAATAAATAACAAAACAATTAAATTATCCAGCTCTACTAACCCAACAAAATTTTTAAAATGAGAATATAAACATCTAGTAAAATAAATTACTGCAAGAAGGGAATAAATTATAGATGGATGGCTCAGATGACAGCTTCGTAAAGAATGATTTAAAAAACTATGCATTTACAAAATATGTCAGACACAACATTAAAAATGAAGATTAAAGTAACAAATGATTACAATTTATTCATTTCTAATTGATAAAAAATAAAATAGATAGATAAGTAAATGAGTATGTTTATGAGTTGTATAATAATCAAATTTTATGTGATAAATACTATATAAATAAATTGTTGTGTTAATCAGAGATAGATCAAAACTTTAAAATGGAATTTTATTTTTAATTATTTGAAATTTAGCATTATATTTTTGAAAACATATCAATTTAAAATAGCTTGATCCTAATATTTTATGTTCATTTTCTTAGAATTAATTGATAAATTATAATTAATTTGTTTTATATACAAATATAAATAAAAAAATGGCAACTGCTCATAATTTAAATTGATTATATGATTATTATGATAATATTTTATCAAATTATTTTACATTTCCATAATTATTAAGAAAAAATCATGGATAATTCTAAAACTTATTTATATATGATTTTAAATAAATTGATATAATTTTTGATAAAAATAAAAATCTTAAAAATATCTTTATTCGGAATAATTTAATTAATTAATTAATTTATTTATTTAAAATAATAGCCAATTAATCATCAATGTTTAAATCAAATCAAATTTAATTATTAAATAAATTCTACTTTCTTTATTCAAAATAAGTTAAATAGTTTAAATAAAGTTTTAGATAAAATGATTTTTTAATTTAATATTTGATTGATTAAAAAATTTAATTATTTTAAATTAATAAAAAATTTAATAAAATTTGATCAATAAGATACTAATTAAGCCTTAAAGTATTTAAAAATTTAAGATTTAGATTGTTTATAATATTTTTAAATACAGTTTACTAATGCTTTATATTTAAAATCATCCCTATTTACTTTTAAATTAAAAAATATATTTATGACTATTTAATTAACTGACATAAAATAAAGAGAAAAATATTTTTAATTTCTATTTTGAGAAAAATTCTAATATCATTTTTGAAGATTAATTCCTATGTACACTAGCCTTTTCATTTTTTTGAGTCTATCTTTCAATTAATCAAAATCGAAATTTCGCATTTATTATCTAGAACATTATTAAGAAATATAAATTGATTATAATTTTAAATGAAGTTTAATTAAAATGTTTATTTTTAATAAAATTTATTTTGATGGAAAAAAAAATAATAAAAACTAATTAACCTTAATTCTAAAACAAATACTGCAACGTTTGTACAAAATCTTAGTTAATTAAAAAAATCTTCCATTTTATTATAATCAATCTAGTTGCGGCTATTGATGAAGAAAAATAAATAAATAAAATTATTAAAATAATTTAAAAAATATATATAAATAATAAATATTTTAAGAAATTTAATTGGCAGTTTTTTTATGTTTAAATTAATTAATCTCAGTTTAATTTGCTTTTATTTGAAATAAATACCTAATGTCTAAATTAAGACTTCTAAGATTTTTACAACCAGCAATTCCTTTAATCAAATTTACTGCTCCTTGTATTTTGATGTCATTAAATCTTTAAAATAAGATAAAATTTGTTCATTTTAAAGCAAAATAAAATTATTTAAGTAAATTAATAATTAATAATTTTGAATGTAATTAATTATTTTTTTACTTTAAATCAATAGTTAGATTTCTTAAATTTTTTATTAATTTTAACCCACTACTAAAAGTTTGAATCCATGATTCACCAATCTTATTATTGCTTTTCATATAAATAAACATTTTTAAAATATTTTTGCATTTAAAGTTTAATTTATTGCAATTTTATTTAGTAAATAAATATTCCGATTTGGTTTCAAAATTAACAGTTGAAACAATTTTAAACTAACAAAGCTAATATTTTACTATAAGAGAAGTTCTATACATTAAAGGCTCAAAATTTTCTCAAATGCCTCAAAAAATGAGATAACTTCTGTTTTACCCAATAAATTGTTGCTAATTTTCATTTTTAAAATTAAAAAAATGTGTAAAATGCAAATAAAATTTTAATAATCTTTTCAAATATTAAAAAAAAATATATATATAATTAATATAAATAAAAAAATAAATATATTATTACCTAACATCAATCTTAAGCTCTGTTAGGTTCTAGCACTTTCCAAGTGAGGTATATAAATTCTAAAATCCTTAATCTTGCAGTTAACTTTTAAATTTTAAATTGCATAAATTATGAATCTTATATTTATGAAGATAATAAATATTATAAAATATTTTAAAACAAAATGCTCTTTATACATTCCTTATAGAGATAGGACAAGATTTCTAAGTTAAATGCTATTACTGATTCCCTAGCTTAAGTAAAGCATACCTTCATCACCAATTTAACATTAGCTTTAATTTAATAAAAAATATAATTTTGTTTACTATCTATTCAAAGTAATTTTTACTTTAGACTAAGCTATAAGGATTTCAGGCTCTTAGATTATCCTAAAACTGTTCCTAATTCTAACAGACCTTCATTATAAATTCTGTTATTACTTTATTATAAAATAAAAAATTGATTCAAATTTTTATTTAATACTATATTTTAAAATAATCTTTATTTAATACAAATACGAAATGATATTTTTAAATCATTTTAATATTATTAAATGTAAGCTAGTTAGGTAAAATATATGAATGAAATAATTTTTAATCATAAAAATTTATATTTTTTATTTTAAATATATTCTTTGTTTAATTACTTCAAGGTAATCTATAATTCAATAAGCTACTCACATTTTGATAACCCTTTTCCTAAATCAGCAGCACCTTTCTCCCAAATATCATTCTTGCTATTTTTTATTATAAAATGATCAATGATAAAAATATTTCTAATATGTATTTTATATATTGTGTGAGTATTGTAAAATAGACCACTATTTTATGTCTTAATTTTTACCAAAATAAATATAAAAATTTTGTATTTATAATATGCTTATTTTAGTTTTTTTTCACCTAAATGTCTTAATAATATGCTCTTATTATTAATTAAAAAAGTGAATTTGATTTGATAAGATTTTATAGCTACTGCAATTAATAAAAAGTAAATAATTAAAATACTTAGAGTTTTAGTTTTAGATAATTAGAAATCTTAAAAAAATGATGAAAATTATTTATTAGTAAGGGGGAAAGTTTAAGATAGCATGGTATTACTACATAATAGGAATTTAATTGTGAATAAATAATTATTTTGATTTTTTTAGATAATAATTTTTTGTAATTTAAAAAAAAGGCATTTAAACTATACCTTAAATTAATGTTCAAGTTTCTTATCTTAGTCAAATTAGCTAATATATTCCCTAAATCATAATCATCATTAAGATCGCATTATCTTGTTTATTAAAAATAAATATTACGAAAAATTTAATTTGATGATTCAATCAATTAATTATAATAAATATAAAAAATAATTTTACGCAAGTCCAATTTGTAAGTCTGTTAAATTTTCTTATTTGTCTAAATTTTTTATCAACTCATTCAATTTTTATTAAGATATTTTATTATTACTTTGGTATTAAAAATAGTAAGTAAATACAAAACTTAAAAATAAAATTCAAATATCTTTATTAATTTACTTTAGATTAATCCTCAATGTGGTTAGACTAACAAATTTTAGCAAATTTTGTGTAAGAATATTTATTTAGCCATCTTTTATTTTATGTTCTCTATTTTTATTATATTTTCATTTATTTTAGCATAAATATAAAAATTATTACGAAAAATCTAAGCTTAGTTCGTTCACGCTTTACTTATTTTAAGAATTAGAAAACTATTTTATAAATATTTTGATAAAATATAATGAAAATTTCAGCTGTATTATTACTTTTTCCAACGATGAAAAACTATTTAGCTCTTAAAACATTTGTTTAAAATAATTTTTTTTTTTTTTTTGCTTTTTATATTAATTATCAATATTTATAAATTAAATGAATTATTACATGAATTTCTACAAACATCCAAATGTTAAAAACCATTTTGTGATTTAATTTTTTTACTTGATAATATTTTTGTAAAAAGAATTCATAATAAATAAAATTATTATTTTATAAAAGAAATATGTTAAGCATAATATATTTTTTTATTAGAAAAGACTCAAATTAGTAACTAATAATTTTGTTAAAGAGTAGATAACATATTCGAATTGAAAAAATTTATCAAAAACTTTATTTTAATTAAAAAATACAATCATACATTATTTGAAAATATTTTCTGTCAATATATATGATGTATTTTATATTTATATTTTTTAATTATGGGAATTTTTATTCAATATTGTCTTTACTTAAATAGCTTATTCAAATTCAATAGTATGGTTGAATGAATAAAATGACTTTCTATAATTGACAAAATAATTAAAAATTTTGAGATGTCTTTTATGTCTCCAAAATTAGCAGCTATTTTTAAAAACTCGAAATTAAATAAATTTTGCTTGTATTTGTTTATTTAATCGATATTAATTATGTGCATGTATGTATTTAAAAAAATTTTTTGGTAAAAGCTTTACTACTAAGAATTAAGACATGAATTCTTTCTACTGCTGATTGAGAGATTCACTGGTAGAAAACATGCTAACTAAAGATTTAAATAAAAATTTTTAATTGCTTTTGTTTTATGTGATATTAAAAAAATAAAATAAATAATTAATTAAAGTCTATTTTCATCAAAGATTGAGATCATACTATCAAAAATAAGATTATTAATTAGAATCAATTAAAAACCTTTATTTATAAAATTATAGTACTAATAAAGAAAAATTAAATTTGATTGATTGTTTTACTAATTAATTAATTATTACTTAGATAGAATGAGTCATTAGCAAATCAAATAGCCTCGTTAGAATTCTGTTTCATCTCTACATAAGCAAGGGTAGTAGCATGGACACAAAAAAAACTACTCATCATAGCTAGATAATAAAAATATTGAAGGTTCCCCTAAAATAGGAAAAGAATTTAAATAGCTACTTACTCCATCCAAAGCATTTGAAAGTCCAATTGTTAAAAAAGGTCCAAATTTTTATGGCGATAAGCAAATTAAATAGAATACATCTATGACTAATTTGAGAAATATTATCAGCTAAAATACAAGCTAATCTCATTTAAGCCCAAATGCTTAAACTATTATTTCTTCAAGTAATCATAAAGGAATAATTGGGTCGTCCTTATCGAATAAGAGTTTATTAACATCTAGTGATAACAATGCATATTTGAGCATCAACATAAATCAAGCATAAAATTTATAAGTAAAAGAGCATGACTCAGCTGCGCTTTCCCCTATTGAGGAAATAAATATAAATGCCATAAAAAAATCTATACCCTTCTCTTCAATAGGCTAAAATTCGAAGCAAAATTTAGAAATTCCTCGATCAACAGTTAATTTTAACATTGATAGCTCATCTAAAAAGGCACAAAATTTTAATTCTAATTAGCTAGCAAGTGTTTTAGGGATAGGTAATAATTAACAAACTAAAGCATAAGAATAGCAATAAATACCAATAGGATAAAATAAATTATAGCAGCAATAATCTTTAGGCTAACTTAACAATTATTATTCAAAGAGCTCTTATAATATGCCTTAGCAGAATCTAACTCCAAGTAGTACAGCAGTTAACACACAATCAATTAGTAATACAATAAACAAAACAAATCCAATTATGTAAAACTTTTTGTAGCAATAATAGCAAAATTAGATAATTCAAAATAACAAAAATGTAGCTTTGAATTAAAATAATCAATAACTAATCTCTTTATAGCAATCTCCTCTTTAAGTACAATAGCAAAATTTGATTTAAATAAATGGAGCTACTTTGACGGAATCTTAAAATACTCAAAACGCTTAGAATACTAACCAGAACGCAGCTAACAGCTAAAGTAGATAAAGCTCTATAACAAATATTAGTAATTTTGTTCAAAACGACTACATAAATAGTCTAAAAAATGAAGATTAAGTGTAAGATGTTAAAGCATTTGCGCCTTCAAAAGATTAAATGAATAACGTTACAGGCAAACAGCAAAGAAGTGTCTCTAGAGAATATAGTATCAAAAAAGAACCTTCAACTGTTAGCCTCAGAAAAAAAGAATCAAGTTCAAATCAAAATCAAAGTGGCTCTAGAAATAACTCATAGAATTAAAAGACAAATAATTATTCTGTTCAAATAAACACTGGAGCTAATAGCCAGTAATTAATTATTTTTGTTATTATAACTAAAGAAAAAAACAATCAAAAAAATAAAAATCAACTATTTTATTTAATCCACAAGCAATTTATGTGGATAGGAATGCATAATAAATTAATTATGTATTTTTAATCATAAATAGTAGCAAGAAATAAAAAATGAATCCTATAATACTGATAATTTTAATTAAAAATTGATTATTTTTACTATAACTAATATTCTAAACATTAAAATTTTTTATTTCAACGACCCCAATTTTAAACCATCTGCTATTATTGCTTTTTGTTATTTAAAGATTCCAAATTTTAGATAACTCTCAAGTAGAAACATTCTTTAAAAAATTCTACTTTTAATTAAAAAATATACTTTTTTATTTAGTTTTGACTAAATTTTTATTTTTGAAATTTTATCAATAAAAACTAACTTTTTACATACAATTCTATCAATTAAAAGATCAAGTTGATCAAGATTTAATAAAATTTATTTATTAAGCTTATTGTTTACCATTTAATTAATTTATTAAGCTCATAAAAAATAATTATGTTTCAATGAAATTATATTATTTTTGTATCTAATTTAAAATAAATTTATAAATTAATTTTTGGAGAAATTAGATAAAATTTATTATTTTTATAGATTGAACAGTAGCTTAAGATAATCATAGGATCAAAGCTAAAACTCAGGAAAGGTTAATCCTTCTATTTAAATTTAAAACTATGAAGAATCTAGAAAGCATGCTGCTCCTCCTTCTCATTTGGGAATCAAGAATGCTAATATAAATTTATCTACTTTAACTAATTCCTAATCAATCAATAACTCAATATCATAGAATTAACTAAATAACCCTAATTATCAAGCTATTATGAGTTAATAAAGCCCATAACTAAATTCTTCTTTGAATAACTCAACTGGTAAGTAATATGATAATAACCTGCAAGCTTCTGTAAATTATAAATCTTAATTTAGGAAAGAAAGTCTCATAGCTTTTTAACTTCCACAATAAAAATAATTTAGCAAATAATCTTCATCAACACTTTTTGTTGATATTGATGAGTGTTTAGTAAATAACTAAGTTAAGAGAAACAACTAAAGGTCTTAAACTCAGCTTAATACAAGTCCAGGTAGAGATAAAAGCCCACCTATATTGCTCAGTAAGTAAAGCTCAACAAGTTAAAGAAGTATTTAGGAAATTTCACCTTCAACATCAGTCAAATTATATAATAAACGCAATACAGAAACTTTCTCTCCAAATAAATCATTGTTTTAAATGATAAAACTAACCATGCAACAGTCTTAATAATCAGAAAATTCTTCTATACCAAACTCTCCTTTAAAAGCTGGTAGAAAAAATAAAAGAAATATGAGCTACGTCAATTTACCACCATCTGATACAAGCGGAAACATCAAAACATTTTTGCGTTTTCGTCCTAATAATAACATGGAATTAGAATTAAATAACTAAGGTCTTGGCTAAAATATAATAAATTTCATTGATGACTATTCAGTTTCTTTAATTGGAGAGCAATAACAAGTTTACACTGTTGATAAAATATTCACACCAACAGATTCTTAGGTAAAAATAATTGTTTAATACACAATAAATTATTAGATAAGAGGATAAAGGGAAAATAATTATTTTTAATAAAATTTTAATGATAATATTTTTTTGAATTTTTAAAAATTAAAATGTCATCATAATTTTATTTAATTTAAATTAAATCTGAAATTCTAAATCTTACTAAACCATATTTAATGTTTTTATTTTATTTTTATCGATTTTAAATATATTTATTAAATAATATTTAGGAAAAAATATACTTTTAAGTTGGAAAAGAAGTAATTGTAGATGTTTTTTTAGGATACAATGGAACAATCTTTACATATGGAGTTACTGGTTCTGGAAAAACCCATACTATGTTTGGAAATATAACAGATTCTATTTAGAAAGGAATTATTCCAAGGATCTGTAATTAAATTTTTGATTTGGTTGAAAATGATGAAGAAGGTACTGAATTTATAATCAACTGTTCTATGCTCGAAATTTATAAAGAAATTTTGTATGACTCATTTTAAGAAGGAAAAGAAGAGTTAAAAATAAAAGAGAATGCTTAAAAGGGTATTTATGTTCAAGTATTCAAATTTTGTTTTTATTTGAATTAAAACAATTTATTTCTATTTTATCTTAGGGACTAACTTAAACAAGCATTGCTAACTAAGACGAGCTAATTTAATTGATAGACATTGGATATAACACTAAAAGGACTAGAGAAACAAGACTTAACGAATATTCCTCCAGAAGTCATACCATTTTTATGATTGAGATTTAGCAAAGACTTTCTAATGGAGATGAAAAAGTGGGCAAAATCAATTTAATTGACTTAGCAGGCGCTGAAAAAGTTAGTAGAAGTGGTGCTCAAGGTGAATCACTTGAAGAAGCTATAAAAATCAACTTATCGTTATCATGCTTAGGTACTAATTTGAAACTAAAATAAAAGTTAATCTATTATTAATTTTAAAAATAAAAGGAAAGGTAATCCATGCTCTCACTAGTGGTAATGAATACATACCGTATAGAGACTCGAAATTAACAAGAATTCTCCAAGAATCTCTTGGAGGCAACTACAAGGTTAGTTTAATACTTTTTTATTGATATCTTAAAAAGAGTTTATAATTTTCAATAGACTTCTCTTATAGTAACTTGTTCGATGCACTCAAGCTTTCAAGATGATACAATTAGTAGCTTGAAATTTGCTACAAGAGCTAAGACAATAAAAAACACTTTCAAGATGAACATAAAAATGAATCCAATTAACCTCTAAAAGGAATTAGAAACACTTAAAATTTAAACTGAAAGTTACAAATATATGCTTAATAATGTAAGAAATATCTTCTTTGATGCGCAAAACAAAATATCAAGTCTTCCTAATATCTCTTCAGATCCAAAACTTTATGAAATCAGTAATCTATTTATATTTTTATTTCTTAATTTAATTATTCTTTTTAATTAGAAAACAAGCTTGATGAATTTCTCACTTTATAGAGTGCAATCGATGATATAAGCACTGTTTCAAATACAGATTTGCCATAGCTTAATGGAGGAGTTATTGATAATAAATTGATTTCAACTTTTCTGGCTTCTAAAAAAGATGTATTTATCATTTTTGATTTTATTAAAAAATATAGATTTATTTATTATTATTTTTACTTATAATAGGCATAAATGATGGTTAAAGATGAAAATATAAAATAATTAATGCAAACTAATTCAGATTTAAATGAGCAAATACAATCCCTTTAATAAGAAAATCAAGCGCTTAAAAAAGAAAACTTAAATTTGACTGTTAAATTTAATGAATTGTCATAGGAAAAAAACTAAATTAAGTTATAGCTAAATAAATAGCTTTCAAAAAACGATTATTCGACTTTTTCATTAGGGATACTTTAAAAATAAATTTAACATTTAGTTGATTCAGTTTGTGGAGCTGAAAAGAGAATATCCTCAATAATGTAAGAAAAGAAGCACGTAGTTGATATAAAATTTGAAGACTATTTGAAAGAAAAGCTATCGTTTTCAGAAATAGTGCTAGCAGATTACTTTAAAAATTCAATCAATTTTAATTTTGAAGTAAATTAAAACAAATTATTAAATCTAAATTAAATTTTAAAATAAAATAATTAGTCTGCAGAGAAAGGGTATAAAGATGTTTAGGAGAATTTAAAGAAATTTAATTTAGAAGGTGATGATGATTTTATGGCTGAAAAAAGTATGGATATAGAAAGCAGTAGCTGCTTAATTGATAGTGAAGTAGAATAAAACGATAACAATAATGCTAATAATTAAGTCACATTTAATTAAATCAATCCAAATAAAAATGGAGCTGTAATTACTAAAAAACCACGATTAAGCAGTAACTCTACTGGGTCTTTTGTTTGTAATTTAGATTCTAAAATTTTTCAAAACGAAAATAATGAAATATTGAAAAAAATATTTGCTATGCCTTCAAAGCTAGATATGGCCTCAGTATCAGAAACAGTTTCTAATGATTTCATTATAGTTTCACTTAAAAAATAATTAATAGAGTAAGATTCTTTTTAGATTAAAATTAATAATTTTGTTTACTATACATTTAAAAGCTCACACATACTCAACTAAAATTTACTGAGAACTATAAATGCCCTTGAATGGAAATAAATTATAGAATATGGAAAATCAAAGTTGAAATCAGATTAAATTTAAATTTAAAGGAAGTAAATCAAACACCTTGAAAAGGTGTTAGAAGAGGTTACTGAAAACCATAAAGAGCTTAGGTTAAAAATAGAAGATTTAGAATTCGACATGTATTAACAATACGCATAGTAAAGGCCAAGAGAGTTAAGCTTAATTGATAACAAGAAACAAAATAAAAACAAAATAATTATTCCTTTGACACCTTAAAATGTTCAAAGACAATAATTGCTCAAAACTGATAACAAGAGAAGTAATTTTAGCAGCGAAGTCAAATCAAATAACTTTTCAAAAGATTCCATGTCTAATATTTCTACAATTCAGAAAGAAATTATTGACATTCAATAAAGTAAATCAATCAATTATTTTAAATTAATTTTTATTAATTACCAATTATTTATTACTTAGGCTTTAAAGAAATGGAATTAGACATAATCCCTTTGACTTATGAAAACGCACTTGATGAATTAAAAAAGAGAAATAATATACTTAAAAGAGTCAGAGAAATAAATATGATGGATTTTGATTCTTTTGACGCATATAATGCAAACCAGCCTTAAAAAGAAACTGATGAGTTTGTTAAAAATGAGAGGGAAAGACTTAACAACAAAATAGTAATACTATAATAAGAATTAAAGATGGAGTAAGTAAAAGTAGAATCTATCAAGCATGTAAAAAAAAAAACTAATTTGATTTTACATAGATCATTTATTTGATAAATTTGTATTTTAAAGTCTCTTCTAGTTGAAAGAAAGAATGTGAAGGATTTGAAGAAATTAACAGAAAATATGGAAATTTCATTAAGGAATACATTAAAAGAAGAAAATGACAGCTGGTAATAAACAATAAATGAAGTTACAGAATTAAATAAAGTAGAACTTACCAAGAGATAAGCAGAATATAATCAGCTTAGAGAAATATTCTTTAGTATAATAGAAATCTCTCTTTATAAGTAATATTTTTTTTATCTTTTCGTATAAATTACAATTCCATCAAATAGAATATAAGAGATGAAAGGAAGATGGTCATCTTAAGATGTTTAAGAGCTTGAGAATATCATAATAGAAATGGAAAAAGCAAAGCTACAGATAGGTAAATGTTATGAAAATGCTATTAAAAAAAGATCAAGAAATTCTTCTATGCAAAGTATTTAAATCCTAACACCCAAAAGACCACCACAATAACCACTAGTTAATATACCTGAAATAAATCTATCTTAAAAATAATCATGAATAAAAATCAATAAAAAATAAAGGAAAAAAAAAAAATTGATATATTGATAAAATTAAATAACCATAAATTTACCTAATAAATTTTAATATTCTTTATAAAAAAATAAATTATAAATTAAATTTAATGTTGTTTATATTTATTTTAAATATTGTTCTACTCTAAAATAAATATTCAAACAATTATTTGTGAAATTATTTTTCTAAAATCATAAGGTTTATTTACTAAGCTTATTATGAAAACAAGATATTATAAAGAATATATATTTTGATACATCTTGTAAGTAATTTGATTCAATATAAATTTTGAACTTTTTAAACTCTCTAAAAATTGTAAAATATACAAAAAAAGAAATCAATTTAAAAACATATTATTTTCAAAAAAGAAAAATTTTTTAATTTTGGCTCATACACAATTTAAAAAAAAAGGAATAGAATTTTTTGATTACTATTTTTTGATTTTAATATATTGAAAATGTATTATATTTTACATAATATTATATAGAAAAATTTATTAATATTATTTTATCTATGTCTTTTTAAATATTTAATAATAATAAGTCATTTATTTATTAAAGGTATTATTTTTTAGTTTTTATAATAAAAATATTTGATTGCTAATCATAGTAGGTAAACTAGATTATTTCTGATTGATGAACGATAAACTTAATATTAAATAATAAAAATAAATTATATTTTTCTGGAATTAATAAATAAATAAGTAAGTTAATTTATTTTTAAATAAAGTTTTGATCTCAAAAGCATATAATTTGGGTGAAAAAAATTCAATTAAAAATAACTAGAATAAAAAGATTAAATTCGATTGGTAAATTATTTAATTAGAATGAACAATCAACAAGCGAAGTAAGCTAGCTAGAGTTCCATTTCATCTCTGCATAAGCAAGGGTAATAGTATGGTCACAGAAAAAATTTTTCTTCATAACTAGAAAATAAAAATATTGACGGATCTCCTAAAATAAGAAAGGAGCTAAATTATTTACTTACTCCATCAATTGCTCCCGAAAATCCAGTTATTAAAAAAGGTTAAAATATGTTTGATAATAAAATAACTAAATAGAATATATCTATGACAAAATATAAACATTCAAGCAGTTTAAGCACTAACTAATCTCTATTAAGTTTAAAAGCTTAAACTTTAGTTTCTACTCCAAAAAATCATAAAACAACTGTTGAATCATCCTTATCCAATGTGTGTTCGTAATCATATAGAAATAGTAATAATTATGTCGATATGAACATAAATTAAGCATTTGTTTGTTAAGCAAAATTGTTAGAAACAGTTCCACCTTTTACTAATGATGAAGCAAATAAAAATAGTATAAAAAAAAATAGTCCCTCAGAATTAACAGCTTAAAACTCGAAATAAACATTAGAAATTCTTTAGTCATATTAAAATTTCCAAGTGTGCTAGTCACCAAAAAATACGTAAAATTTAGATTTTAATTAAGTAGAAGTTTTAGATGCTAACAAAAATTAACAAGCCAAAGGATAGGAAATAAAATAAATAAATATGGGATTTAATCAATTTAAGCAGCAATAATCCTTTGAATAAATTAACAATTACAATTCAAAGTATTCTCAGAACATATCATAAAACAGTCCATCTCATAGAAATACAGAAGCAAATACGGATACATTTAACAGTCATGCGCGAAGAAAAAATCTAATAGAATAAAACTTAATATAATATAAGTAATAAAATTAGAATTAGATCATTTAAAATAGTAAAAATACATCTGAGAATTAAAATTGCTAGTAATAATTAATAAGTCTATAGTCATCACCACGATAATTTTAATTACCAAATTAGATGCTAGATGCAACCACTGTGGTAGAATTTCAAAGTACATAAAATTCAAATAAAAATAATGCTAACAGCTAATGCAAATAAAACTCAATAACGAATGTTAGTAACTTTTTGCAAAAAGAATAAGTAAATGGCATATAAAACACAGATGGAGTTTAAGATAAAGTGAATGATAACATTACATGTAAACATCAAATAAGCATCTCTCAAGAGTATAATATATAAAATGAAACTATAAATAACTTACTCAGAAGAAAAGAATCTAGTCCAAGTCAAAACTAAAGTCGTTCAAGGAATAATTCACAGAGCTCTAAGACAAATAATATGAACTCACTTCTAATGAGCGCAAAACCATATAATCAGTAATTAAAAATTTTTATTTTTAGAGTATAATAAATATAAAAATGCTATTAAAAAAATAAAGATTAGCAATTATAAATTCCATATATAATTTTTTTTGATATAAAATCATGGAAATTAATCTTTTGACTAAAAATAAATTATTTGAAACAAAGAAGTGAATATTGAACAATTTGACAAAATAAACATTTTACACTTATTTATATTAAATTTAAATAAAAAACCAAAACATAGTTGTCTGAAATTTGTTACCATTTATCATAAACCTTTAAGATATCAAATATTCTCAAAAGCTCAGAAAACTTACAAAAATATAAACATTCATGAACAAATCCTCATTACTTAAATTTTTTTAAATAGGTTTTTCATTTAATAAACAATAACTATTTTATCAAAGTAGTTTTAAATTAATTAAATATGAAAAAAAATTCAATATTGATAAATAATTTTATTTATTTATTTTAATTTTTTTATTTAAGCTAATTAAAAATTATTTCATAAGTTATAAAGACACATTTTTAAGCAAATTTTTCAAATTATTAATTTAATTTTTAAAGAAAATGAGTAAGTAAATAATTATTTATTTATTTATTAGGTCGAGTAGCAATAACATTAGCAAAACTAATTCTTAAGATTTAAATTAAAACTTTGGAAAAGCTATTTTTAACGTTTCAACATAATAAAACTCAATAGAGTCTAGAAAAAACTCAACAGCTTCTACACATTTAGGAATAAAAAATGCTAACATAAAGTTAACGACATTGGCTAGTTCCTAATCAATCAATAACTCAATATCATAGGCATATCTAATAAACCCAAATTATCAAACCCATATAAGTTAATCTAACCAATAACCAAACTCTCCTTTAAATAATTCATAAAGCAAAAAATTTGATTATAGTTAGCAAAGCACTACTAATTTAAAATCTTAAAGTAGGTAAGAAAGTCTCATAGCTTTTCAAATGCCATAATAAAAATAAATTAGTAAATAATCTTCATCTACACTTTTTGTTGATATTGAAGAGTCTTTGCTAAATAAATAAGCTAAAGTTATTGATTAAAAACAAAAAACAGAGCAACTTTATACAAGCCCTGGTAGGGATAAAAGTCCACGATATAGTTAAAGCAAACAAAATTAAACAAGTATTTAGGATTTTTCTCATTCAGTTTAAACTAAATAATTTAATAAACGCTATACTGATATTTTTCCTCTTTAAAAGCAACCACTCTCATCTAACAAATCATTGTTTTAAATAACCAAATTAAATAGCTAATCTTAATAATCAGATTCTTTATCATCTATAATTTAAAAATTTGGCAAAAAAAATAAAAGAAATGCAAGCTAAGTAAATTTAACATCTGACACAAGTGAAAATATCAAAACATTTTTACGTTTTCGTCCTAATAACTAAATGGAATTTGATTTAAATAACCAAGGAATAGGGCAAAATGTGATAAATTTTATTGATACATACTCAGTTTCTTTAATTGGAGAACAATAATAAGTTTACACTGTAGATAAAGTGTTCACACCTAATGACTCTTAGGTAAAATTAATTTCTTTTTATATAAAATAGCACTATTATAAATAAATAATTTTTTAATTTATCATAATCATTATTAAATTTTTACTTGATCACTGATTACCAGTTATCAAATTTTTTTAAATAGCAAAGTGCTATATATAAAAGAAAAATTTTTTAATTAATTTATTGTAAAATTAGGAGGTTATATACTGTTAAGTTGGCGAAGAAGTAATACATGATGTTTTTTTAGGATACAATGGAACAATATTTACATATGGAGTTACTGGTTCTGGAAAAACTCATACTATGTTTGGAAACATTACAGATCCTATTTAGAAAGGATTGATCCCAAGGATCTGTAATTAAATCTTTGATTTGGTTGAAAATGATGAAGAAAGTACTGAATTTATAATCAATTGTTCTATGCTCGAAATTTATAAAGAAACTTTGTATGACTCATTTTAAGAAAGAAAAGAAGAGTTGAAAATAAAAGAAAATGCTTAAAAGGGTATTTATGTTCAAGTATTCAAATTTAATATTTTATGAGAATTTGAATTTTTATTTTATGATTTCAAATAGGGATTAACATAAACAAGTGTTGCAAACTAAAAAGAATTATTTTAGTTGATAGGTATAGGATATAATACTAAAAGAACTAGAGAAACAAGACTAAATGAATATTCTTCAAGAAGTCATACAATTTTTATGATTGAGATTTAGCAAAGACTATCTAACGGAGATGAAAAGGTGGGTAAAATCAATTTAATTGACTTAGCAGGTGCTGAAAAGGTTAGCAGAAGTGGTGCTCTAGGTGAATCACTTGAAGAAGCTATAAAAATCAACTTATCTTTATCGTGTTTAGGTAATAATTTAAACTTAAAAAATTTTTACTAATCTCTATTTGAAAAAAAAAAAGGAAAGGTAATCCATGCTCTTACTAATGGTAACGAATACATACCTTATAGAGACTCAAAATTAACAAGAATTCTTCAAGAATCTCTTGGAGGCAACTATAAGGTTAATTTAATACTTTTTTATCAATATTTTAAACAAAACTTATTAAATTCTATAGACTTCTCTTATAGTTACTTGCTCAATGCACTCAAGCTTTTAGGATGACACAATTAGTAGCTTGAAATTCGCTACTAGAGCTAAGAAAATAAAAAACACTTTCAAAATGAACATAAAAATGAATCCAATTAATATCTAAAAGGAATTAGAAACTCTTAAAATTTAAGCTGAAAACTATTAATACGTATTTAATAATATAAGAAATATTTTCTTCGAAACTTAAAGCAAAATTTAAAATCTTCCTAACATATCTTCAGATCCAAAACTTTATGAAATCAGTAATCTGATTATATAATAATTATTCATCAATTTATTATGTTATTTAATTAAATGTATAGAAAACAAACTTGATGAGTTTCTCACTTTATAGGATGCAATCGATGTAATTAGTGCTGCTTAAAATACAGATTAATATTAGCTCAATGATGGAGCCATTGAAAATAAATTTATCTAAACTTTCTTAAATTCTAAAAAAGAAGTATATTTTATTTAATATTTAATTGTAAAAATTAAACAATAATTTCAGATTTAAAAATAAATTTAAAAAAATTTAATTAAATTAATATTTTTATAATACAAATAGGCATAAATTTAAGTTAGGGATGAAACAATAAAATAATTAATGCAAACAAATACAGATTTAAATGAGCAAATACAATCTCTTTAATAAGAAAACCAAGTACTCAAAAAAGAAAACCTAAACTTAACTATTAAATTTAATGAATTATCTCAGTAAAAAAACCAAATTAATTTATAGCTAAATAAGTAGCTCTCGAAAAATGATTATTCGACTTTTTCATTAGGAATACTTTAAAAATAAATATAGCATTTAGTAGATTCTGTTTGTAAAGCTGAAAAGAAAATTTCTACAATCCTTTAAGAAAAAAAACATGTGGTTGATATCAAATTTGAAGATTTTTTGAAAGAAAAACTATTGTTTTCAGAAATTGTGCTTGCAAATTACTTTAAAAATTCAATTAATTTTAATTTTGAAGTAAATTAAAATGGTATTTAAATGTTTACATATTTTTTTAATAATATAAAAAATTAGTCAGCAGAAAAAGGATTTAAAGATGTTTAGGAGAATTTGAAGAAATTTAATTTAGAAATAGATGAAGATTTTATGGCTGAAAAAGTTATAGCTATTGGAAATAGTTGCTTTTTGATTGATAATGAATTATAATAAATAGATTAAAATAATGCTATCAACTAAATCTCATTTAATTAACTTAATATGAATAAAAATAGAACTTCTATGTCTAAAAAACTTCTATCAAATAATAACTCTGTTGGGTCTTTTGATCAGAATTTAGATTCGAAGATTTTTCAGAATGAAAACAATGAAATTTTGAAAAAAATATTTGCTATGCCTTCTAAACTAGATATGGCCTCGGTTTCAGAAACAGTTTCTAATGATTTCATCATAGTTTCACTAAAAAAATAATTAATAGAGTAAGTTTTAATTAAATTTAAATAATTGAAAATGTTTATTATTAATTTCAAAGCTCACATGTTCTAAACTAAAATCTATTAAGAACTATAAATGCATTAGAATGGAAATAAGTTATAGAATACGGAAAATCAAAGTTGAAATCAGATCAAATTTAAATTTAAAGGAAATAAATCAAGCACCTAGAAAGGGTGTTAGAAGAGGTTACTGAAAACCACAAAGAGCTTAGGTTAAAAATAGAAGATTTAGAATTTGATGTGTATTAACAATATTCATAATAAAGACCAAGAGAGTTAAGCGTCGTTGATAACAAGAAAGAGAATAAAAGCAAAATAATTATTCCTTTGACACCTTCGAATTTTCAAAAATAATATTTACTTAAATCGGATAATAAAACAACTAATTTCAATAACCAAATAGAATTAGGTAATTTTTCAAAAGATTCCCTGAACATTTCCACAATTCAGAAAGAAATTATTGACATTCAATAAAGTAAATCAGTTATTTTAAATTAATATTTATACTCTTTATTTATTTATTCTTTGTTACTTAGGCTTTAAAGAAATGGAATTAGACATAATACCTTTGACTTATGAAAATGCACTTGATGAATTTAAAAAGAGAAACTATGTACTTAAAAGGATCAGAGAAATAAATATGATGGATTTCGATTCTTTTGATGCATAAGCTACTTACTAGACTTAATAAGAAACTGATGAGTTTATTAAAAACGAGAGAGAAAGACTTAACAACAAAATAGTAATACTTTAATAAGAATTGAAGATGGAGTAAGTAAAAGTAGATTCTATCAAGCATGTAATTAATTACATAGATTTTAAATTAATCTCTATTTATGATGATTTTTTTTAATTTAAAGTCTCTTTTAGTTGAAAGAAAGAATGTGAAGGATCTGAAAAAATTAACAGAAAACATGGAAATTTCATTAAGGAATAAATTAAAAGAGGAAAATGATAGCTGGTAATAAACAATAAATGAAATTACAGAATTAAATAAAGTAGAACTTACCAAGAGATAAGCAGAGTACAATCAACTTAGAGAAATATTCTACAATATTATTGAATTTTCGCTACAAAAGTAAATTAATTTATATTATAATTTATAATAAATGAGATTTTTAATCACACAGGATCTAAGAGTTGAAAGAAAGATATCCATCTTAAGAGGCTTAAGAGCTTGAGAATATCATAATAGAAATGGACAAAGCAAAGTTACAAATAGGAAAATAATATGAAAGTGCTATTAAAAAGATATCTATAAATACTTCTATCTAATATTTAAATATATAAACCTAAAGGACAATTACTACAAATAATTGTAAACATAGCTGAAATTCCATTAAAATAGCTAAAAGGATAATGAAAAAAATCCAATATATGAATGGTTTTAATAAAAGTAAATTAGGTAGATAAAGCAATGTATACATAAAACAAAATATAAAAAATTCAAATCAATTTTTTCTTTACTTATTTTAAATGTTTTATTATTTTTAAATAAATATTTATATAGTTTATACAGTTTTTAAATAAATATAAATTTATCTATTTATTTTAGCTAAATTATTTAATTCTATTATTTAGAAATAGTTTTCAATTCTTGTGGATTCTAAAATTTGATAATTAAATCCAGAATTCTTAAGAAGTTAAATAATTTAATAAGCAATTTATATTTAATTTTTATCAATAATTTCTTCTATGATTTTAATTTTTATATAGCCTTTAAAACCAAATATTATTTTATTAATATTAAATTTTTAATGTAATATGTATAAAATTCAACAAATTTATATTTTTTTAAAATATAAAGCATCAGACCTATAATTTGTTTGCATATATAATATTGTTTCTCCAACAACTAAGTTTTTAGTTAGTATTTTAATAAAATGGAAACTTTTTTATTAATTTAAAATAATAATCAAAATTAAAATTTGTAAAATAAGAAATAAAATGGTGCAAATTAATAAGATACCAAGGATCAAAGTTAATCCCAATCAAAATTAAATATTTTTTATTATAAATTACTCTATTATTAAAATTATAGTTCTACAAATTATTATTAATTGTGAATTCTGAAAGAGAATGTCTAACAAATAAATCCTAACTAAATATAAAATCAGTCTTGAGAAGATAATTAACACATAAATAATCAAAATTATGTAGTTGTACAAAATAATTTTATCAACTGTTAGAAGAATTGTCTTTAAAACTAACAAAAATGAGAATAACTTAGCAGATATCTTATTTAAATAATAAATAGAAAGGCTAAGTGTTTAATGTGACTAATACACTTCTTCGGAATGCGATCGCTGCAATGCAAATTACAGAGCGATCACTAAATACGCAAGCAAACACCATCTTTAATATAAAACTTCTGACAAGAAAAATAAAGGTAAATCACCAACATTTAAAATTAATATATACATATTTAACATCCATAATTATTTTTGCAATTTTTTAAAGATAAGCTTTTGTATTATTATTATTTTTCTCATTGAAAAATATTTAATTCTAACAATTTATATTTTATATTACCTCTAATAAAAGAACTATTATAAGCATATTTTTTTAGCTCAAACTAATAGCGGTGTGCTAAATTTAAAAAAATAATTTCTATATTTTTTTCAAATTCAACTTTAAAATGTATAATATGATAATCATCATCACCACCTTAATCGTGCTTTAGTTATAAATTTTGATGTCTACTTACAAATATAGTAAGAAATAGATAATTTAATTAAATTAGTTAATCTCTTTTTGTCCAATAAAAATAAAATAGATAATTTAATTTTTTTTTGTCCAATTGTAAACAAAAGATAGAACTATATAAAATACATTCTCCTATTGTTTTATTTATGACCTTAAAATGTATTACTTTTAATCTGTATGCAGCTATTCAATAATATGATAAAATAATCCAAATATTATTTTTGGTAATTAAATATTTTATTGAATGATAATATTCATCAGCATATAGATAAAAATTTTCGAGTTATAAATTATGATGTCCACTAAAAAATAAAATAAGAAATAATTAATAAAATTAATTCTGTTAAATTCTGTCTTTTTTTCTGTCCAGATAGAAGTAAAAAAGATATGTCCAATTTTGGTGTTATGTTATAAACAAAAAGAAGAATTATAAAAAATAAAATGATATGCTAGCAGAACATAAAGATTTGCAAATAATCGAATAATATAGGGTTAATAATCATATAAAATTTCTATTATATAATTTATGAGCGATATACAGATAAAAATGTTCTTGTTATAAATTATGATGTCCACTAAAAAATAAAATAAGAAATAATTAATAAAATTAATTCTGTTAAATTCTGTCTTTTTTTCTGTCCAGATAGAAGTAAAAAAGATATGTCCAATTTTGGTGTTATGTTATAAACAAAAAGAAGAATTATAAAAAATAAAATGATATGTAGCAGAACATAAAGCTCTGCAAATAATGGAATAATATAGGGTTAATAATCATATAAAATTTCTATTATATAATTTATGAGTGAAAGCAAATATATACAAAGATATATTTCTTGGATCTAAAAATAAATTTCATCAAATAATTGAAAAACACATAAATATTATTTCAATTTTGTGTATTATAGACAATTTAAAATAAATGAAAAAATTAATATTTTTTATTTCATTTGTGATTTATATATATACTAAAAATAATACACTTCTATTTATCATTCAAAAAACATTAAACCAAATGAAGAAAATTGATCTTTTAAATTATGAGATAAAAAAAATTTTTTAATTAATCATAATTATTTAATAAAAAATACATTAAAAAGAAAGAAAGAAAGAAAATAAATAATAACAAAAATGGACTAATTTTACCTATAACCCTTTATAGAAGATCCACACTCCATTTTATATTTATAAGAGAATCAACTAGATGATGAAAGGTTTAATCAAAACTTTTGCATGACAAATTAGGGTTTTTAACATTAAAATTCTATGGATAATACTTCAATGAGTACTACCTAATAAAGAGAAAGTGAAAATCATCAATATAATTAGTAAAGTTCACTCTAAGGAAGTACTTGCTAAGCATAAACTTCAAATTATTACCTTTCATCAGATAATAACAATAGTAATTACTGCTAAGATACAGATCAGCCAGAGGCTTAAAACATAGAATGCGAATTAAATGAGTATTAACAAGAATTAAACGAAACAAATATTTAATATTAACCATAAAACGATAATAATTATCATAATCAAAATAATAATTTGTATTATTTATAAGAAAACAATACAAATTACTAACAAAATACAAATCAAATTTGTTAGTACTTAGATACAAATATTTGTCATCGTTATTAATCTAACTACTAAAGTATTAGCTTTGAAAATTACCAATAATAATAAATTCATAATGAAAATCATTGTTTGCTATCGAACCCAAGCTCACTCAATAACACTGAAGGAGACTATTGTCCTTATTTTGATGAATGCAAGTTAAATGAATATCCTAATTCTGAGTAAAATTTAGTAGAAGTATCACTTAATCTAAAGAAAAAGTTGAGTCCAACTAAACAAAAGGCTATTTTAAAAAATAAAAAGGCTTACAGTGACTAGTATACTTGTAAAGTATGCAAAGATAAATCTTTCGCAAATCATGGTGCCTTCAATAATCATGTAAGTGATGTTCATCCTGGTTGTAAAGCTTCTGATTTATCGAAGAAACCAAACAAAACTTTAGGTAGACCACCTAAACATAAAACGAATTAATCTCATCAAAATAGTTGATGAAAACTCTGTATTAAAACAAATAAAAATATATATATAAATATAAATAACTTTCATAATTTTTTTTTGCACATTTTTTTAGGTTTATTTTTTGCATTTATTATTATTGTACACATTAAAAAGAGTTTAGTTTTATTTGTTTGTACTTTTTCATTATATATATAATAAAACAACTGTTGGTAGTATTTACTTTATTGCGAATAATTAGAAATAATTTTAATAAAATAAATTGTTGATTTATTAAAAAGTAAAATGTTTTTCTAATTATTTTTAAAAGATAAATTTTATAATTTTAGGTTGATTAGTATTAAAGAGTTTGTCATATTCTACATTTAATTTATTTTTAATCAATATCTATGTATGGATAATCTGTTATTATGATAAAATATTCTAATTACTCTAATTAATTAATGATTAAAGTGTTTTCCTGCTTAAAATAATGTTAATTTATTATCATAATTTTAAACATATAAGAAATATCTTTCTTATTCTTCTTATATAATAAGAATTTAGGAACTTTTTTGAATAGATTCAAAATTTGATAAAGATTTCTTGAATTTAAAATTTAATTAATTAATTCTAATTTTACTTCGATTAATCTTATTAATTTTATCTTTCCTCAGTCATCATTTAAACTCTATTTGACAGGTAAAAAAAATAGTTGATAATATCTTACCTGAACAGCAATAAATAAAACAATTAATTGATTTTCTCTGTTATCTGAATCATATATTTTTAAATAAATAATCATTTGTTTCTTGCTTTAGCTTCTTAAAATAGAGATCATTCCAATTTTTAAAATGCCAAAAAGCAAACTATGTGTTTATAGCTTAAATAAAACTAATATACTTATTTATGAGAACATTTTTTATTGGCTAAAACTAATCAACCTTAGATATTTACATTTGGTTAATTAATATAAAATTATCTATTTTATTATTATATTACTCTTTCAATTATTCTAAATTATTATTTAATTTTTACCATTTATTAAAGTTTTACTTGATAATTATAATATCATTTTTGAAATCTAAATATTTAAAGGGATTATAAAGGCCGTGATAAATTTATAATAAATCTAGTTAAAAAGAATCAATTTAATTAATTTTTTAATTAACACTGTAATTTTTGATATCTAATTATATAATAATATTTTTTATTATTTTTTCTAATCTTATTATTTTTTAAAGCATAACTTTTTTTTTAAATTCATAAAATTAATTCTTAATTTAATAGCTCTTTAACATCTATTCCTGATTGTTAAAATTTAACCAGATTATAAAATCTAAAATCAATATTAATAACTTCTAATATATAATAAGGATTTGAATTTTACAGATTTAAATTTTTTATTTTAAGAATTGAAATCCTGTGAGTACTAAATGAAGATGTATCAAAGTTAGGTTTAAAGTAAATTTGAATAAATTTTAGTTTTTCATTTGCATAAAGCTGCAATTTTTGCAAATTTTTTGTGCTATCTCTACTAAAGTAATTTACTATGCTGTTTAATGGTTTTGACTTTTAGTAAACTATATTATTTTTTTCTAAACTAAGATCAGATTTTAGAAACAGCTATACTAGCTTTCCAGTTTTAGGTACATGTACTTTTCTTTTTTAGTGTATTTTAATTTTTTTATTTTAGTATATCGACTTTTTTTGCAAGCTTTTTAAAACCCTCCTCTTTAAAATTACAATTTCTTAATTTGAAATTAACAAATTTTAAAAAAACTCATCACTATTAAATAGAATTTATTTATATTAATTTTAAAATAATACATAGTAAGGTGTAAGACTATCTATTAAAAAAATTTTTTTGATAAATTCTTAAATATTCTATTAATAATTATTTTTTGATAGTTTTATTATGAAAATAAAATCATACTTTTTAATAGTAATTTGGGTGATTAATTTATTTATAAAATAACTTCACTATATTATTTTTATTAAAATAATTTAGAGATTATAAGCTTTATAAATAAATAATTATTTTTTTTATAAAAACTAAAAATATTATTATATAAACTTAAAATCTATAAATTACTGGATATTTTACATTTTATTATTTAATTTAAAATTATAAAATAAATATTTTTTTATAATATTTAAAATACTAATATATATTAAATTAATCTATAATATATAAAATTTAGGAATTAATTTCTTGAATTTCCACTTCACAAGAATCTAAAACCTGGAAGTGCTATAATTTAAATTTAAATATTTTAACTTTCTTTACTTTTTTATGGATGATGTTTTGTGGAACAAATATATTTAAATAATCTCAATAAATAAAAAATGAAATTTGAAAGAGTATTTGTGACATACTTTTTAACTAAAAAGAAGTAAGCAAGAAAAAAATAATGAAATAAATTACTTTATATAAATGTTTTCTAAGTAATGAAGATGATGGTAAATACTCTTAGTTGATGAAAATAATCAGAAGAGAATGATGAAGAATTAAACTACAAAGAAGATAGAGATTCAGAGTATGAAAAATATTCTGATTATATAAAATAATTATACTGATTAATTAAATAAGTAAGAATATATAAGTTATTATTCCAATTTAATGTATTTTCCCTTTTTAAATATTAACCTCACTCCTCAGTGAGTACCCATTTTTTAAAAATAAAAAATAGATATCATCGACCTCGTTTGACGGTAACCAAGAAGCAAGTAAAAGAGGAATTACGGTATATTTCTAAGGGAAATAAAAAAAGTATTACTTATGATTCCTACCCATTTTTTATATTCTAATTAATGGCTTAACTACGAATATACTTCTATTTACATAATTAATTACAAAATTATAAGCACCTGTCCAAAATGTATACCTTTAATTTTTATTAATTATCTATTGGTCACAAATACAACTATATATTTCTTATGAAAGCGAATTATGAGAATTAGAAAATAAATAGCTGGGTTATTGGGTCTAAATATAAATCATAGGTTTTTTCTTGCAAGTAAATTGCTTTCAAAGTTTATAGATATTATAATTGATGATAATCAAATGTGATTTATTTCTTTTCATGTATAGATTAAAATTTATTATCATTTTTAATTTTTCAAAATAATTAATTCATTTTTTTCCTAATGAGGGAAAATAAAGTTTTTACTGTATTTAAAATTATCGTTTTTAAAAGTATATTGTTCTAAAATGTATATTTATGATTAAAATATGATGTATTTTTAAATTAAAATAAGAGAAAATTCATAATAGGTCATAGCCAATAGTAAATCAAGTAAAATTAAAACGGATTTTTTTGATTGGTTAGCAAATTATTTACAATTATAATTTATGAAAATGTCTATTCAAATTAAAAATGTATATCAAAGGTTAAAATTTGAATTAATAGAAGCAACTTTGTTGATTAATTAAAAATAAATTCAATAAATATTATACAATTTTATAAAATTAAAAATAAAAGTAAAAATGTTTGATTTATTTTATTCAATTTATATTTATTTTATCATTCACTAATCTAAGATTTAAGATGAATTTTTTTCTTTTGAGCCAAAGCTTATTGCTATTTGTTTCCATCGGCTGAGCTAACCACGCATTATAAAGATGCGATAAATGCAGTCTTAACAGATTATTTAGGAGCTTTGATATTATTAACACAGCTAATGGTTTACTTGAAGAAATTTATAACTTCTGATTGACCATCGTAATGAGGACATCTATTATTTACAGTGACAACGAAATCTGAGTAATCCCTATTTCTGTAGGAATAATTGGTTTTAATACAGTAAATTAAGGCTTAGCCAATAGGATCATTTGGTTATTAATCTTTTTCAAAGTAAAAAGTTGCAGCTTATTTAAAAAGCTATTCAAAATTAGGAATTCTACTTCTGCTTCCATCATCTTCATCAGATCCTAGGCCACCACCGCCATTACTACCACCACCGCAACCACAACCACTGCTCTTTGATTTATTAGTTTTGGCTGAAATAGTTACAGCTAAAATTTAGATAACTAAAAGGAAAGTTATTTTCAATTTCATTTGGTTTTTTATGATAAAGTGAGATTTTTAGTAATTAATAATTTATTTTATTTGTATAACTATCCAAAGTTTATTTAAAGAGAAAATTCAATTAGATTAGTACTATTTTTAGAAGAGACCAAATATCATCATAAAAAAAATATCGAAGTTTTTAGTAGGTATTTGAGATCAGCATAACTATCAAAAATATATTTTTTAATTACTATTTAAACAAATTATATCAATTTTACAATTGCTAATATTTTAAATAGAAAATTTTACTAATCCATTTTATTTTCTAACTTAAAAATTATTCATTTTAGAATTCAATAAATATTTTAGAAGGTTATTAACTGAAATTAAAGATATCTGCCTATATTTATACTATATTATAATTAATATTTTAAATTATTAATAATTCTAGAGCTTATTTAGTACTAATATAAAATTTCTATCTATCCTGATTAACAGAGTGAATTAATGAGGATGTATTGTATAATTAAATATTTAAAAATGTTTTAACATTATAAATATGTCGATTTTTGAGCTTAAATTATAGAAAAACTTAATTTTGATTGAATACTAAATAAAGTACAATTATTGATAATTCATTTTAGACAACTCTAATTAAAGATATATCTTATGATTAATTTTATGTGCCGAAATATAAAACAACATTTGATAGCAGGTTATAACCAAGAAATAATTTAAGAGAAAGTAAAATTAAAAATGCAAAGTTATTGTTTCGTAAAAAGTGTTCAAGTTATAGAATGTTTTAAATAAAATTCTATTTTTATATAAAGAAAATAAAAAATCAGTCTAAAAAAATATTTAATTTTATATAATTTATTTATTTTATATTTATTTTTATCAATCAAACTCTTTTTCTCTTCAGTTTATGCTATGATTTATTTGTTGATTTTTTCTTTTAAACCAAAACCTATTAATTTTGTTAATTTTAAATTCATTTATCAATCATGCTCAAAACAGAAGCAATAAATTATGTTCTAAATAGATTATCTATGAGTTCTGATAAAATTATTAGCTCATTTGATAGTATAAAAATTACAAAATTGATAATGGGTTATAACCAATAATCAAATTAAATAAAATTAAAATAGAAGTATTCCAGAAAACTTATTTTGATTGGATATCAAATTATTTATAAGTATTACTTATTAAAATGTTCATTCAAATTAAACATGTATGTTTATGGCTAGAATTTGTTATATCTTTCAATTAAAAGAAAGGAAAATTGACAGCAGGTTATAACTAACAATAAAATCAAAAGAAATTAATAGATACTAATTTTTGATTTATTAAAAAGAAATTCAAGATATTATACTATTGTACAAAATTAAATAAAATTAACGATAAAAGTAAAAAGATATGTGATTTATTATATTCATTTTATCATTCAAACTCCTTCTCACTTCAAACTTTACTATGATTTAAGATGGTTTTTTTTTCTTTTGAACCAAAACTTGCTGCTTTTTGTTTCCACCATCTGAGTTTACCACGCATTATAAAGTAGTGATAAACTTAGTCTTAATAGTTTATTAAGGAGTGTTGATATAATTACCACAGCTAATGGTTTGGTTAAATAAATCTATAGCTTCTTGATTGACTTTAGTAATGTGGACATCTATTATTTACAGTGCAGAAGAAGGCTGAAAAATATCTTTTCTGATAGAAATAATTAGTTTTAATACAGTAAATTAAAGCTAAGCCTATAGGATCATTTGATTTATTATCTTTTACAAAGTAAAAATTCAGCTTATTTAAAAAGCTATTAAAAACTTGGAACATATCCACCTCTACCTCCAAAATCTTCGGATCCATCACTGTTATCTTCATCACCACCATTACCACCCCAGCCTTTACCACAATCACCATAACGGCTACTCTTTGATTTATTTGTTTTGGTTGAAATAGTTACAGCTAAAAGCTAGATAACTAAAAGGAAAGTTATTTTGAACGTCATTTGGTTTTTTATGCAAAGATTTTTAATAATAAATAATTCAACTAGATTAGTACTATTTATTAGAAAAGACTAATATTAATCATAAAAAACATCAAAATTGTTTAGTTAGTATTTAGAGATGAGTAAATCTCAAAAATATATTTTTTAATTACTATTCAAATAAATTAAATCAATTCAAATTATGTTAATATTTTAAATAGAAAATTTTAAGAATTCATTTTATTCTCCTAGTTAAAAATTATGTATTTTTGAATTTAATTAATAGTTTACAAGATTATTAATTGAAAATCAAGATGTCTACCAATATTTATGCTTTATTATGATTAATACTTTAAATTATTAATACATGTATTTCAACTTTTTTGCTTTGAGATTATTGACTACTAATACAATATTTCTTTCTATCCTTATTAACACTACGAATTTATGAAGATGAATTGAATAATTTAATATTTGAACAGGTTTTTAACATTACTTTAAGTAATAAATATGTAAATTTTAGAGCTTAAATAATAGGAAAATTAAATTTTGATTAAATACAAAATAATTTACAATTATTGCTTATGATTTAAGGTAAATCTAATTAAAGAGGTATTTTATGATTAATTTGTGATGTTTGTATGTATCTGTATATTAAAACAGAAATGATTTGATAGCAGGTTATAACCAACAATTAATTTAAGAGAAAATAAAATTAATAATGCAATATTTAGTTCCATAAAAAAAATGTTCAAGTTATAGACGGTTTTTAATAAAATTCTATTTTTATATAAAGAAAATAAAAATGATTCTAAATAATATTTAATATAATATATTTATTTAATTTATATTTATTTTTATCAATCAAGCTCTTTTTTTCTTCAATTAATGTTATGATTTAGTTGATGATTTTTTCTTTTGAATCAAAACCTATTGATATAGCTAGTTTTCAGTTAATTTATCCTTCATGCACTAAACAGAAGCAATAAATTAGGTTCTAATAGATTATCTAGGAGTTTTGATATTATTTGTAGTGCAATTGATAGTTTAGTTCAAGTAATCTAGGATTTTTTACAAAGATTTCTCACCATAGTATGTTTAACACTTTTTACTTACATAGTTGACAAAAGATTAATGATCATTATCCCATGGAATATAATTTGTTCTAATGCAATCTTATAACAAAAAATATGCAATAGCATCATCTGTGTAGAAAACTTCATCCTCAGGGTTGTAGAATACAGGATATTCTGAAGATTCTCTAAAAAGCATAGAAAAATCAGGAAATGTTGGTTCTTCACTAGCTTCAGAATAATAGGAATTGTTCCAGTCACCATTGTTATCTTCGCGATCAGGATTATCATGTGCTTATTTACAATCTGAAATAGTCACAGCTAAAACCCAGATGACTAATATGAAAGTTATTTTAAATTTCATTTGATTTTTTTTTTATAAATTTAGATTTTCAGTAATTAATATTTTTTAATATTTATAAAATTAATTGAAGTCTATTGGTACTTAAATTCAATTTAAACAGTATTTATTAATTTTGAAATCAGTAAAAATTGTACAAAAAAGCTTTTAAATAATTAATAAGTTTTAATATTCAAAATATAAAATATGGTTTTTTAAATGTTTTATTAAATAAATTAAAATGCTTCTTTATAAAGTTAAGATTTAATATAAGTTAAATATTTTTTGAAAAGTTAATAACGCAACATATTTTCTTAAAAATATATAATACTTTCTTGTAATATAAAAATTCGTTTTTGCAGTTAAAAAAAAAGAAAGCGTTTTTGAAAAGTATTTAAAACAATAGTAAATAAAATGAATACAACTAATTTTGATATTATTTTTAAAAAGTAAAATAATATGCATTTAGAATTGAATGAAAATAAAAACATATAATAAAAATTATTTATTACAGTAAATTTATGCAAATATAGTTTATATCATTTTTCTATTTCACTTTTTAACAAACCTCAGAATTTCCACACATACTTACTTACACAATCAGTTTTAATTTTATTTAAGCAAAATACTATATACATCTAAACTTTAAAAATTATCTTATTGAATAGTACCTTTTCTTTCAATAATTTTAAACATTACTATGTTTATAAAAAATACCTTACTTTCTTTAATATTTTATAATAAAAACTATGCTGAACTATTACTTTATTCTTATTTTAGTTTGTATATAAATATTTTTACTGATAGCATGTTTATTCAATTATGCTAATTTACTTAAATCTTATTGAACCTAATAAATATAATAATAAGTTCCATCCTCATTTAATTGAAAAAATTTATGAAGGTGGTTGAATTATAAAATATTTATTTAGATTTTTAATATTAAATAATAAAAATATTAATTTTTTAAATGATAGAAAGTCTATTTTGATTGACTAGTAAATTATTTATAACTATCTTTATTCAATCATTCAAATTAAAAAAATATTTTTAATATGATAAAAATTTGATGTATTTTTAAATGTAAATAAAAGAAGATTTTTTATAAATTCAATTTAAACAGTGTTTATTAATTTTTGAAATCAGTAAAAATTGTACAAAAAAGCTTAAATAAATATTAAATTTAAATATTCAATATAAAATATTGTATTTTTAAATGTATTATTAAATAAATTAAAATGCTTTGTAAAGTTTAGATTTAATATTAGTTAAATATTTTTTGAAAAGTAAGTTACACAATTAACTCAGATATTTTCTTAATAATATATAATACTTTCTTTTAATATATAAAATTAGTTTTTGTGTTCAAAAAAAGAAAGCATTTTTGAAAAGTATTTAAAAAAATAGTAAATAAAATGAACACAAATAATTTTGATATATTATTTTTAAAAAGCAAAATAATATATATTTTGTATTGAATGAAAATAATAAACATTTTTTAAAAACTAAATGTTACAGTAAATTTATACAATAATAGTTTATATCATTTTTCTATTTCACTTATTCAATCCTCAGAATTGCCAAGCATACTTAACAATCAATTTTAATTTTATTTAAGCAAAATACTATATACATCTAAAATTTTAAAACCATCCTATTGAATTGTGCCTTTTCTTTCAATAATTTTAAACATTACCATCTTTATTAAAAATACCTTACTTTCTTTAATATTTTAAAATAAAAATTATGTTGAACTATTTATTACTTTATTTTTTGTTTAATATGTTTATGATTAAAATAATATTTTTAGTGATTAGTATGTTTATTCAATTATGCTATTTTACTTATATCTTATTGAATCTAATAAATATAATAATAAGTTCGATCCTCATTTAATTGAAAAAATTTATTAGGATGATTGAATAATAATATATTTATTTAGATTTTTAATATTAAATTATAAAAATATTAATTTTTTAAATACTAGAAAGCCTATTTTGATTGACTAGTCAGTTATTTACAATTATCTTATTCAATAATTTAAGTTTAAAAAGTATATTTATGATTGAAATTTGATGTATTTTTAAATGAAAATAAAAGAAGATTTTTATAGATTAAAAATAGTTATAAAATAAAATAAAATAGAAGCATGATAAAAACTTATTTTAACTGGTTAGCAAAATACAAATGTTTAAAATAAAGTAATTCACCCCTTTTGTTTTTATTTTTATTTTTAATCATTTCAATATAATACTACATTAAAAACATTTCAAGGGTTGCTTTATTTGAAACATCTGTATTTATGGTTCAATTTGATGTGTCCTTAAATTAAATTAAGTTTGAGGAAAATTGATGTTAGCTAAACACAAAAAATTAAACGAAAAATAAATTGATAGAAGCAAAATTTTTGATTAATTAAAATGTAATTCAATATATTGTTTGATTTTACAACATTAAATAAAATACAAGTAAACAAATTTTTGATTTATTTTATCATTCAAACTGTTTTTCACATCAAACTTCACTAATTTTTAAGACGACTTCTTTTCTTTTGAAACTAATCCTATTTCTTATCATCTTAGTCAACCACGCATTAAAAAGTAGCAATAAAAGATGTCTTTACAGATTATTTAGGAGCATTGATATTTTAAACACAGTTAATGGTTTGCTTAAAGTAATCTATAGGTTCTGATTGACCATCGTAATGTGGACATCTTTTATTTACAATGTCAACGAATTATTAATAATCCCTATTATTCTAATTATAATTCGTTTAAATGCAGTAAACTAAGGATTAGCCAATAGGAGTATCAGGTATTTCACCATTTTCTATGTAAAAACTTGCAACTTATTTAAAAAGTTAATCTATACTAGGAAGTCTACTATCATAAAGTCTACTTTTACGACTACCTGAGCGATCATCTTCAGAAGATCCACCACCACCGCCACCACCGCAACCGCAACCACAAGTAATGCCATGTAATTTATTAGTTTTGGCTTAAATAGTTAATGCTAAAATCTAGATAACTAAAAGGAAAGTTATTTTTAATTTCATTAGGTTTTTTATGCTAAATAGAAATTTTTAGTATATGTATAATTTATATTATTTGTAAAACTATCTTTTGAGTTTATTTATATTGAAAATTTAAATAGTTAAGAATAAACCAAATATTAATCATAAAAAATAAAACCAAAGTTTTTTATTAAATTTTTGAGTTCAATACATCTATCAAAGAAATGTTTGTTAGTACTATTTAAATAAATTAAATTATTCTACTTATGTATATATTTAATAAAGATAATTTGGTTAACTCATTTTATTTTCCTTCTTAAAAACTATTTATTTTTAAATTCAATTAATTGTTTAGAAGTTTATCATTGAAAAGTAAGGGGCCTACCTCTGCTCTACTACTAATAAAACAAATAATTGATATCTTTGTTTTATCTAAATCATATATTGGTTTGGCTTCATAAAATAAAGATTATTTAAATTTTAAAAGGAAATAATCTTTTATGGCTTTCAATAGAAATAATATATCTATTTATGAGAATAGTATTAATTGGTGAACTTAGATATTTACTTTTTGTAAAAATTTAAATAAATTTATCTATTTTATTTTTATATTACTCATTCTTTCAGTGTGTTAATTAAATTTTTACTACCAATATAGGTTTTCTTTGACATTTATTATCTGATTTTTGAAATCTATAAAATTTTAAAGGATAATCAACATAGTGATTAAATTACTACCCTACAAATAAAAATATGCCACAATCTAGTAAAAAATTGAATAAAACCAAGATCAAAACAATCAGAAAAATTTAATTCCTCACACACAAATAATATAAATCTTGCAGATTATGTTTAAAAACTCTAGTAAATAGTTTTTAATTGGTGAACTTAGATATTTATTTTTTATAAATTTAAATAAAAACTTATCTATTTTATTTTTATATTACTCGTTTTTTCAGTGTGCGAATTACATTTTTATTACGAATAAATACATGTTTTGTTTGATAGTTATTATCTGATTTTTGAAATCTATAAAATTTAAAAGGATAATCAACATAGTGATTAATTTATAACCATACATATAAAAACATGCCACTATCTATAGGTCATTTTTTATGGTTGGAAACTCTATCTATCCGATAAAAATTTATGTGATATTCTTATTCTCCATCCTTTAAATAGGGTGAATCTAGATTTTTATTTAAATTTCAGTAATGTATGGTGGGTCAAAATTTTATTTAAAGTCTTGAAAAACAAGTAAAATTGAAGTTATTTAAATCATTTTAATCAATTTTGTTATATTTTAATATAATATTTTAAATGTAAATTTTATTTTTTTGTATAAAAATATTTAATGAGTGGTGTATTTAAATGCATGTTTTTATTTTGGAGTTTTTTAAAAAAAATGAAAAAATTATCATATAAACAATATATGTTTCTTAGGTCACCAGACCTCATTTTTGTATTATAAATTATATATTTTACTTGCAAATTATGATGTCCACTTACAAATAAAATAAGAAAAAGTTAATATCTTTTTTATTTTCAGATAAAGTAAAGTAGATAATTTGATTAATTCTGTTGTCCAATCTTTTTTCTTTCCAGATACAATAAAGTAGGTAATTTGATTAATTCTGTTGTCCAATCTTTTTTCCTTCCAGATACAATAAAGTAGACTGCTTGATTAATACTATAGTCCAATTTTTTTTCTGATAAGATTCAATATAGTTTACAATTTTAAATATTAATTCTGTTGTCCAGTTATTAACAAAAAGAAGAATTATAAAAAACGAGATTATTTCTTTAAGAACAAAAAGCTTTGCAAATAATGAAGGATTTATTAATCATTTAAAATCACTGGATATTGTTGGAAAGTTATAAAAATACTGTTGAAAAAAAAAATATAATTTTAAAATTAATATATATTTAACCTTAAATTATATTGAAATTTTTTTAAAGTTTAGCTTTTCTATATATTATTATTATCAATATTCATAAACATTTTTATATTTTTTATTATCCTTAAAAAAATAATTATTAAAAATATATACTTTTAGCGCTAATTAATAGTAGTAAATTAATTTTTATAAAATAATTTCAATAATATTTTCGTTTTTAACTTCAAAATTTATTATTTGCTGCTATCTGTGTATAGCTATTAGATGTAATGATAAAATAATGTAAGGATACCATATTGTAATTTTATATTTCTTGAATGATAATCATGATCATTGATAACAGTATGTTGTCCACTTACAAATAAAATAAGAAATAACGAATTTAATTAATATTATAAAATTCTATCTTTTTGTCCAGATACAAATAAAACAGACAATTTGATTAATTATTTTGTCCAATTATTAACAAGAGGAAGAATTATACAAAATAAAATAAAAACAATACAAAGCTTTGTAAAAAATGGAAGGTTTGTATGCCATAAATTTTCAACATATTAAAGGAAGATTTTAAAAATATTTTGAAAAAAACACTGTAATTTTATTAATTGGAGCATAATTACTTATTTGGAATATTTTTTAAAAAGATTAGGTTAAGATATTAATAAAGGATAAAAAACTAAACTAAGAATATACATAGAAATAAGAAAATTACAATATGTATTATTAATATATCAATATTACTATATTCTTACATTCTACTATTAATTTTTATTAAAGTTCTTTTAATAACGTTTAAGTGTTTATTATTTAATGCTTTTTTTGCTTGCAAATTTATTTTATTATCTTATTGCCAAATTATGATTATTAATATGTCCATGCAAATTATTAAATAAAGAATTTCTTAATTATAATGAAATTCCTGGATTTTATTAAGCTGGATTTATATTTTAATTCAAGATTACTTATGATAATGTAGTGGTTTGGGAGTTATTATTGTTTAAAACCAACATTTGTTAAGTAAATGAAGTATTACTTCTTTAGTTATGGTTAATTAACATCTTTTATTGATAAAAATCTGGTCTTTGATATTCAAATTGTTAATACTCTTAATAGGATTTCATGTAAATATCGGTTTAGTCTTGATTGTCAGTCATTTAGATTTAATATTCAGCAAAATTAAAACTTACCATATTTTTAATTATCTTGATACTCTTTTTTTTTAATTTTTGTTTTACTATTTAATAAAAATTCTTTACCTTATTTTTTAAATTAAATTGATAAATAACCATCTCTTTTTAATTATTTTGTAATTATTGTAATCAAAACAACGCGAATATTAGTTTAAAAATATATCTAAATAAATAAATCAAAAATAATAAAGAATGATAAAATTATGTCAAATCATAAAATAGATAATAATAAGAATAAGAAAAACTGTAATTATCAAAATGTCCTGAGTCTGAGTGAAAAATTTTCAATTTCTAATAAAATAATGCAAATATTTACAAAATGCTAAGCAAAACTCTAAAAACAAAATTCAGCTTTTAAACCCTATTTCATCATAATAAATATGAAATGAAATATAATCCTAATTTATAATCTATTAATTTATGGATGAAAACAAACAGATTCTAAGATAGATAGAGTAAATCTAAAAATAGATTTCATCAAATAATTGAAATGTATATATTATATTTTGTCTAATACATACAGCTTTCTAGACACCAAAATATAAAAAACTTTATTATAAGTTTAGGAAAAAAAAGGTGAATTTAATCATAATTATTTATTAAATTATAAATTAAAAAGAAAATTAAATAAAAAAATGAACGGATATAACTTTTCGGCCTTTATTGAAAATCCATACTCCATTATTGGTTAAGAAGAGAATCAATAAGATAGCATTTGTTTTAATCAAAACCGTGGTTTGTTTAAATTGAGCTATTAAACATAATATTCTATTAATATTACCTCAAAGAGTACTACATAATAAAGTGAAAATGAATCACCTCAAGATGATTATTAATGCTAATTCTAAGGAAGTGATTGTTAAGAATTGACTTAAAACGGTTACCTGTCATCAGATAATGATTTTAATTAATGTAGCTAGAATTTAGATCAACCAGATGTTTAATCCCTAAAAGATGAATAGATTTTCTTGTCTGGCGGGCAACAAGAATTAAGTGAAAATAGTCTTTATTAACAACCATTAAATAATAATAATAACAACAAAAATTACAATTTATATTATTGTGAAGAAAATAATATAAATTATTAAGAAAATATTAATCAAAACTATTCCTATTTAGATTAAAATATAGTTTGTTAATAATTTAGCTATTAATGTAATAGATTTGAAAATTAACAATAATAATAAATTCATGATGAAAATCATGACATACGATTAAACCCTAGTTCAATCAATCAAACTGAAGAAGACTATTACCTTTCTATTAACCAATGCAATTTAAACAAAAATAATAATTATATGGATGATCAAGAAGATGTACAACTTAATCAAATGAAAAAGTTGAGTCGAACTAAGCAAAGGGCAATTTAAAAAAATAAAAAGGCCTACAGTGATTAATTTACCTGTAAAGAATGTGATGATAAATCTTATTCAGATCATAGTGGCTTGAGAAATCATGTAAAACTCGAACATCCTGGTCGTAAAACTTCTGAGTTATCAAAGAAACCAAACACAAGGCTAGGTAGACCACCTAAATCTTAAATGAATTAATCTAATTAAAATTATTGATGAAAACTCTGATTTATAAAACAAATTAATATAAATATATTATTCTTATATATATAAATACTTCATTTATATATTTTGTAAGTTTTTTAAAGTTAAGCTTTTCATTTTATTATCATTAAAAATATTTAAAAGTGTTTATTTTTGCTCATTTATGCTTACTTCTTCATAATATATTCAATAAAAGAATATTTTATAATTTATAAATTTATTGCAAATAAATGGAAGTGTAGTTTCTATTGATTGATAAGTAAATGTTAATGTTAAATAATTTTGAATAGATAAATTATAAAGTTTTAGATTGATTAATTTTTGTGGTTTTTTCATTAGCGACATTTACATTTATTATTTTTCAGTATCTTTGTATGTTAATCTATTAATATGATAAAAATTCTAAGTAATCTTTCTAATTTATTATTTATCTATTCTTCTACTGGAAATGATCTTAAAAAATAAACATAGTTTTTTGATAGTAAAAATATTCTTTCTAACTCCACAAAAACTTAGGATCATTTTGAATAAATCAAAAGTTGCTTAAGATTTCTAGAACTTTAATTTCAATCAATTAATTGTAATTTAATTTGATTAATATTATAGATTATATCTTTCCTCATTCAATCTTAACAGATACAAAATAAATAGATAAAATAAGTAATCAAAAAAATCCTACCTACTCTACTATTAATAAAACAAATAATTGATCTCTTTGTTTTATTTAAATCATATATTGATTTGGCTTCATAAAATAAAGATTATTTAAATTTTAAAAGCAAATAATCTTTTATGGCTTTCAATAGAAATAATATATCTATTTATGAGAATAGTTTTTAATTGGTGAACTTAGATTTTTACTTTTTATAAATTTAAATAAATTTATCTATTTTATTTTTATATTACTCATTCTTTCAGCATGCAAATTCAATTTTTACTACGAATATAGATTTTGTTTGATAGTTATTATCTGATTTTTAAAATTTATAAATTTTAAAAGGATAATCAACATAGTCATATAAAAACATGCCACAATCTAGTAAAAAATAGAATAAAATCAAGATCAAAAAAATCAGAAATATTAAATTCTTCAAACATAAATAATATTATTCTTGCAAATTATGTTTAAAAACTCTAGTAAATAAAAAGAGATTAGTTAATCAAAAAAAAGAGCTCTTATTTTTGTAAGGTAGTAAAAGAGTCTATCAAAGATCAGAAATAATCAATTATATTTTTAAAATGCACTGTAATTTTACTAATTAATAACTAAGTGTCTGATGATATTTTTTAATTAATTAATATAATTGTAACATAAGCAAGAACTAATAATACAAATAATTGATATCTTTGTTTTATCTAAATCATATATTGATTTGGCCTTATAAAATAAAGATTATTCAAATTTAAAAAGCAAATAGTTTTTATGGCTTTCAATCGAAATTATATATCTATTTATGAGAATAGTTTTTAATTGGTGAACTTATATATTTACTTTTTATAAATTTAAATAAATTTATCTATTTTATTTTTATATTATTTGTTTTTTCAGTGTGCGAATTATATTTTTATCACGAATACTTGTTTTGTTTGATAGTTATTATCTGATTTTTGAAATCTATAAAATTTAAAAGGATAATCAACATAGGGATTAATTTATAACTTTTCATATAAAAACATGCCACAAATTAGTAAAAATGGAATAAAATCAAGATCAAAAAAATCAGAACAATTAAATTCCTCACACACAAATAATATTTTTCTTGCAGATTATGTTTAAAAACTATAGTAAATTAAAAGGGATTAGTTAATAATATAAAAGGGCACTTATTTTTGTAAGATAGTAAAAGAGTCTATCAAAGATCAGAAATTATCAATTAAATTTTTAAAATGCACTGTAATTTTACTTATTAATATCTAACAATATTTTTTAATTAAACTAAGATAATTTAAACAATTGTTTGATTTAAGATATATTAATAAATTAGAAATAAACTACAGAAACTAGAAAATTATGATGTATATTATAAGTTTTATAAATATTATTATAATTTTATTATATGTTGTTGATGTGATGTGAAACTTTGACAAAATTATATTTTAGATTATTACTTTAAGTGTAATTTGGGTAAATAAATATTGTTTATTATCTCCTTAAATTACAAATATTAGGTCTTATTAGATATTTAAGTTAAGATATTATTTTTTAAGATACATTTTCTGTATGTTATCCTTGAGAAATAATATCTTAATCCTAGTTTGATAAGGATTTTTTTGTAATTTAGGAGTTTTTTTTGTTTTATGTAAACATTTATTAAGTGAATTTAGTAATATTGTAGGAATAGGTAAATAATTTTTATTATTTGTAAATACTTTATGTTTGACAGACTATTAGTTAATATTCTTAGTAAGATTCTAGGTTAATATCACTATTGATAGAATCTTAATTGTTAATCATTTAGATTTACAATTCATCAAAATTAAATTATTCCATTATTTAAATACTACTTCTTCACTTTTTTATTTTTTACAATTTCTTGTTTAATTATAAATTATTTATTTTTTTTAGCCTTTTAAAAAAAAATTAACATTAAGATTTGTTTTTTACCTTACAATGAATAATAAGTTGGATACTTAAAAAGTGTCTATATCCTATCTAATATATTTAACTTAAATATTAGACTTTTTAAATTTGTGTTTGTAGTAATAAAACTATTTAATGGAGAAATATTTATTGAATTTTAATGGAACAGTAAAAAAATTTTATACACTGAAGATTTTTATTTTCACAAAAAGGTAAAACTTAAAAAATAATTTTACTCGCTTTAATGTTAAAATAAAATTTTTTTATTCTTTCAAAGATAGATAAATTATTTGAAATATATCTTTTATAATAAATATTTGTCTCTTTTAATATTTAACTTACATAATTGATTTTAATTGTCTATAGCAAAATATTGTTTAAATTATTTTTGCTTCAATCAAATAAATGAAAAATGGTAATTTTAAAATTAAATTTTATAAATGAAAAAAGAAATATTTTAAAATTAATATCTTAATATCTAATATTTTATAAATCATAAATGACTTTAGTTTTTATTTATATTTGATATATTTAATATTCACTTTACTTTTGGCCTACCCATTTTAGTTCTTTGCATTTATAAATCTTAAGCTTTTGAGTCAAGATTTTTTGTTTTATTATGGTTAAATAATCCTCCACGACTTGAGTAATATTTATGACATACTTTGCAAGCAAGTTTATTGGGATAAGAATTTCTATTTTTGAAAGAATTCGCAACTATATAGGAGTCCAAACATTCTATTTATTTAAGACCTTAGTAAAAAACCCTTATTCACTTTTACTTATTTGGTCTGATATATTTGTTGTTTTGTACTAGAATAGAAACTTATACATGGTAATTTAAGTACTCATTTTTTAAATAAAAAGTTTATTTCAACACATTGATTACTTTTGTTGATTGAATTAGAATTATTAAAATATTAACAAATCTTAAACTTATTTTAAAATATTTTATTTTTCTTAGCTAAAATAACATAAGATACTATAATTAGAAATACATGATGGTTATAGTTTTTAGCAATTGGTCAATGACTTAGTCTCTTTATCAATATTTAAGTGATCCGATATGCTCTATAAATAGTTTTATAATTTAACGAAACATGGATAATTTTTTTGAATTAATTAATCTTATCCCTGCTAGGGTTAGCAATTACATTAATTTAATGGAGATTAATCATAATTATATTGATCTTTAATTTCATTTTGTGGATATTAAATTTATTAATTTTTTATTAGATTTAAAGAAATGTTCAAGATGCGTTTTCTTAAGTTTTTTTAATTAATCATGAATTTGTTTTAATATTTAAAAAAAATACCTTATTTCTAATTTCTCTAATTTGCTATTTATACTTTAGCATATATTACGAATTGAAATCCTCTATTTTACTGATCATTTTTTGGACAAAAGCTTTACAATAATATATGGATAGAAGAAAATTGGATAAGCTCAAATCTTGTTTGAAAAATAACAATCTAATTACCAATTAACAAAACTAAAACTTGATTTTAGAGAAAACACATATTCTAAAATTAAATTTATACAATAACATTACTTAGTTAGATTCTACTATAATAAAAGCACTTTATAAATTAGTAATAATCTATTATAAAGCATTAAAATTGCTAAGAAAAACTAAAATAAAACCTAATTCAATATCAAATAAATATGAGAAGATAATTATCCTTCACTCTATGAATATTTTACAAGTAAGTAAAATGGTACTTTGAAAATTAATAATAAGAAAAATAGATAGTTGTAAAAGAAAATTTATCTTTACAACTTAAGCTTGGATAACCATACAACATTTATGTAAAAAGTCTCATCAAAATTAAAATTCCTTGACATTTCATCTAATAAAATGAGTGATAGGTTATGCAAGCCATACTTTAAAGCACAAAATTAAAATTTTCTTATTAAAATCAAAGCAGTAAATAAATATATGCTTAAATAATAACTTTAGAAGCTATTAATGGCACAATCAAAGATGAAAAAATTTTCAATTTTCTCAAAAAATATTCTAACCTGTTTAATTTTTCTCAAGCTAATCTGACTTTTTAGAGCAGATATTATAGCTTCATAATTAAATTAAGCTAAGATGAATAAGATACTCAGAAAATATGATGAAAAAGAGCTTAGAAGCAAGTAAATAATAACTTAATTTTTAAATTTCAGTATAAAATTATTATTATAAAAATATCAATTGGTTATATAAGAAGATTTTGTAAAAAATGATAAAATTTTTGAGATATTTTGGAAAATACAAAAACGACTTAATTATAATACTTAAAAATTATAGAAATGATGATTATAATACTACTATTAAATATTTAATTTTAAATATTATGCATTTTGGCTTTTTAATCATTTTTTTTGAAGAGAAAAAAATAGAAATTTTTGCCTAAATTATTCTTAAAATTTTTGGAATAACATATCTTTAACCATATTTTCAAATTATTGTTTTATATTTTATCAATTTATTCATTTAAATTTTGATCATTTTCTTTTAGTCTTTTAAATAATAAATTATAAAAATCAAATTACCAATATTGAATTCCTTTAAAAACTTTACAATATTACCATTAATTAAATTTAAGCTAAACTCATTTTAGAAAAATAACTTTTTTATTATAAATAGATTCAGAAAAAAGTTATTTAAGAAAAGTTAAAAATACATTTTAATTTCAATTATTTTAATGAGTTTTTTTTTTTAATATAATATTTTAGATGTAAATTTTATTTTTTTGTATTAATACATTTAATGAATGGAGTTTTTAAATGTGTGTATATTTATTTTGGAATTTTTAATAAAATATCAATTGAAAAAACCATCCTATAAACAATATATATTTATTAGGTTACAATACCACATTTTTACTATTATGCATTATCATATTTAGCTTGGATGTCCACTGTCCACTTACAAATAAAATAAGAAAAAGTTAATATCTTTTTTCTGTCCAGATACAATAAAGTATTGATTAATTCTGTTGTCCAGTTTTAAATAAAATTAAGAATTATAAAAAAACAAAATAATTTACTTGAAGTACATAATGCTTTATAAATAATGGAGGATTCATTAATCATAATAAATTTCTGCGTATTGTTGGGAAATTATAAATATTCTGTTGAAAAATATAAAAATTTAAAATTAATTTATATTTAATCTTATAATTATATTAACATTTTTTTAAAGCTTAGCTTTTGAGTTAATTATTATTATGAATATTGATAAACATTTTTATATTATCTTTAATAAGATAATTAATAAAAATGTATGCTTTTAGAGCGAATAAATAGTAGGTATGTTAATTTTTATAAAATAATTTCAATAATATTTTCGTTTGTAACTTTCATATTTATTATATGTTGCTATATGCGTGTTGCTATTAGATTATATGATAAAATAATCTAAGCATACCTACTTTATTGGAAATTTAATATTTTTTGAATGATAATCATCATCATCGATAACAATATTTGACTTGTAAATTCTGATGTCCATTTACAAATAAAATAAGAAATAGCTAATTTAATTAACATTATAAAATTCTATCTTTTTGTCCAGATACAAATAAAACAAACACTTTAATTAATTTTTTGTCCAGCTATTAACAAGAGGAAGAATTATAAAAAATGAAATAAAAAGTGTAGAAAATAAAGCTTTGTAAAAATTGGAAGTTTTGTTTATTTATCATAAAATTTCTAAATGTTGAAGGAAGGTTTTAAAAATATTTTTGAAAAAAAAACTGTATTAGATATTATTAATGGATAAAAAATAAACTAAGAGTGTATATAGAAATAAGAAAATTACAAAATATATTATTAGTTTATCAACATTATTTAATTCTTGGATTCTACCATTAATTTTTATTAAAGTACCTCTAATAAGTTTTTGTTATTTATGATATTTTTTTGCTTTATTTGCTTAAAAAATTATTTTAATATTTTTTTATTGTCAAATTACGATTATTAGTAGATCCAAGCAAATTATTAGATAAAGAATTTCTTAATTATAATGAAATTCCTGGATTTTATTAGCTTGGAATTATATCTTCATCCTAGATTACTTATGATATTGTAGTGGTTTTGGAGTTATTATTGTTTAAAACAAATATTTATTAAGTAAATGAAGTAGTACTGCTTTAGCAATATTTAGTTTAAATCTTTTATTGATAAACATCGTGTCTTTGACATTCGAATTGTTAATACTCCTAATAGGATTATATGTTAATATTGCTTTAGAAAGAATCTTCACCGATAGTCATTTAGATTTAATTTTCGCTAAAATTAAAATTTTCCATATCTAAAGTTGTCTTGTTCACTCTTTTTTTATAATTTTTTGTTTTACTAATTGATTATGAAATTCTTTACCTTAATTTTTTTCTAAATTAAACTCATAAAAAACCATCTCTTATTAATTGTTTTTTAACTATATGAAATGATAAGAAGAAGAAGAAAAAGTTATAGATAATTTAGTATTATTGTAATCAAAACAACACAAATATTAGTTTAAAAATAAATCTAAATAAATAAATCAAAAATAGTAAAGATAGATAAAGTGATAATTCGCTGATTAATTATTCTAAAAATAGACAAGGAAAACTCTAATTATCAAAACATCCTGAGTGAAAAACTTCCAATTTTTGATAAAACAATGCAAATTTTTTACAAAATGATTAGCAAAACTCTAAAAACTAAGTTCAGATTTTTAACACTATTTCATCCTAATAAATATGAAATGAGAGAAAATCCTAATTCATAATCTACTAATTTATGGATGATAGCAAATACATTCAAAGATAGATAGCGTAAATCTAAAAATTTATTTCATCAAATAATTGGAATTCTTATATATTTTGTTGAATATGCAGTTTTCTAGACACTAGAAATAAAAAATTGTATTATAAATTTGGGAAAAAAATTGTGTACATAATCATAATTATTTATTAAATTATAAATTAAATAGAAAATTAAATAAAAAAAAATGAACGGATATAACTTTTATGCCTCTACTGAAAATCCATGCTCCTTTTTTGGTTAGGAAGAGAATCAACAAGATAATATTTGTCCTAACTAAAATCGCTGCTTATTTAAATTGAACTGCTAAGCCTAATAATCTATAAGTATTACCTCAAAGAGTACTACTAAATAAAGTGGAAATGAATAACCTCAAGATAACTACTAAAGTTAATTCTATGGAAGTAATTGTAAAGAATAGACTTAAAATGATTACCTTTCATCAGATGATAACTTTAACAAATGCAGCGAGGATTTAGATCAACCAGAAGTTTAATCCATAAAAGATGAATCGAACTTGCTGATGGACGAGGAACAAGAAATTAATGAAAATGGTCATTAACAACTATTTAACAATAATAATAACAACCTAAATTAAAATTTGCATTATCCTGAAGATTATAATATAAATCATGAAGAAAATGTAAATCAAAACTATCCACATTAAGATTCAAATGTCTTATATCGCTAATAATCTAGCAACAAAACTAATAGCTTTGAAAATTAACAATAATAATATATTCATGATGATGAAAGTCATGATTTTATTTCAATCAATAAAATTGAAGTTGTATAATAATATTAATTAGATGATAGCTTTAACCAATGCAGCTTGGATTTAGATCTATAAGATATTTAATCCAGCATACATGAATTGAGTTTGTTGCTGACCGAGGAACAATAATTAAATAAAAATGGTCTTTGTTAAAAACCATTTGACGATAATAATAACAACCAAAATTTAAATTTGTATCATTTTGAACAAAATAATATAAATTATTAAGAAAACGCAAATCAAAACTATTCCTATTAAGATTAATATATCTTAGATTGCTTATAATTTAGCAACAAAACTAATTGTGAAAATTAACAATAATAATAAATTGATGATGAAAGCCATGAGTTTTTTTCAATCAATAAAATTGAAGATGATTAATAATTTTAATCAGATGATAACTTTAACGAATCTAACAGTGATTTAGATAGACCAGAAGTTTAATCCATAAAAGATGAATCTAGCTTGTTGTTGGAATAGCAACAAGTAATTAATCAAAATGATCTTGATTAAAAACTATTTAGAAATAATAATATCTACCAAAATTAAAATTTGCATTATCTTGAAGAAAATAATATAAATCATTAAGAAAATGCAAATCAAAACCATTCCAATTAAGATTCAAATATCTAAGAAAACTAATAATTTAGCAACTAATCTAATATGTTTGAAAATTAACAAAAAAAATAAATTCATCATGAAAGTCACGACTTACAATTTTACCCTAGTTCAATCAATAAAACTGCATAAGACTGTTATCCTTCAATTAATCAATGCAATTTAAACGAAAACAATAATCAAATTGATGATTTAGAAGAAAAACTACTTAATAAAAAGATAAAGTTGAGTCAAACTAAAATAAGGGCTATTTAAAAAAATAAAAAGGCATACAGTGTCTAATATACCTGTAATGTTTGCGACAATAGAACTTATGCAGATTATAGTGGCTTGAGCAATCATGTAAAACAAAAACACCCTGGTTTTAAAGCTTATGAGTTATCAGTGTAGCCAAACAAAACTCTTGGTAGACCTAAAATTAATTGATCTCATCAAAATAATTGACAAAAACTCTGATTTATAAAATAAATTAATATAAATTTATTATTCTTATCTATATAAATATCCATCATTAGTATATTTTGCAAGTTTTTTGAAATTTAGATTTTCATTTATAATTATTTAGTTTTGCTAATTAACACCTCTTTATAGTATATCTGATAAAAGAATATTGTTAGCATATAATTTTATTGAGAATAAATGGAGATATACTTTTTATTGATTCATTAAGTTAAATACTTTTCTTAAATAATTTTGAATAGATAAATGATAAAGTTTTAGATTGATATAATTTTCATTATTTTTTCATTAGCAATTTTTGCATTTATTATTTTTCAGTATCTTTTTATGATTGATCTCTTAAATATTCTAAGTAATCTTATTAATTAATTGTTTAAATATTTTTTGCTGAAAATTATGTTAATAAATAATCATAGTTTTTGGATAGAAAAAGATTCTTTCTAAAACCACAAAAATTTAGGAGCTATTTTAATCAATCAAAATTTGTTAAAGATTTCTAGAACTTTAATTTCAATCAATTAATTGTAATTTAATTTGATTAATGTTACAAATTCTATCTTTTCTCAGTCATTCTTTAACAGATACAAAAAAAATAGATAAAATAAGTAATCAAAACAATCCTACCTGCTCAGCTATTAACAAAACAAATAATTCATATCTTTGTTTTATCATAATCATATATCTTCAAATATAAAATTTATTTCTTAATTTGGCTTCATAAAATAGAGATTATTCAAACTTTAAAAAGCAAGCAATTTTTTATGGCTTAACTAAAATCAATATATTTATTTAAGAGAATAGATTTTAAAAGGTGAAAAGTCAATCAATCTTAGATATTTATATTTTATAAATTTAAATAAATTCATCTATTTCATTATTATATTACTCATTCATTCTTTTAGCTTACGTATTATAGTCTTTTAATTAATTTTTACCACTAATATAAGTTTTTTTGATGATGATGATGATTATTATTAGATTTTTGAAATTTTTAACATTTAAAAGGATAATTAACATAGCGATTAATATATAACCATACATTAAAATACCACAATCTTGTAAAAAGTGGAATATTTCTAAGATCAAAAAAATTTTTTCCTTTTAAAAATTTAATTGTTTGATTTAAGATATATTAATAAATTACAAATAAACTACAGATATTAGAAAATTACAAAATATATTAATAATTTTATCAATATTATTACAATTTCATTATACGTTGTTGATATAGTGTGTGTCTTTGATAGAATTTTATTTTAGATTATTAATTTAAGTGTGATTTGGGTAAATAATTATTATTTTATTATCTCCTTAAATTACTATTAGTAGGTTTCTCTAGATCTCTATGTTAAGATATTATATTTTAACATACATTTTCTGTATGTTATCCTTGAGAAATAATATCTTAATCCTAGTTTTAAAAAGATTCTGTAGTAATTTAGGAGTTTTTATTGTCTGATGTAAACATTTATTAAGCGAAGGAAGCATTATTGTAGGAATGGGTAAATAATTTTTTTTATTTGTAAATACTTTTTGTTTGACAGACTATTAGTTAATATTCTTAATAAGATTCTAGGTCAATATTACTATTGATAGAATCTTAATTGTCAATCATTTAGATTTACAATTCATCAAAATTAAATGATTCCATTATTCCAATACTACTTCTTCACTTTTTTATTTTTTTACAATTTCTTGTTTAATTATTAATTATTTATTTTTTTTTTTAGCCTTTTTAAAAAAAATAATTAACACATGATTTGTTTTTTACCTTAAAATGAATAATAATTAAGTTGATCCTCAGAAAGTCAGAAAGTGTCTATTATATATCTAATATTTTTAACTTAAATATGATATTATATAAATTTATATTTACATTCATAAAACAATTTTACGAAGAAATATTTATTAAATTTTCATGAAATGTTAAAATAATTTTATACATCGTAAGATTTTAAATTTCACAAAAAGGAATAACTTCAAAAATAGTTTTATTCACTTCAATAAAAATAAAGTTTTTTACTCTTTCAAAGATAGATAAATTATTAGAAATAAATCTTTTATAGTAAATAAGAAATAATAATTTTAATAACAAAATTTATAAATGAAAAAAGTAATATTTTACAATTCATGTGTTAATATCTAACATTTTATTAATTTTAAATGAGTTTATTTTATATTTATATTTGGTAGATTTAATATTTACTTTTTTTGATCTACCCATTTTAATTCTTTACATTTAAAAAAATAAAGCTTTTAAGCCAGGATGTTTGGTTTTAACATGGTTAAAAAATGCTCTACGACTTACGTAATATTTATGACGCACTTTGCAAGCATGTTTATTGGGATAAGAGTTTGGATTTTTTGAAAGAATTCGCAATTATCTAGAAGTTCAAACATTCTATTTATTTAAGAAATAAGTAAAAGACCCTATTAACTTTTACTTATTTGGTCTGATATTTTTGTGGTTTAATACTAGAGCGGGAGCTTATTCATAACAATTTGAGCTCTCATTTTTTAGATAAAAAGGCTATTTGCATGTTGAATATTGCTGTTGATTCAGTTCAAATTATTAAAATATAAATAAAAATCTTAAACTTATTTTGAAATATTTTATTTTCTTAGCTGAAATAACTTAAGATACTATATTTAGAAATACATGATAATCATATTTTTTGGTAATTAGTCACTAACTTAGCCTCTTTATCAATATTTAAGGGATTTGATGTGCTCTATATATAGTTTTATCATTTAAGGAAATCTGTATAGTTTTTGTGAATTGGTAATTCTTATCCCAGCTAGTGTTTTATGCATATTAATTTAAGGGAGATTACACATAATTAAGTTGATCTTTGATTTCATTTTGTGGTAATTAAATATCTTAACTCTTTATTAGATTAAAAGAAAGCTCATTATGTGTTTTCTTAAGTTTTTTTAATTAATTATGAACTCTTTTAATATTTAAAAAAAATACATTATTACTAATTACTCTAATTCGCTATTCTATACTTTAGTGTATTTTACTAATTAAAATCTTTTATTTTTTTTTATGTAACATTACAATAATATGAATAGAATATAATTTTTAAAGATAAGCTCAAAAATCTGTTCGAAAAAAAAAAAAAAATATACATTTAATAAAACTAAAATTTGATTAAAAAGAAGTTAAATATTTACAATAGCATTATTTAGCTAGATTATAAATCAATAAAAGCTCATTAAAAATTAGAAATAATTTGTAATAAAGCATTATAATTACTAAGAAACAAACTAAAATAAAACCTAATTCAATATCAAATTAAACTTGAGAAGATAATTATCCTTCACTCTATCAATATTTTATAAACAAACAAAATGGTACTTTGAAAATTAAGAATAAGAAAAAATAGATAGTTGTAAAAGAAAATTTATCTTAGCATCATAAGCTTGGATAACCATGCAATATTTATATAGAAAATTAAAAAAAGATAATTTATTTTTTATTTATCTATTTTACAATTCTGTTAAAATAATAATAAATGTATACCTAATTGTCTCTTTCAAACAAAAATTTAAAAGTATTTTATTTTTATTTGATAAAAATTATTTGAAATGGTTTTAAGAATAATAATTGAAATCTTATAATTGCCTAAGTAGAGCCCTCTCATCATATATATAGAATAAGTTTACAGGTTTATAAAGATAGAATTAATAATAAAATTTATAATAAAACACTTGAAGGAAGAAATCATAATTGAGTTAACTGAATAGGTATTTTATAGTTAAAAATATAATGATTTTATATAAAATTTATATTTAAGTTTATATGATAGAATAAAAAGGATATTTTAAGTTAGAAGAAAACAATTTTTATTAGAACAATTCTAACCATATACTATGAAATCTAAATGCTATTAGTATGCTATCTGTTTTACATGTTTGTTTATTAATATAGCTAGACAGACCTTTTTGGCAAAATAAAATTTCAATTTTGCAACACTTTTTTCGGTCACTTAATGAATAAAAAAATAGGTAGTTTATATCAAAATACCTTTTGGATTGATTATAAACAATAAAAGATTAAAAATATTATTATTTACAATATAAGAGGCAATCGTACTCAGTGAGCCAAATTTTATTCGTCAACAAAAAAATGGATCATTAAAATAGGTATCCAATTTATTTCCATATTTAATTTCTAAGTTTTGGCTGATAAAATTTGAAAAAGTAATTAAAAAACTAATGTAAAACCTTTAAATATTTATCCCATAATAAAATTTAGTTTCTTGAAATTTTGAAAAAACGAAATCCTAAAAGAATGACCAACAATATTTCTATATTATATAACTTTTGGTTTATAAAGCAACCTATAATTTACTTCTAATCTTTAAAAACTATCCTATTTGAATAATACCTTTTATTGAAATTACACATGAAAAATAACTTAACTTCTTTTTTTGATTGAAATAAAAAACATGCATAACTAATAATAAAATAAAGGATTTTATTTGTTTATTTAATGCTGAAATAATTAAAATTAAATAATATTTAATTGAATATTTCCATTTTTCTATTTTGCTAGCAGTTTAATGAATACTAATTAAAATAAAAATATGATTGACTCATTTAAGAATTTGAATTTATTAGGATGATTGAAAAATGATATATTTAAATAAATTTTTAAGATTAGATTAAATAATAGGAATGTTAATTTTTGAAGTTTAAATTAGAAGAAAAATTTATTTTGAATGACTTTATAACTATTTACATATTAGATTTTACTAATTAATACAGAATTTTATTACTAGAATTTGCTGTATTTTTATATAAAAATGAAAGAAAAAAAATCACATGAATGAATAATTTAGAATGAAAGTAATAGAAATCAAAAATAGTAATTATTAAATTAAAGCTAAAAGTTTGATTAATAAAAAGAAATAATTGATATTTAATATATATTAACCAATCATACAATAATAATATATAAATCAACATTAAAAGTAAAAAAAATATTTGATTTATTGTGTATTTATTTGTTGTTCAAACTCTTCTTCTCTTCAAATTGCGCTATGATTTAAGTGAAACTTTTTTCTTTTGAACTAAAGCCTAGTTATCATCTTAGCTTGATTCATTAATCTTATCAATAACGCACTAGATTGCAGCAACGAGCTATACTTTAATAGATTATCTGGGAGCTCTAGTATTATTAACACAATTTATAGTTTGTTAAAAGAAATCTACAATTTCTTCCTTAGATTATTGACCCTAGAAATGTTAACATCTATCATTTACAACGTGGACAAAAAATTTATGATCATCATCCCATGGGAAATAGTTGGTTCTTATGCATTGATATAAGGCTTAACCAACAGGATCTTATGGTTCTTCATCTTCCTCAGAGTCAAAATTTTCGATTTCTTCAAAAATCTATTCAAAATCAGGAATATCATGACCATCTTATGAGTTACCATCATCGTCGTTGTGATCATGATCGTCATCATCATGGTGATGGTCATCATTGCCATCGTGGTGGTCATTATGAGCTTATTTAGCTGAAATAGTAACAGCTAAAAGCAAGATAGCTAAAAGGAAAGTTGCTTTTAATTTCATTTTGTTTTTTTATGAAAAGTAGAGTTTTTAAAATTAATAATTAATATTATTTATAAAACAAATAGAAGAAGTCTATTTATATATAAAATTCATTTAAAAATAGTATATTTTTTAGAAACTGCATCAACAACTTCATACAAAAACGGTTAAAGTAATTATAATATTTTAAACGTATTTATTTAACAAATATTCTAACATTAAATAAATTACTTCTACTTCAGCTAATATTTGATATAGTTGAATACTTTGGAAAAGTAATTTAAATGATGGACTCAGATATTTTTTGAATAAAATTAGACTTTTGTAATAGAAAATCCGTTTTTTACTAGTAAAAATCTATTATTAGTTTTGAAAATTTCTAGTAACGATAAGTAATAAAATAAACGAATTAAATTTTGATGGTTTACATTTAGAAGCAAGAAGAAATGCGAATCTTTTTATGATAAAATATGAGAATATAGTTTTCAGATTAGTCAATTTTATTTTTAAATCAGACAGAAATTTTCACACATTTATAAAATCATCTATTATTTTATTCAATTAGTAATTTTTAGAAAATAATTTTTTTATCATAAAGTCTTAATATTTTTAATATTTTAAGGATAAAACTAAAGACTGTCCTTAAATTTATGAATTTTATGAGCAGATAGTTATAAAAAAATCTATTTTTGAAAATTACTTCAATAATGAACTTACAAATATATAAATATTACTTAGATAAATATCTTTTGAAAATAAAATTAAATGTAGATATCACATTAAAAGTAGAAACATAAATGCTAATTCATTAAATCGCTTTTGCTAAGCAGCTTTTACGAATGAATATTAAGTAGATTAAATAAGTAAATATTGTTGATTAGATAAATAAATTATAAAAATAAAAATAATTAAATTTAATAAACTTTCTTTTTATTTGAATTTTTTTAATTTTTTGAAAAAGAAAAAAATATATTGTAATAGTTAATACAAATGAATAAAACGAATGATATAATAAAAAGAAAATATTAATTAGAAGTTATTAATTAAATATTGAATTTTATAAGTTATGATTTTATTATTTTTAATTGTTGTTTATTTATTATTATTTTAGAATTTAAATGAAATAATCTCATCCATCTATAGATACAATTACATCATTTGTTTAAATGAAATATCCTTAACATTTTCAATATGATGATGGTTAGTAATATTTTTGAACTTACTATAGTTCTATTTCGAAAATGCCTCAAAAAATCCTTTGATAGTTTTTTTTATGCTTTCTAGAATCGCTGAGCTCTTTTAGTGCTTATTTTCTATCAGCTTTTCTTCCATGGCTTCATTTCTATCAACTTTATTAGAAAAGTCATAATATCTGATCTTTAAAGGATCATTTTTATCTTCCTCTTCTTCTTCGTTTTCTGAAATTTACTCTTCTTAGATTTCATTTTACTTATTTTTGTTTTCATCAACATGCTTGAGAGGTCTATATTTTTTACTTTTACTCAAACAGATACCACAACCTTCAATAATAACAGCGAGATTTTTCATGAAGCTTGCTGAAAGAAAAATTCTTTGTGACTCTAGTTCATATTATTAAAATTCAATATTAAATAATGTTTTCTTAATAGTTAAAGTCAACTTCTATTATTAACTTTTTTCAATTTAACTTAGAAGTGCATCATTATTTCCAAAGAAAAAACTTACTAAATTTTACAAGTAATAAATTCTAATTTGAAATAACCTTCATACTTTTCCAATACAATATATTTATCAAGCTCCAAGAAGAATAAGAATCCTTCGTTTTCTAAAAATAAGAAAGTATTTCTAGCAATCAAAATTCTATGGTATGGCATCATATATTAGATATTGGGAACACGAACCCACTTACTCAAAAACCCAGTTTAAAGAAGATTTCACAAAAATATTGTCCGATATTTTAAAAATTTTTAAGAACCAAAACAACTAAATACTTTAGTTATATTCATGAATGATTATCATAACAAAAATAGAAAAATAGATATTGATTTATTAAATAACTTTTGCCTAGTTTTATTATGAATATAAAGTAGATTATTTAATTATAAATTGCTGTTAAGAAAAAAAATTAAAAAACAAAAACAATTAAATTTAAAAGTATTCGTTTGTTTTTGTTTGTTTAAAGTGTTTTAATTATCTGAATTATAAAAAATATTTTGTAATAAATTATACAATAGAATAAAACAGATAATATAATAAAAGGAAAAGAAAACTCTGAAGTTATTAATTAAAATATTTGAATTTTATAAATTATGATTTTATTATTTTTAATTGATATTTATTTATTTATTATTTAAGATTTTTAATGAACTAATTCCTTCGATTATTAAATGCGATCACATCATTTATTTAATTGAAATACCCTTAACATTTTGAATATTATGATGGTTAGTACGGTTTTAGAATTTGCTCTAATGCTCTTTTGCAAGTGCTTCGAAACCTTCTTTGAATAATTTTTTCTTTTGCTTTCTAGCTTCTTTGAATTCTTTTAATGCTTATTTTCTAGCAGCCTTTTCTTCCTTGGTTTCATTTTTATCGATTTTCTTAGATAACTCATAAGATCTGATCTTTAAAGGATCTTTTTCATCTTCCTCTTCCTCTTATTCTTCTTCATTTTCTGAAATTTACTCTACTTCATTTTCTTTCTACTTAATTTCATCTTCATCAGCATGCTTAAGAGGTCTGTATTTTTTACTTTTACTCAAACTGATATCATTACCTCCTATAACAGTGAGATTTTCGTGAACTCTACTGAAAGAAAAATTCTTTGTTGCTATAGTTTCATCTAATTAAAATTCAGCAACAGGTCTATCAAAGTTTTCTTGATAGTTAGGGTCAACTTCTCTTATTAATTCTCTTTCAATATAACTTTTAAGTGCATTATCTTTTTCCAAAGGAACAACTTAGTAAATTTTACGAGTAACAATTTCTTCTGGTTTAAAATAACCTTCATACTTTTCCAATCTTTCCTTTTATTTTTGTTCGAATTCTACATTTACTTACTTGCTTTTGCTTTTCTTTTCTTCAACAAGAGCCTATTCTCTTTCCTGTTAAGACATACCAGCAATATGTTCATCTAAAATTTTATTAAAACCTTCTCCAGTTAAAATTCCTTCTTTTAATTCAGGAATGTCATACTCATCCTCACTGCTACCGTTGTAATTATTTTCATCATAACTGTCTTCCATTTCTTTCATAACTTTATCAAATTGCTTATCTTCTTCAGTAACGGTGTCTTTACCAGGTTTGCTATCTTTCTAAGCGTACTTCTTTATGACCTTTTTGACAACTTTTTTATTCTTTGGCTTTTCTAATTCGAGTTGAATCTTTCCTTCTTCGTCAAAGGTAAAGTTAATTTTCTTACCTTTAACTTTTTTCTTTTTATGACCAGTTACTTCTTCTTCTATTTCTTATTCTAATAGATCTTAAACAATTGCTTATTGTCCATCATTAGCAATCTATACGAAGTCATCTTCTAATGGTTCATAAGCATCATCATCAATATCATAATTTAAAGCATCAAAAACTTCCTTTTATTCTTCTGTCATTTCATCGTATTCATAATCTATATCTTCTTTAAGCTTAGGAGCGGTTTTATAATCTGCTAATAAAACAGCTTCAACTATACCCTCATTCTATTAACCTTTAAATAAATAGTTTATAAATTATGGAATCTATTCATAAAATAAAATGCAATTTACTTGGCTACACGAAATATTTAGAGTAATCGAAATTACTAGCAGGTAAACCATATTCATTAAACTTTTTAAATTTAACATCTTTGGAGAAAGTGATTTTTTCATATTTAGGAATGATATTTTCTTCGATAATTTTCTTTTGAACTAAATCTTTCTATTTATTAAAAGAATAGATAAATTAATATATTTAACTAAATTCTTAAAAAAAAGATTGAATTTATCAAAAAAAGCATAAAAAAAACTTGAAAGTAGGGTTAAACCAAAGTTAATTTAAAGCACTAATTAATTTGTATTATTGTATGTGTAAAATATAATTAAATGTCTTTTTCAATTCATATTATGAAGAATATCTAATTTTTTACATATTTAAAGTCAGGGAAATCTTATGATGTCAAGTCTTCAATCTTTTTTTGAGGGACTGTTTCCTATTTATCTTCTTATTCCTTTTATTCTTCTTCTTAATCATCATCTCCTTCTCCGTCATAAGAATAGTCTTCACTACCAGTGTCAATGTCTTGTTCTTCATCTTCCTTTTTCTCTTCTTTATTTTTTTATGTTTTTTTAACTTATTTTTTTTCTGTAGGGATCTCTTCTTCTTCCTACTCCTCTTCTTCTTCAGTAAATTCTTCTTCTTCATCTTCGTTAGCTTCAACTTCCTCGACTTCTTCTAACTCTTCGATTTCATAATCTTCAACTTCTTATTCCTACAATTAAGACTTTTGGGCCAATTAGTCAATCCAAAGGTCTTTACCAGCTAACTTTTTACGAATTTCAGGAGGAATCCAAAACTTATTCATTTACTGCTATTCCTTTTACTTTTATTCAAAAATACCCTAATCTTCTTGGGTGAACATGCTGAGGAGCTTATCTCTTTTTAATCTTTCTTCATCAGTCAAGTGGCTATCCATAGGAACTGATTTAATTTCGAAGACTCTTTCAACATTGACTGGAGCACCTTCGTGTTATTTCTTGAAGAAGGGGTCTTCATTGTCTCTATATGAAAGCTTGAAAGTAATAGCCTTATTCTTATCAATAAATTAATCTTTCTTTCTTCCCATTTTTTAACTTTTTGTGCTATTGAATATAACTTTGCTTATGCTTTTTCTACTTTATTTTGTTAATAATTGTTTATACAAATTCTTTTAGATTTTAACTCTTAATGCTGTTCGTATATTAAAAATTGCTCAAAGATAATAAGATACATTCATTTTAGTTATTCAAAACAGCTACATTTAGATTTGCTCTTAGTTTTTGAATAGATTAAATTATTAATTTGCATTAAAAGCTCATTCATTTTTGTTTTTTTGAAGTTGATTCATTCATTTTTTGAATGAGCTTCTCAATGTGAATATTAAAGTATTTTTAACTCTTTGATTATTTTTTTAATACATTTGTTTAATTTTGATCTTTTCTTATAATAATATCTTGTGAGTGAATAATCCAAAAGTGATAATTTGGATCAAATTTTGTTTAATTAAAGTATGTGTTTTAAATAGAATAATAAGCAATTTTCTTGATAATTAATAATTCTATTAAAAATATATCAACTACATTTTTCAAGTTTAATAAGTAGAAGAAAAATATTAACATATATAAAGGGAAGATATTAATAAGGAATAAAAAAAATATTTTATAAAATGATTAAATTAGTTAAAAATTTAGTATTTTAAAAGCAAAGTTTGTAATATTTAAGTAGATTTAATTATTTCAAGGAGAATCTTTCATAAATTTATGAAATTTAATCTTTGTAAAGATACACAATCAACTAAATAAATTAAATTAATGATGGAAAAATGTTCTAAGAAGAGACTAAGAAAGTTTCATAAAAATTAAATGAATTTACTTAAATTCTTTATGAAAAAATAAATATTATAAATCCTCATAAATTGAAAGCAGAATACACCTAAAATGAATGCGAATTAATTGCAGATATTCTTTAAAATAGAATGCTTTTTATAAATATGAAAATTAAAAAGATACAATAACAGTTAGATGATAAAAGTGTAGGACCTGAAAAGAAAAATGAGCTAATTTAAAATTACATGCAATTCATAATCTTAGTTTTGGATTTATTTAATTTTTCAATCCTTTGCAATACATCGAGCAATCAGTTAAATATGACTTTTTCTAGAATATTTAGCGAATGGATGAAGTACTTTAATTTAAATGAAACAAAAGATATTTTTTTGTTAAATTAATAAATTTTAATTTGTTTGTCTAGAATATTCGAATCCTCTTTATCTTCATAAAATAATTTTGTAAACAAACTAAATTTTGATTTTTTTTAATGCACTTAATTCTTAATATAGCTTTTATCACACCAAAAAAATCTTAACAAGTAAAATAATGGTTAAAAAGAGGAGGAAGAAATTTAGTTATTGGATATTTAAATTGATATTCTCCATAAGATACAAAAGATTGATGAACAGTCTTTGAGCTAAATTAGTAAAATTGATAGTGCTAGTGAATTTAAGTAATCATTTAAAGAAAACACATTTTATAGATTTTGGATTGATATTTAAAACTAAGAAGAAACATAGGATCAAAGTATATCACTTAAACAGCAAGTTTAAAATGAATTTATTCAAAAAACAAGCATAGATAATTTGAAAGAATATTTGTTAGAGGAAGTATTTGACGGCATTCTCTTAAAGAGAAGAGTTTCTGATCCAAATAACTTAACTAAAATAATTTAAATCTTTAGCACTAAAAAGTTAAATGAAATCCCTAGTGAATGTTTCATATATTTAATAGAATAGAACTGCAATAGCAAGGAAAATATTTTAAAATTTGTCGAATTAGTTGCTTAAAAAGAAATATACAATTACAAGTTAAATCAAAAGACTGCATTTTATCATGGATTTTACAGCTTTATCACAGCAAAATATCTTTCATCTTTAAATAGCTATTTAAACAACAATCTTAGATATGAAAATTTAAACGACGAGAGTATCTCCTAGTAGAATTAACATGATAATTAAATCAAACTAAATTTAACAAATATTGCAGATATCTTTAAAATCATGTAAATTTCTAGTGTAGTTGATTTTTAGTTCTTAAAATTGCTAGAATCTACTTTAAATCAAAATAATTAGATCCAAAAACTGAAACACTCAGATTTCGTTAAAATTTTATAGTTTTTTGGAAATTTTCCTTTGCAAATGGACATTCTTACAAAAAATTAAATTAATTTCTATTTAAACAAGCACTTTGAGAAATTGAATAATTAGCAAAAAATCTAATGCAGTGTTGAAATGCTCAAGCTAGAAAACTAACCAGAAGTTCCTCTTTATCAGCTAGTCTAAAGTCCCCTTTTTTGCACAATTGAAAATATGTCTCTAATTACAGATTTCATTATTTAATTCAATTCTTAGCCAAATAAAACTCTTCAAGAAAAAATATAATTTTACTTTTTAACTCAAACTTTCTTTAAAGGTCAAATTAAAATTAGCAAATATTTTGAAGATTAATTAAATGATTTAAAAGAAGCCTTTATCAAAGCTGGTTTTAGCAAAATCTCTGAATTCCAAAAACAAATTCTTCAAGACTTGGTTGTTTAAGATTAAAAAGAAAACCCTAGATCTTCCCTACTTAAAAACGTTGAATCTGAGTTATTCTTGGAAGATGTTTTTTCAGTTGATTACCTAATTAATTAAAATATTGTAGTTGAAGTGAATGGACCTTACCATTATTATTTAGTAAGTGGAATACCATTAAATTATAGCTTGTAATATAATTAAAAAGTGAATGATATTGATACGTTTTAAGATAACATAAATTTTATAGAATATACTCTTCTAGAAAACAGAAATACAATAATCAAGTCAACAATCTTATCAAAACTTTACAAATACAAAGTTAAAAATATACCCTTCATTACATATGAAAAATATAAATTCCTTAATAAACACACTTAACTCGTCTATGAATTAGTGTTCTCAAATAAGCCTTTAAAAGACTTAGAAAAAATTTTATGAAAATTATTTATTTAATCATTCTGTATTTTTTGTTGAATTGTTTCATCATAAAACTATTTTTCTAAAAAAGCAAATAATTTCGATCTACATCCTTTAATATCATTTATTAGGTTATGAATAGCTAAAAAGCGAAAAACTCTATTTATTTATATAATACGCTTTGGAAAATTATAATTCTTACTTTTAAGTTATTTTATTTATCAAGTATTTTCTTTAATTATAAAAATTAACCTTTGATTTATTATTTTTCTATTTGAAAATTCTTTAAAGAAGGGTTATCATTTAATCATTTATACAAAATAAAAATATGATTTTCACCTATTTTTATAATTCAGCATAATTAAGAAGTTAATTTTTAAAAAATGGTTAAATAAAACTATTATTTCAATTTATTTTTTCAAAATGTTTTAAAAATTTTATCTTCATTGCAATAGTTTGATCCAAAATAATATCTTTAATTGAATACGGATTTATTCAATCTAGCTCTCGATGAAATTTTAGTATTTATTTCATAAATAGGGTTTGGTCTTTATTTTTTTAAAATATTGTTATTGAATTGATGAATAAATTTTTTGCATTTTTATAATACTTTTTAGTTTTTTAATAATTTAAAAAAATAAATTTTAAATTAAATCTTAATATTTTTTTTAAAGTTAATTAAGCAGGATATTTATAATATTTAAAATATTAACTCAACTAAAATAATTTCTTATTTTTATTTTTAATTTGAAGATTTATATGTGCTTTAATCTAATTTTTTCAAAAGCATTTTTATTCCATTTTGACCCAGCAAAACCAAATAAGTAAAGTAATTTAAATATTTAAGATTGACTACAATAAAAGGTTTTAAATTATGGTTGTTAAATAATCAAGAAAGTATTTAAATAAACATAAAAATAAATCTTTTTATCACATAAAAAATTAAATTAATCAATTTCCATCTGACATACCCCATTTAAACTTAATTTTTTGAATGTATTCTACAATTTCCTACAAACTTGGGTCTTTATCTCTCATGTTTTGAACATATTTCTTATAGAAATCTTTTCCTTGTTCAAAATTATAAGTTCCATTTTTATCAAATGTATGATAAACTAGAATTTTAATACCAGCTAGTTAAGCAGCTATTAGTTAAATTAATGCTATAAAAACAGGATCGTTTCCAAATGCACCACAACCCCAGTTTCCTGTATTAATCACGCACTAATCTACTATATGATATTACTCTGTAATTTATCTGGCAGAATAAAAGGATTTATAGGCTGTCATAAGTGTAAACTAAATTTACTCATATGTGTAATACCCATGCTTATATCCCATAGCCGCCATACAAATTATGTTAGAAATAGTTTTGTCCTATTTAAATACTTTCATATTTTGAAGTAGTTAGTTCTTTGTCATTTTTTAAAAGTTATTGCCATAGAACTTACTTCCTTATAAATCTACTGTACCTAATCTGTGGCAATTAGTGATTAAAATAGGAGTAGGAATAAGACCTTCATAAGTTTTAGGAGTGAGCTTAGGGAATCTATTTTTCAGTGTTTAAATTTTTTCAAGAACATGAGCAAGAAGAGGATGTTCACTAACTTAGATTTCGTCCTGAGCAAACAACGAAGAGTTGTAATATCCAAATAAGATTTAGTCAGCAAAGTTAACATACCAATGTCTCTCATGATTATTTTTAGGATGTTCGTACATGTATATACCTTCTTTAACTATAATTTCCATTCTAATTTAATCATCCATAGTATAAAGAGATGTTTTTTTAGGTAAGGGTATATCATCAATAATTCTGATATATTTCATTTTTAATTTAATATCATCTGCACTTAAACTTTCTATATAACTTTAGTAAATTTTAGCTTTGGTTTCTATCTAAAAGCTTTTAATTTTTTATTACAGAAAATTTTACACACTGTCTTCAAACGAGTTATTTTCATCAATTCTAATTTTTATACTCTAATATTCATGATCTGCTTTTATTTTTTCTTAATAGATTTAAGAGTTATCTTTTTGTAATTTATATTAATCAATTTGGCATTTTAAATCTTAGCTGTTCAAAATGCTACCAGACTTTTGTTTTATACTTGACTAAATTTCTTTTTACTCTTCTTGCTAATCACTGGTAAATATATTTTGCTATTCTTGATTCTCATTAATACTATTTGATTGCTTTACATTCAATAAATTTAGTTAATTGTCTTTATTTTATGTAATTTGTTATTTACTGCTGTTAGTAGCAGAAGGTTAGCTAACATTTTATGCATTAATACTATTTTTATTTACTACCTAGTTATCATGATTTTTATTTGCTGTATTATTTGGATCTTTATTGTTTTCATTTTTTCCTTCTTTAATATTTACCTTATTTGGTATTTCAAATTTTTCATTTTGTTTGCTAGGTAATCCTGCAGCTGGTTTTGAAGCTGGTAAATTTTAAGGTTTATTAAAACCTTAACCTACAGCTTAAAGCTTATAATAGTCCTATGTTGAATTATTATTTGTTTTCTAACTATTATCCTTTTTATAACCTTTGTTTTGTCCAGACATGTGTTAAAATCTATTTATTTACTTTATCAGATTCTTTATTTTATTTATTATTTGTTCTTTTTAGATATATTAATACAAAAAGCTTTTATTGATTACCTCTAAAAGGAAAATATATTTTACCATGCATTTAGATTTAAATATTCTAATATCTAAATATGAAATTTTGTTTAATCCATATTAAATTAATTTTTTTTTAGTCTTATCATTAAATAGTGAGTTGGATGAAACAAAATATAAATAATTTGATTTCATAAAAGATAATAATAATTTTAGTAAAGACAAATATCCATAAATCATTTGATATTTAAAACAAAAATTTGAATATAAAAATTAATATTGATTAAGGAAAAATCAAATATTCAAAAGATTAAATTTAATAGTCTTAAAAAATCTAATATATTTTTGGCTAAGTAATTTATTCAGTTAGAATAAAAAAAATCAATATTTAGAAATTCAAATCTGATAGTTTTTATTATAGATTCAAAGAATATTTATAAATCTTTTTTTATATTTTTTTTGATAATATAGTGAGAGAGAGATTGTTAAATTTAAAAATTTTAATAAAAAAAATAAATCTTAAGCGATATTTAAAAACTTTTTTAAATAATATTTGTTTTTAATATTTTAATTATTTATATCACTATTTCTAGGACAATCTGGCTTCAATTCCCTAACTATTTTTTAAAATTTCAAACAATAATTTTATAAATTTTAATTCTGTTTTTTTTAATAAAATTTATTGATTTTGTTTTTATTATCATTATATATATTGAGAATTTTTAGGAATATAGTGAAACTTTATATTAAAATAATATTTAAATATATCAGTTTAAGTTAAAGGTAACAATTTCAGATATTAGAGTCAAGGTGATGAATTTAAAAATTAGGTAAATTAATAGTCTTCATTATGTTACCTCTTTCATATATTAAGGTAAAACTAAATGCAGTTTAAAATTTAAGTAAATATACATTATAATCATTAAAGTTTTTATTTATAAATAAAATTCTTAAATTAGATTTTTTTTGGTAAATTAATTTACAATTTTATAAAAAAACACTTCATTACACATAGAATGAAATAAAAGAGAAAAGATTGTCCATCAGCTTTAATGAAATCTTTAATTTTTAAATTTTTAAATGATTATTAAAAAAGTGCTGATTGATTTATTTATTGATTGATTGATTGCTTATAATATCAAAAAATATAGAAAGAAAGATATTTAAAATTTTCGTAATTTAAAAATTAATTAAGAAAACAAACATATAGAAGTATTTAAATCTTAAAATATAGTCTCTTAAATGGCTGATACTACTTTAGAAAAGGAAATTTTAAAGGTTGAACAAAGCAATGTTAATCTTTAAGACATAAATGATGCTAACAAAAAATCCCTCTAAGAATCGTTTTAGAAATTTAGAAAAGAAAGATATGAGAAAATGAAGCATGCAAAATATTTAAAAGCTCAAAAATAAGATGAAAGGAGAACTACTGAATTTAAAGAAGCCTTAAGATAAAAATTTATCGATTAGTGTAAAAAATACTTCGGTGTTCCTTACCATAGAAAGTAAATAAAAAATAAATTTTGCAGTTTTTTCAAATAGTATTTTCAACTAAATTAATAGGTACTGGAGTGAAGGAGAATCCCATCATAATGCTCCACTATATTTAGATTGTTGTGGTTTAATAAGGCAAGTAGTTTATGACCTTAGAGAGGATTTTGGTTTTACTCTTGGTAGATGGAATCAGGTAATAATTACAATTTAATTGAATTATTACTGTTAACAATAATTCCATATGTTTTAAGCTTTTTTAAACTCATATTTATTTTATTCAGGCTTATTAGTTTGATGTTTGCCCAAAAGAAGTGAAATTTGAAGAAATGAAACCGGGTGATTTAATATTTTATTCTGCTACTTACTACAATGAGAAAGTAAATAAATATCAATTTAAATATTTGTCATTTAATATCATTAATTTTGATTTAAAAAGCTTAAACCATTCCCTCATAAGATGGTGCATGTAGAAGTGTTTACTGGAGGAGAAACAGGTGAATAAACAATAGGTAAAAATAAACTTTAGAAATATTATAATTATAAGCTAATATGTGAACCAAAGAAAAATCATATATTTTTTTGGATACATTTTTGAGTACTCCTTATCACTTTATAATATAACTTGAGATAGAAATTTTCATACAATTTGTTTAAAATTTTGAATTATTCACTAAAGTAATTTTATAATTTAATTTAATTTAATTAGGAGCTAGATGGTAGAAAGGTTTTGTTTAATATCATGATAGCTATAAGTTTGTCAGTAAGAATTATTATGATATTTAATTTTATTATAGATCATTGGATCCTTGGCTTGACGGAATTTGCTAGTAATAAATTAATAAACATATTGATTATTAGATAGAATTAATCTTAGTATATTTTTATTGAATTAAGATCTTGTTGTAATGAACATCCTTGGAGAGACGATAGAGATTTGTGGGTTCCTGATAAATTTTCTGTTTTTTCAGATCCTACATTAGAAGAAAACGAAGATGCAGATTAAAAAGAAGAAATAGTTTAAGACGAAAATTTTGAAGACAAAGAAAATAGGCAAGTATAGCAGGCGACTAATTAATTAGCAAAATTTTCTTTAAAATAAAATCAAAAAATTAAAAAAGGTGAGTCTAAATATGTGTTTGTTGGAAAGGGTAACAATGATAATCTAATAAGAAAATACTTTTAAAACATTCCTGGCTATACTTTACTGGATGCTTCTAAGGCTTTTTCAAACAAATATTTTTTTAAATGGGTTTAGACAACCTCTGAAATAGACTTTTTTTCTTTCAAAGAAGCAACTTAAGTAAAATTTATTTCATATAATTTTCAATCTAAATTTACAACAAAATTATTTAGATTGTCAACCACATTCCAAATATTAATATTTTTACCAGCAAAGTTGGGTTGGTAAATTTGTTAAAATCATATGAAGAGCACAAAAAAGCTTCTGAGCTAGAAATTAGTTCTAAGGATTTTTTCCCTGAAAGCTACTAGCTCGATATGATGAGCGATGAAATAGCCTTTCTTACTTAAGAGACAGATCCTAATAGCATTTGGATCCTAAAACCACATAACAACAATATGGGAAGAGGAATTGTAATGATTGGAGATATAGTAACTTTCAAGAGAGAATTTGTAGAAACAAAGAAGTATAAATTAGGAGAATACACAACAGCTTACTTAATTAAAAAAGACACTCCCATAGAAGACAACCAAATAGAATAATTATAAAAAAGTAATATACAAAATGATAGCAAGGATCAATAAAATAGTTCATTGGCATAATTAAATTAGGAAGCAGAAAAAATATAAGAATAACCTAAATTTAAATATGATGGTATTTCACACCACTCAATAATATAAAAATATATAAAAGAACCACTTCTTCTTAATAAGCGTAAATTTGATATAAGATGCTATGGATTGATTGCCAGTACAAAACCCCTTTTGCTCTTATTCAACTAAGGTTATGCTAGAGTTTGTCTTTAAGACTACTCTTTAGATGATGTAGAAAGTAAAAATAATAAATATTGCCATCTTACAAATAATGCAATTCAAAAATCTCATAAAGATTTTAAAGCACATAAAGAAGACTCAATTTGGACTATAGAGAAACTCTCAGTAAATTTTATTTATTTATTTGTTTGTTTATTTTACTTTAACTTACTTATTAAAAAATAAATATATTAAAATAATAATTAAAATTTTATTTTATTTTTAGGAACACATTGAAAATGTATATCAATATGGATAAGAAAAGCAAAATGAGATGTGGAACCAAATCAAAAAAATAGTTAGACATGTTGTTTTAGCAGGTTATCCAAAATTAGAAAAGAAAGTGGGTCAATACGAATTACTTGGCGTTGATATATTGATTGACTAAAATTTGAAGCCATATTTACTAGAAGTTAACACAAATCCAGCATTATTCGTGGATACTACTAGTTAAGAGAAAGTAATACCCCAAATGATGCATAAGGTATTAAAAATATTAATAATTTATCCTTCAAAAAATATTTGATCAAATAAACGAAAGCAAATATCACTCAATTTATAAAAAGAAGGAAGAAAAATCATAAAATTTATTAATTTTTAACAAATATAAAAATAAAATAGGCATTAGACATTGTTTTGGCAGTAAATGATGGATTTGAAAACATAAGCTAAAATATTGAAGAATTAACAAAGAAATAAGAAATACATCCATTCGAAATTATATATTAGTAGAGTTAAGTATGAATTAGCTGATAAAAAATAGCAGATTTAAAATTAATATATAGATTGTTACTTTATATTATTAAATATTTATTCAATTTATGATTTCAATCAATATTTCTTAAAAATTTTATAAAAAAAAAAGTGACGTTTGTTTTTAAAGCAGTTTTATGTCAATTTCCATCTGATACACCCCATACAAACTTTTGTTTAAGTATTTTATCAATAATTTCATCTAGTGTAACTTAACGTTAATTTTAAGTTATTCCTGATATTATTTCGTAATATAATTGAATTCCTATCATATATTGATTGGTTCCATGCTGGTTGAAAGTGTGGTAATGAAGAGTCTCAACTCCAGCTAGATTTGCTGCTAAAACTTGTAAAATAGCCATCAATTGGTAATTATTTCCAAAAGCTCCACATCCCCAATTTCCTGTATGAATAACACATTTTGTGTTAGGATAATAATATTTAGTGCATTCTACCGCTTAACTAAAAGCCTTCCAAGCTGTCTCTAATGTAAATAGTATTTAATCTCTAGTATATTCACCATGATTATACCCTAATGCTGACATAGCTATTATATTAGTGTATACTAAATTTTCATTCTAGAAAACTGTTAACTTTTCTTTTAAATCTTATTCTTTGAGGTATCTAAAATTGTTTCCATAGAGACCTTTTTAATATTTTGCATCAGGCTTAATGTCTATAGTTCCAATACGAGGTACATTCATAATCAAAACAGGAGTTGGATTATTAGACTCCTGAGTTCTGGGCTTTAAATTTGGAACACTTTTTTAAGTTTGTAAGTATTCTTTAACATGTGCAAGCAAAGGCATTTCAGTGCACTATAACTCATCTTAAGCATAGAGGGCAGAAGTATAGAATCCAAACAGAAGAGTATCTGCAAAGTTTAAATACCAGTGAGTTTCATTATTTGGAGGTTTATAATAAGAGAAAGTATCTTATTTATAATAATTCTAAGTTTTGAACAGGTCTTCATCTAAATAATTGATCTTAGAGGTATCAATATCATTGATGCATCTTATAATATGTATATTTTATTCCTTATCTTCTTTGCTTAAACTTTGGATGAGTATGTCATAAATAGTTTACTTTATTGAAATGCTAAATGGTTTAAGTTTAGCCCACATTATTAAATTTTCAATTTTTATTGATAAATTGGGGTTTTTTTCATTCTTACCAATATTTTTACTTTATTATATGCTTGATGCGATTGAAGTACTTGGATTTGCATCCTTATTATTATTCTAAGCGTTTCCTTAATTATTTTAGCTTATAAACTAATCATAATATTTCTTATTTTATTCATTTTTGCTTTCTTATAATATGAAATTGGTTTAGAGGTTTGAATATAAGGATAATTATGGGTTAAGTTATTTATAAAATTAATCAAATTTAAATTATTTTTGATCAAAATTTTAATGTGTTTCTTTTAACTATTATTCTTATTTGCTACTGTGTTCAATGCCAATATTGTTTGTATAGTTATGAATTATATTTGTATCTTATTAATAGTTAGATTATTTCTTTTACTGTCCCTATTCATTTTCTAAAATTGTTGGATTTGTTAAAAGGTTTTAATTTTAGAGTTATTGCTAAATTTATTCGACAGATTTTTCAATATCATTTAAATCAACATTCAAGTATTTTTGAACACTATTCTAATTTGTTTCCTTGAATTATTATTCTAGTATCATATTACTTGTTTAATTAATGATTTTGTTAGAATTTGGTTAGGCAGGGTAATCTAATATCGTTTTTTAATTTAAAGATTCTTCCTCCATTTGAAATTACCCATTAGATATATCATTTTTATTTTTATGATTCTAATTATTGATTTAATTTAATAAATCTTCTTTTTGAATATTTTTAATATATTAGGTGCTTTATAGATAAGCTTAATCTTATTTTGATTATTGATGATCACTATTATTCTGATTTGTTTCCATGTAAGATTATTCTGATTGTTTATTGGGTTAAATATGAATGTTATTTGCTTATTGAATTATTTAATCAGATTTTGGTTTAGGAGACCCATTCAATAAAATATTTTAATTAAAATCATTTTACTATATTTGAGGTTTATGACTAAATATTTTAGGTTAAAGATAAAAGTTATCTATTTAACTTTGTGTATTAACTTATTGATTAGTTTAACTTTAATTGGGGTATTGCTGTTAAACTTAATCTTTTTAGATATTGTGTTCAGCAACATCTGATTTATTATTTTTTTCTAATTTTTATTCTACTTGCAAATTATTAAAGCTATTTGTTTAAAAATTGTTGGAATTATAATTAATTAAACCCTTTTTATAATCGGATTTGTAAGGATAATTAATTTAAGAATGTGGTTTCGAACCTCCCTTCTCATAAAAATGTTGAATAAGAGTGATTTTATTGTTTTTGTTATTATTTTCTATGTTTTAGGAGTCAATTGAAGTTTGCATGCCTTCTTATTCTAACTCTGCAGTATTATCCATATTTTATTCATCTTACATTTAAGTAAAATTTTAACTACCCTACAGCTTACTTTTGCTAAATTCTTCTTAAAAGCCATTTCCATTTTTGATTACCTTGTTTTTTATCATTTAATTCTCTTCCTTCTCATAAGAATGTTGAATATGAGTGATCTTATTGTCTTTGTTATTATTTTATAAGTTTTACACGTCAATTTAAGTTTGCATGCCGTCTTATTCTAATTCTGCAGTATTACCCATATATTTTTCATCTTACATTTAAGTAAAATTTTCACTACCCTACAACTTACTTTTGCTAAATTCTTCTTAAAAACCATTTCCATTTTCGATTACCTGGTTTTTTGCCATTTAATTCTCAATATCCATATTGTTGTCTTAAACATCAGAGTTATGGTAGTTAGTTTTGGTTTTTTATTTTTATTCTTACTAACACTTATCGTAAATGAATTCATAGGACTGATCTATCTCCTATTTAGGACTAATCTGTAAAAAAAAAATTAACAGTTCAAACATAATAAGTCTTTTGATTTATAATATTACTTTATGCTTTGTACTTTATTCCATTTTCTTCTGAACTTTTGTATATTATTTGATCTTTATTTAATTAATTTTTTACTAATCCTAATCAGATGATTGATTCTTAAAAAACTATTTGATAGTACTAATTTTATTTTGAGACATTAGAATATTGAAGTTTAATCTTGAAATAGATAGCTTTTGATTTTCCCTCCCGTTCTTTTGGTAGGAGAATTCTAAAAACTCATCAAGATATAAAATGTTAATTTAAAAAAAAAAATACTATTTAGACAAAAATTTTATGTAACAGATAAAAAAAATATATATAAATATATAAATTAATAATATTTATTGCTCAAAAATCAACTTTTATGCTTATTTTAAAATTGTTTAATAGAGCAATACCTAAAAAGTATTTTTCATTTTCTACTATTTATTTTGAATCTGTTAGTGAATAATCAAATAATTTATCTTTGCTCACAATCTTAAATATCTTATTTTGCTGATTAAAGGTAATATTGAATTAGAGACATTCAAGTTTTAATGAAACTTTGGTTTATGACTTAAGAGAATTAGGATTTGAGTTACAATCGCCATCAAAGCAACAAAATAAACCCTTTTCTTAACTTAACCAAACCAAATTTTGAGAGTCATTAACATACTTTTCTTTAACTAGTATAACTCCCCAACATAAGTGGTTTGAAATATCTCCTTCTAGGACTTATATTTAAATGTCATAGGTTTGAGTGGCAACTAGGGGTTTTTAAGTAAAGGCTACTGCAATATTCTAACCCAAATTTTTTATCTTTAATTAAAAATATTTAATAAAATTTAAATTTAAATGCAAATTTACTATCAATCCATTATTTAATATTTTTAATGAATTTTTAGAATCTTCCAAGTTAGATGCTTAAAACTTCAATGATAATTAATCTAAAGGAGTAGTGACTTCAGACAATATCGATATTGCCTCTTTGAGTTTTTAGTTCACCAGCTCTAATTTGGCTGTATTTACCAACAGTTTTTTTTTAGGTAGTAACTGATCTAGTAATTAATTCTATTTTTTTAAATAAAATAACAAATTATTTCTTATCTTTTAATTAAAAATAATTGTTTTTATATTTAATATTGTTATCAGATATATATCTTGAAAAAACAATATTTTAAAAAAATGCCTGCTTAGCTCACTTAAAATTTAAAATTTATTGTTTTAATTTTGAAATATTTTTAAGTTGTTTTTATTTACAAAAATAAGATAATTTTGGGTATTTAAAAATATTTTGAGATATAAAAAATTAAAATAATTTACTGAATTATAGATTGTACCATAATTTTTAATCGTCTCTTCAAGAACTATCCTTTAGTCTTGGAGTTATGGTCCCTCTATAAATTATGCAATTGCTTGTTTTAATTTACCACAGCTAAACATCTCTTAAATTTTAATCAGAGACTTAGACATTTATTCACTCTATGTGCTATTATTTTCTGATATTTATACCAGTATGTTTTTACGTGTATATTAAAATAATTCATTATACTCTTTTTCTAAAATTGATATTTAGTTTTCTACATCTGTTATATTTTCATCATAATACTACTCACCTTTTTGTTATATTTGACTAATTTTATCTGAAATTGTACCTATTTTATCTATGAAGTCTTCGTTTTTTAACTAGTAAAGGTATTCAAGAGGAAGTAACTAATTTAAATGATCTTTGTGATAATTATTTGTTATGCAATGTAAACAAACAAGCCTGCTATAATATTGGCAGGTAGTGCAAAAGCAAATCAAAGTTACATTAGAATTATAGTGTTCTCTACATACTAAATAGCCATATTACTATTACTAGGGTTATTGATTTTGAAAATTTTAGTATTACATATTTGGGTATTAAACTTGCATTTTCATTTATTAATTTTCTACAGGGTTTTTTGCAAATTTAAAATTTTATGAAACAAAATTATACTGTTATTATGAGTTATTTTTCATGTTATTCTGTATATTAAATTAGTTATGATCTGACATAAATCTTGGTTATTGAATTTATTTTATTTGATTCACTAAAAGTTGTGGGTTTATAGCCTGATCTGGATAATTTTATAAGAATTAAATATTTTATTAATTTGCATAGTTTTCTTCCATCTATAGATTTATTTGTTTATGTTCAGGAATATACTATTACTACTGCTGCTGATATTACTACTACTTTTCTAATAATTCTACTTACTGTTTCATTCTTTGGGTTTGATTTATGGGCACATTGCTAACTTCAAATGCGTTATTTTTATCCATCTTTAATTGATTTGTATTTTATTATTCTGATATATCTTTTTCTATTAGTAAATAAATCTTTTAATTCACTTATTAATTTCTTCCTAATTTTAAAAACAATAACTAGAGTATTCACCTTTTTTGTTAACATGCACATAATAAAAATTCAAAATACAAACAGTTTATCAATAATCAATTTTTTTAAAAATTTCTTTTAATATCACTTATAATATACTAACAAGTATTTGCATGTATGTAATTTTTTTTAGAATATCAAATAATTCTCAAAATTTAACTTAGTTAAACGAATTTACACAAATTTATTTTTAAATAAAGATAAATTAAACTATTTTTAAATTTTCATAACTATAAAAAGATTTTTATTATAAAATATTTAAATTTTAAATTTATTTATTTATTTATATTTTTCAATAAAAAAAATAATTAAAAAGAATTTTCAAATAAATTTTGCTATCTAGAAACAAATTAGCTAGAAATAATTTTGAAATAAATTTATTTTTATTATCTAAATTTAAAATTAGCTTTAATGAAATTTTCTTAAATTATTCTATCAAAGTAAATGAAACAAGTTCTTTTAAAAGTTTAAATATTTCTTATTAAGTGATAATAGTAATTTGAAGTCATAGAGCTTTAATTTAAATTAGTTATTTTTTTAAACAATTTTGTTTAGTGAAAAAATATTTTTAAAAAATTATTTTTAATAAAAGCATAAACAGCAAAATAAATTACATAATTTTGTTTACCTTGCATGCAAAAATATTAACTTCAAAGTGAAAAGTAGTTAAAACAAAAGATATCTATTTGTTGTTTATATTCTGAATTGCATCTAGCTGCATAAAAAAATATTTATTAATGTAGTGTCTTATATATTTTCATTAGAATGTCTGTGATTATTTAATTTTTTAAATTTTGCGGTAGATCAAAACAGAATCTTTAATTTAATTAGTTAATTGTTTCTTTAAAAGATAAGAGTTAATAAGATTTAATATAAAAGTTTATTAGTAATAAAGGTAAATAAAGATATATTTATTAATTGAAAAAGATAAACTCTATTAAATCCATTTGTTATTTATTTAAAATCTTCAGAATACCTAAGTCAATCAGGATATTTACAAAATAGCAAGCAAGCAAATAAGAAATATTTTAGCAAACAAAAATTATATCTCATGAGCTAGTAAGGTACTTAATAGGAATCTAAATAGGAAACTTAACAAAGCAAATTCAGCAAGATCGAAACAACTTCTGAATAATTTGAAGATTAAATTAGAAAGAACAAAGCAAAGCTATCTGAAAACGACAGAATTAAGATTTTAGTTGTTAGGGTATGTGAAGATAGCCCAAAAACATTTGTCTTGTCAATTAGAAAGTTAGCTGATTAAATTATTGAATATGCCTAAAAGCCTGAAAAAGTAGAATACAAAGATGTATTAATCAGATATTTTGTTGACTCTGTATCACTTTTATCATTTAAGCAAGCAGTTTATGCAACCGTTCTTTCTCTAGTTTTCTTAAAGTCTAAGGGTATTTTCGATGAACTTCTTAAAAAAATCACTGACTAGTTTTAAAAATCTCTTGACAATGGTAAATAAAATTACTTCATATTCTAAATTTAGCTAAGTTTATATTTCCATACAAAATTCAAAAATAACAAAATAAAATGAATACAATTATATTGAAAACAAACAATCGCATCTTGCAGAATGAAAATTAATATTTAAAAATACAAAAACTAAATATTTAATCATTTGAATATAATTGCTGTTTCTCAATATTACCACATATATCATATTAAAGCCATTTTTTGCAAAAATTAATGCTATTTTGATTTAGATATAAATTTAATATTATGATAAATAAAATAGGTGAAAGAATCAAATCTAAGAATATTTTAATATTTTTGGGTGAGCTAATGAATATTGGTGTCGTAAATGGATTTAACTACAGATAATTAGTTGTTTAAATTTTAGATCAGTGCAAGCAACTAGAAAATTAAGAGGAAAGAGAATATTATCTTTCAATTGTAGTAGGAAGTTTGGGATATGTTTAAGAATACTTGATGAAAAAAATGGGACATGAATATGAACAAATTATCAAGGAAATACAAATTTTGATGAAAAAAAGAGATACTTCATACATCTAGATTTTCAAAAATAAATATAATAAAGATAAAGATTAAGATAGATTATAAGTATTGTGGTAAAGCATCCTACGTGATTTAGAAAAGTCTAAAAAACATTCTTCTAGCTCAAACGAGACTGTCGATGTTAACTAAGATCAACATCCTTCTTTAAAGAAACCATACTTACAATTTTCAAATGACTTGAAGAATATTGAATAACCTGAATTTTCCTTTATTGTCGAATTTAAGAACAGAAACAGCTCTAAATGCATTTACTAATCACCTTTATTCAGTAGCACAATATTGAAATACGATGAGGAAATAGAGCGTTTGAGAGAAGAAGAAGAGTAACAAAGAGCCGATGAAGAAGGTGAAGAGGAAGAGGAAATTGAAGAAGAATAAGACGAAGAAGAAGACTATGATGATGAAGAAGAAGATGGAGGAAGAGGTTAAAAGCCAAAAAAATCTAAAAAATCTAATCAAGGAAATAGTAAAAAAAGCACTAAAAAGAAAAGCCCCAGAAAGTTATATGGAATAACCACAGAAAGAGTTATTTTCCATGAAAACAGTTTATAAACAATTTAACTTTTTAGGCAATCTAAAAAAAATCTATTTGAGTAAATTAAAATGCTTATCAGAATGTGTGGTGAAGAGACTTAATCTCAAAAATAGGAAGCTGAATTTATTTTTGCCTCATTTGTCGATTTGCTATTCGTTGAAAGTGTAAGAAGCAAAAATGGAACTCTTGAAGATCAAATAGCTTCTAGAGTTTTATATTTCAGGTAATTTATTTTGTTTTTTAAATAAATTTATAAATGATAAATTAAACCATATATCTATTTCGCTTTTATTTCCCCTACCCATCATTATTTAAGTAAAATTCATTTTTATTGTCATAGCACATCTTCTAGAATCCAGATTAAACTTACCAATTGATAAAAAATTTTTCTCAAACAGATATTATAAAAGAAATTATTTTACATTGATTTAATTTGAATTTTAAAATTTTTAGTTCTCTTTCAAATACCTTACACTCTTTGAAGAAAGATGAAAGTGCTGATATTATTTATGACGCTTTCAGTGAATTTTATCGCAATTTAAGTGAATACACAGCTGATTCAGTGGAGAATTTGGCTGAATTTATCAGTCATGTTTTGAGCGAAACTCATTTGTCTTTCCCTTGGGAAAGAATTACCTTGGCTGTTTCTAAGCAAGAAATTGGATCTTCAGTCAATCCTTAAGTACTCTTATGGAGAGATATAATTTACAAATTGTGTTTACTCTGTGGTAGAGAAAAAGTTGAGAATGCTTTGAAGGGAAGCAATGGATAGAATGAAACTCCAACCAATATTTTACTTTCATTCCTCACCCCAATATAAGTTAAAGAAATTATTAAAACATAATATTAGTAAGATCCCTTAGCTCAAAGATTTATGGAGCTTTTAGTTCAAAAGAAAACTCATGAAGAAATGGGTGAAGAAATCAACGAAGCTTTGAAGGAAGGAATTGATGATGAAGGAGAGGATGAAAATGAAAAGAAACATTTTGTTATAAGTGTTTTCTTAGAATGCTTATTTTTCAGATCTTGTGAAACATTTACCCATTTAAAAATCTTGTATGATAGATATGCTCCATTATTGAAGAAACTGTTAGAAGAACATGGAGAAGTCTTTTAAAATTCTCTAGTAAACACTTTGCTCTTATTCTGGCAAAATAACTCATCTAATCTAGAGCATTACTTGAAGAAGTTTATATCCAACAATTTTATTACTCCATAGGTTGTTGCTTCATCAATCTTTGAACACTTAAAAGATCTTTAAGCTTCACCTGCATCTATAAGATAAGTTCATCAACTGTGGCTCTTCTTGAGAAGAATGACTTTCAATATTTTTGATACATTCCACAACTACACAGAAGAAGTTAATTCAAATATACACTAAGGTTAAGAAGAAGAAGAAAAAGCTGGAGAAATTGAAACCTTATCATAAAAATTAGAAAAAGCTAAGCAACAATTAACTGAGCTACTTGAAATCGTATTTAGCTAGTTCGAGTCTATCTTCAGCGAAGTGGCAGCTGATGAAATAAAAGATAAGCAGTACGACACATATTTCTTGTATTTTTACAGAAAGTATAAAAAATTCGTCGATTGGGAAAATACTTATCAACAATAATTTAGCTCATTTAAAACTATCCCATAGAATGTAATTCAGAGCTATAGAATCTGAAAAATAAATTTATATTAGTTATTAGAAAAACATGCACAAAATCTTGTTTTATAAGAAAGTTATATTTTGTATAGCCTATTTCTAATAATCTCTATGCATTTTATTCATAAATTTAGCAAATCAAAGACTTATAGTTAATTGATAGTTCTTTCCATAAAAAAATATAAAATGATTTATATAAATTTTTTTCTTTTCTTTTCTGGCTTATTTTTAAAATTTTTTTGATTTTAAATTTGATCAACATGTTGAAATCTTACTAAAAAATACTTTTTCCATTAAATTAGAAATAATTTTTCTATGTTTTAATAATTTTGCTAGCATATTTTATTTTTATTCAATTTATTATTTGGTTTATATATTTTAATTTAGCTCCAAAACTGATGAAAATAATGTAATAAAACTATTTTTATATTATTTATCGCTCCCTTTTTGCTTCAAAAATACATTTTATACTTTTATGACTTACTTTGGCAATATTTATCTTTGCTTAGGAGAATCTATATTTGATGATATAAATTTAATTTTATAAAACTAATAATTTTTACTTCGTTTATATGATCTCACAAAATTTGAGAATGCTCTGTAAAAATATTTAAAAAATATCTAGTTCTTCATGATACTTTAGATTTTAATATTAATAAAATTATCAAGACTTAATAGTATAAAAGCTAAAAACAATTTAATCTGTTCAATAAGGTTAAAGACCTATTTAATTGCAAGCAAATAGTTTATTAATTTTATCAGATACTCTTATCAGCCAAGAAACTATTAAATAACTTTGTCTATAACATATTAATTAAATAAATAAATACAGATTCTCTAATATTTAATAGCTTATCAAAAATACCATGTAGATAAGTTAATTTTATCTTGTTGTATAAAACCTGGTAAGATATAATTACACATCAAATATTTTCATATTTATCTTACCTGGTTTTGATATAAAAGAAAATTGCTGTAATTTAAAAAATATAATTAAAGTATTCTTGAAATGCCTTTAGCTTGGATTTTAACTTATTAAATTTAAATTATTTGATAATAAATTTAAATTAATAAGAAATTAAAAATATTCCATAAAAATCAAAAATGTTTAAACCTAGTTTTTTAGCTTTATCAAGAATATTCATCATCCTCATAGGTATGATAAAAGCTGGCTACTCTTTAATGTTATTTAATAACTTTATTGATGTTGCACTTTTTTACAAATATCTTGGTACATTTTTTGCTGGATCTACTTTGATTTTATCCTTTTAAAAAGGCCTGTCTAGAAACCTAATCTTGCTATTTGCTGAAATTCTCTATATATTGATGATGATTATAATTCCATTTACTTCTAATGACTTTAGGATTTATGGGTTCTTGTTTTGCGGTGGATTTTGCTTTTTACTCTATCCAATGTATTCAAATGAAAATTTATTGTAAGCTGATCAAAGAAAATCTACTGTTGTATCATGGATTTTCTTGGGATTGGGAGCAGTATACTATTTCTGGTTAACTTACCATTACTAACCTAAGTATAGCTTCGAGACTAACGTAGTAACTATTATAAGTATATTACAGACAACTGATTAGATTACTCCATATGTTTTTGGCTCTTTTTCAGTGATGAATGTTTTGTTAATTTTACTTTAAAAAGGTAAGGAAACTCTTTTCTTTTATAGATATAAGTAAGACAAAGAAATGATAACTGAATTATCTGGTATTCTTTACAACAGTACTTATAAACATAAAATTAACTAAGAGTTTAGCATCAATGATATTGAAAGTACAAGTAGTCTTCTTTTACATGAAAGTGGCAACTAAATTCACCTCAATAAAAAAGAAAAATTAAAATATTTGATTACAATGATCGCTTTAGCTTTTTTAATTGGTTGTTAATCACCTTTTAATGGTTTAATTATTAATGTTTTGGACTTTCTTTTAATTATTTAAGATTAATATGATTATTTTGAACTAAAAATTACTTTTGGTTATTGTTTCTTGTATTAACTTATAATAATAACAGCAGTGCTAATAGGTATCTACTTGATCCATAAATAAAGAAAAGCAATTTTATTTATCTAAATAGTAATTATCCTAATACTTAACTTCATTTTTTTAGGTTATGACTATAAGAGTATATTCACTGATTCAGATTTTTAAGCTTTAGAATGGTTTTCAGTGATATTTATGGTTTTTAAATACGGAGGACTTGGATCTATGATTTTCACATAACCTTTTCTTACCTTGAAAGTACATGAAATATTACTTTATTTTATGTTTTTATGGATCGGAAAGATATCCAGTTATGAATTTGCTAAAAATTCTATAAATGATGATCACACAATGAAATATCCTTCAGAAATATTAAATATAGTTACAATTTTTATGGCTATAATACCTTTGGCGTACTTAAAATTTTTTTGATTTCATTAAAAAAAGTTGTTACTAAATGGAATAAAATTTCATTATAAAATAAAGTTAAAATATTTTATATGTTATGATATTTATCTATTTATATTATTTTGTGAAATGTTTTTTCAATCTTTAATAAATGAAATTTTAAGATACTCTTTTTCAAACAATTTTTTTATCTTATTTGCAGTTATTTCAATTTAAATAATTCACATTTTGAAGAGCTAATTTGATTTAATTTGTTAAAATATCCTTTATTTCATTTTAAAAGACTTGCTTGGGACGTAATATCTGTATTATCATATTCAGAAAAATAAAAATATCCTTATGATTTTACTGTTTAATTTGCTCTTAAATAGTAGCATTTAATAGGAGATTCAAATAGCAGAGTTTGTGAGAGATTACCTTTGAATAGCTATTTAATTATTTTCAATATTTCAAAATAATTTAGATTTTCTTAAAAGAGTAAGAATTTTATACAATTTATAAATTATTATTAAACAACAATTTTTGTAAATTAAAAATACATTTAATCTTAATAAATTAAAATAATTTCTCTAAATTGGTTTATAAAACATTATTTTTTAATTTGGCTTATATCTAAAATAGCTTATTCCTCATTTTTTAGATTGTAATTTTAACAAAATCAACAAGATTTTAATTAAATATGCAAAAACTAAAAATAATTTAATATTTTCAATTAGATCAAAAACTCATTTAATAAAATTGATAAGTAATTATTTAATTTTATCAAATACTCTGATCAGCCTTGAAGCATATAGAAAATTTAATTTTATCTTATTTAAAAGAATCTGGTAAGATATAATTTTTCATCAAACATATTTAAATGTATCTTACCAGGTTCTGATATCAAAGGAAGCTTGCTGTAATTAAAAAAATAAAATTAAACTATTCTCTTAAGTTTAATTTGATTTATTAAAGCATTATCTACCTGATCATACTAATCATATTCTCTAATGTTCAAAAGTATCTTATCAGGTTAAATAAATAAACTTTCTAAAAATCCTCTTTAATAATTAAAATTAAAGGTTGAAAATTATTTGTTAATTATGATCGCTACATACATTTTTTATTTAAATAGCTTTTAAAACCTTTCAATATATTAATTATTTACCAAGAAATAAAATAAAATAAAAAAAAGATAAAAAAAATTAAGAATGTTTAAACTTAGCTTTTTAGCTATATCTAGAATATTTATAATTCTGGTTGGTATGATCAAAGCTGGTTATTCTTTGATGGTTTTGTAAAATTATGATAATTTAATATTCAGTGATGATAGTATAAATTTCTACAAATAACTTGCAACCTTTTTTGCAGGATCTGCTTTGAATTTATTGCTCTGCAAAAACTTATCAAGAAACATTATTCTCATATTTGCAGAATTTCTCTATGTTCTGATGATGATCATAATCCCATTTTCTTCCAATGATTTTAGAATTTATGGATTCTTATTAAGTGGTGGATTTTGCTTTTTACTTTATCCTATTTATTCGAATGAAAATTTACTTAAAGCTGACTAAAGAAAATATACCATCGTAACATGGATTTTCATGGGATTAGGAGCAATATATTTTTTCTGGCTAACTTACCACTACTTAGACGATGACAATAAATATAATAGAATTTATTTTTTAGAAGTTTTAAGAATAACTGATTAGATAACTCCTTATGTTTTTGGTAGTTTATCAGTGCTGAATATTTTGCTTATTTTCTTTTAAAAAGGAAAGGAAACCATTTACTTTTACAAATAGAAATAAGACTAAGAATAAATAATTGTATTAACTGATTTACTATACAGCAATTCTTATGGCCATAAAATTAAATAAGAGTTAGATATAAACGATATTGAAAGCACCTGCAGTATTCTATTACATGAAAAAGATAATCACGAAAAACTTAGCTAAAAAGATAAACTAAAACATCTCCTTTCAATGTTTTCAATATCTTTTTTGATTGGTAGCCAAGCTCCATTTAGTAGCTTAGTTGATTTATTTTCTTAATTTTTGTTTATCATTTAATAAGAAAATATATACCAAAATCTGGAGATAAACTTTGGCAACAGCTTCTCATATTAATTGATCATAATAACTTCAATATTACTTGGATTATTATATTTGATTAATAAACATAGAAAATTAATTCTTCTTGCCAATTTAGTTATTGTCTTAATAAATAGATTTTTTGAGCTAGGATATTATAATAAATCAAATCTTACCTAAGGTTAATTTACTGCTTTAAATGTGTCTTATATAATATAACTTATATTCAATTTTGGAGGATTAGGTACAATGATTTTCACCTAACCCTTTTTAGTGCTTAAAATTCATGAAATATTCCTTTATTTTATGTTTTTTTGGGTAGGAAATATAGTTCAGTATGTATTTGTTTATAATTCTCTAGCAGTTAATGATGATGGTTATCCTTATGTGAGGTACTTTCCTTAAATTATAAGTATAGTTACGTAATTCATAGCATTTTTACCTTTACTTTACTTAAAATATTTTTGACACCGTTTGAAAAAGAAATAGCTTAATAACAGATTGAATAAAATTTATAAAATAATTAAAAATATTTAATGTTTTATAATTTGTATTATTTAATATTTTTGTAAAATATATTTAAAACTTTTATCATAAAATGTATAATTAAAATATAAATGATATTTTAAATATTAATATAATAGTCTTAAAATTTTTGTATTAATATTATATCTCAAAATATTTTAATCAAATTTACACACTTTCTTGTTAAAAAAATTCATCACCTCTTTGGATTTACTTAATTAATAGTATTTACAGTATATTTTCTTTTATTTATGGTATTTTCTTTTCATTTTCTTTTTATTTCTTATCTTTTCTTATCAATAAGCTGATTTTAAAAAAAATTGAGACTAAAATTATTAATTATTTTAATAAGATTTTACAATTAAATTTACCTGAATTTTTATAATTATAAGTAATTCATTATTTTTAAAACAATATAATAAAAATAGCTAACAAAATTTTTTGATGTTTAAACTAAGCATTTTAGGAATATCTAGAATATTTATAGTTATTGCTGGTATGATCAAAGCAGGCTATTCTCTAATGATCTTCTAAAATTATGAATTTTTAATATTCAGTTATGAAAATATGCTTTTTTACAAATATTTTGCTACCTTTTTTGCAGGATCTACTTTGGCTTTATCCTTAAATAAACGTATATCAAGAAATATTATTCTTCTGCTCGCTGAATTTTTCTATATCTTGATGATGATCATTATTCCATTTTCTTCTAATGATTTTAGAATTTATGCATTCTTATTTAGTGGTGGATTTTGTTTTTTACTGTATCCTCTTTATTTAAATGAAAATTTACTCAAAGCTGACTATAGAAAATCTATTATTATTTCTTGGTTTTTTATGATGGGAATGGGAGCAATTTATTATATCTGGCTTGCTTATCATTATTATTAGTAATTGCAATTCTAACCAATTATTTAATTTTTTTCATATTATTTAATAATTCATGATAAGATAACTCCGTATGTCTTTGGCTCTTTCTCAGCATTTAATGTTTTACTTATTTTGCTTTAAAAAGGAAGCGAAACTATTTTCTTTTACGAAATTAAATAAGAAAAAGAAAAAATAATTTAATTATCTGATTTACTTTACAGTAATTCATATAGTTTTTAAATTAAAAAAAAATATAATATCAATGATTCTGAGAGTTCAAGCTCTGTCCTTTTGCCTGAGAGCAATATCAATAGTGTATAAAATAAAAAGGAATAAATGAAACGTTTGGTTTCAATTTTGGCATCTGCATTTTTGATAGGTAGCTAAGCTCCCTTTAATGACTTAGTTGATTCTATTTCATATTTTATGGAATTTATAGGAGATAGGGAAATAAATATCGATACTATCTTTTGGTATTAACTTATTATACTTATGGTAGTCTTATTTGGGATCTTAGAGATTAGATTTTAAAAAAAATAAATATTATTATTTAAGAATTTAGTATTTGTGCTAGTTACAAGATTTATTATTTTTAGATTTTACTATAAAAGCTTTATAAATTAATTTGACAATTTTGTTTTGCTGGTTAATTTTATTTTTAAATTTGGAGGATTGGGATCCATGTTTTTTGCTTGGCCTTTTTTGATATTAAAAATTAATGAGATACTTCTTTATTTTATATTTTTTTGGACAGGAAATATAGTTTATTATCTATTTGTTTAAAACTCATATACATAAGAAGAAGGAAAATTGAGGTATTCACCAGAAATAATAAGTATAGTTACATTAATAATAGCTATGGTTTTATTCGCTAACTTAAAATTTTTCAGATATAACTGAGAAAGAAAATAGATTAGGCTTAATAAAATTATCTAAGATTATTTTTTATTTCTAATGATAAAAATATGAAAGGAGGAGCTTAAGCTGAATAGATAGATAATATCCAAAGATCAAAGTTATTTATATCTTACCCATGCCAAAACATTATTTTAATTTAAATAAATCGTTCTTAGTATTGTTGAAAAGTTGAAGACTATTTCTCAACCTGCTTGTAAAAATAAATTAAACAAAATTTAAAATAATTTCATAGATTTTTATTTTTGTTATTATTTTTATGAAAATATTGCTTGAAAAAATTAAATTGTTGAGTATTTTATTTACGATGTAAAGACATATTAATTTTTTGTAAATTAAAAAATTTATGGTTTTGTTTATTTTATTATTAAAGTAGCTGAATAATATTGACTCTAAAGAATTTTATATTGTAAATTAATTTAATAATTATAAATTAACTCAACATTTTAATCTATGAGCTTTAGTAAAATAATTAGAAATATATTATTTTTCAAAAAATTATCATCTTAAAATATAAATAATTTAATGAGAAAAATGCAACTTGTGAAAATTCTCTGTTAGTTTTTTTTACAATGGTTTTTGTATTTGTAATATCAAATAATTTAAATTATTAACATAATTTATAATATACAGCAGTTCCTCAATTTAAATTATAGTGGTAGTGGACTATGCATAATTTTTTTATATTATTTATAAATCCATCCTTTAATAATAGAGAAAAAGGTGATACAATTAAATTTTTCAAATTTATGGTATATATTTTAAATTATATATCATAAAATATTCTATACAATTAATGTCAAACCTTTAATTAATAGATACCTTCTTATTAAATAAATTATATAGATTCTATCTATTTTGCTAGTTTTTATTGAAAGACAAGATTCTATTATTATTTGATTTTTATCTTATCAAAAATTTAATTTATCGATTAATAAATAAAAAATTAATCAGAAGCCATGCTAATTCACAAAAAATAAAAAATACTATCTATTTAATGAAAAACTAAGCTATAATTTAAGTTTTGTAAGGATAAAATATTTTGAATGATAAATTGGTTATTTTTTTATAAATTAGTGATTAATTAAATTTTAAACAAATACACTCTCGTTTAAATTTAAATTTTAGAGAACATGGATTTTTTAAATTTAGTAGATAAAATTTCAAATGTTTAATGGAATTAAAAAAACTAAAAATAAATTGCAAATAAAATTTGTGAAATCATATCAAATAATTTATTTAAAATAGTTATCAAACATTATTTCTTTCTTATGCCTAAATATCATTGATATTATCTATCAAATCTAAAAATGCCTTTAATAATTATTTTTCACTAGGATCAGTAAGTCTTTTCTTTGATAAATTTAATTCTTCTTCTATTTACTTTTTAAGACATTTAATCGTCTCCTCATTTTAGTACATTTCTAAAATTTATTTGAATTTGGTTGATGTTTCATCATCATTTAATATCTCTGAACTTTGTTTGAATGACTTAAGGAATAATAATGTGAAATAAATCTCAACTGAGAAAAAGAATGAAATGTGGTGATATTAAGAATCCTAAGTTATTTATTCAATAAATTTCTGTTAATAGTTTTTATTTAATAAAACCCTTTGGATAAGATCTATTTAGTATTAGAAAAAGCCCTGTAAATTGTTATCAGTACCTATAAATGGATATATAGAATATTCTGATTTGCTTTACAAAAGTTATATTCCTTTGTAAATATCCTCATAAACTCTTAAGAAATTTTTAGGGAAATATTACGCTTCATACTACTGAAGGAGAACGATGTCATCACTTTCAGTTAGCTTTTAATTACTTTATGTTTTGCAAATATCTTAAGCATATTTTAAGAGATTTTGTGGATAATGAACACAACTTTTACAGAATAATTCGATATCTTTTATGAACATTTTCTATCTTTCTCTTGCTTAAATAATAGTGATAATAATCTAGTGCATATTTTATTTGTACACTTCAAAATCATCTACTTTTTTAAAAAAATTTGTTTCTTTTATAGTGACATCTTCTTTCTTCTCCTCTTCTTATATGTTTACTTATTCTATTTTATCTTAATTATTTATTTTTTCTTTCATAGAATGAAGATCCTTTTACTTAAATTCAGGGAAGAACAGTTCTACGTTATTAAAAAAAACATTAATAAACGGAGTTGAGTCCATAAATAATTGTGTAACATTCTATGATACATCTGCAGATAAGAAAATTAACTATGGTTATTATTTGGTAGCTTTGAAGAAAGTTAAATGTTTTTAATATAGCATAGCATTTGAGTGGAGAATTTCATCTTTAACAGCAAGTGATATTAGCTAGTAAGAAAGTGTAAAGAAATCATAAATTCTGTATTAAGGCGATATAATATAATCAATAGTGTAAGAAATGATGTTATTTAATCTCTATCCGTCATATGAATTTAAGTTTATCTTTCTTTGTGTAATTTTCATTTCTTAAAAGAATGAAGTTTGTATGTTAATTGTTATAAAACTATTTAAAATAGATAATATTGAAGTTATTAAAAGTTCTTTATTTTCTTTTCTTTTTCTCTCTGCTTCTTGCTCACTATCAGTTTCCTCAACTCTAATTGAAAATTAAAAGTTTTTTTCAAAGAAATCTTAAACTACACTTTTTGAAAACATCTTGCGTTCAGACAGAGCTATTAGAAGAGGCAATTGAATAACAAAAGATAGAGATAAACTGATGAAGCAAATATCTTTCTAATACAATTCATTAAGCTTTAGATAAGCTGTTAAAGTTATTTTGCTAAAAGCTTAGCAGATATATGGTATAATTTCTTTAACTAATTATTCATCTTCCATTAAAAGAATGCCTTCATAGATATTGATGAAACATAGAAGAACTTAGGGTTCTAAAATTTGCATATGAATAGTCTCACAAACTTGATCTATGTTTGAAATGAAAAAGTCGTTTTTGTTGGAATCTTTTTGGAATTAAATCGAATTTCTTGTAAACATTCGATAAGAAATAATAAAATATTTGTCTATAATGAGCTTGTAAAACTTAGGTAGAATTATTTTGAGCATATTAATTTGCTTTAACATTTCAAAGCAAATGTTAAATAGAAGATATATTACTTCATCATTTTCCATCACTTGGGGAGGTTTTGTTTCTAAGTATTCGTTGAATAAGTCAAGAGGTGTAAATATTTCTTCACCAAGCTTTTCAACTAAATGAATAAATACACTCATCAAAGAAACTTATTCAATCATCATGTGAGCTAGAGGTGGTAAAACTGCTTTAAAAACTTCTTTGTTGAGTTATTAAATGTAAATTTTTTCTGATTTGAAAGTAAAGAAAATGAATTTGAAGAACCTCTCAGAAAAATAGCAACGAAAAGATTCTTCGACTTTTATCAAGTTTCTCAGCAAATTAGCAATAGATTGATCAATTTTCGAGTCAGTCAATTTAGAAAATACCATGATGTAGTCTAAGATTGAAAGATCATTGTTCATTTAGCTCTATTTTAGGATAGTCAATCTCCAACGATATAATTCTGAATTCATTTGTTTCCTTTCTATTTAAAGCGATATAGGCTTGGTTAAGGTCTTTTAAAATAAGCGAGTAAAGAATACCATAGAACACTTATTTAATTCTACGATTTCGTTTATTTTATCAAAAATAAATCCTAAAAATGTATTTAAATGTGCTTAAATTGACTTTGTCTTATTTTATTACCCCATTACTGTATTGTATAATAATATGCTTGCAGTGTCAAATGCTATATGAAATAAATCTTAAAAGAAACATTCTATTTATTGCCATAGCCTTGGGTCTTTTTCCTATTCTTCTTCAAAAACTTTTACAAGATCTTAATAGCCCAAATGCTTATTACAAAAGTTTTCTTTCTTCATAAAAGCTGAATCACCACAACAGCATCTAAAAATTTCTTCGTTTGAAGCTTAGTGTCTTGTATATTCATGCCCCTTGTGTTTTTAAATATCAAAGCAGTCCTCACATACAGTCAAATAGATACACGACTCCTCACTTTTTTTATTAGACTTGGCAATTTCCTATCTCACTATGGAACAATCGAAACATTCATAGTAAGCAGCTCCATTCTTTAGATGCTAGCTACAGCAATCTATTTTTTACATTTCTTCTTCACTCTTATTTCCTTTATACTACAATCTTTCAATGATTGTTTGGCCACTTTCATCCATAGTTGCTTTCACAAATAGCTACTCAAATTTAAATTGCATGTTTGCAAGTTTCAATATGTCTATCTTGAAAAACTCTTTCTTAAACTAATTTAGCAAATAACCATATTAAGATTACTTTAACTTGCGTTGCCTAAAATAATAATATGTTCCAGCTAAAGCAGCTAAACCTCCTAAAGAGCCTATCACTACTTTTTAAGTTTTGTTCATAATCACTTATTGGAGAAAACTGAATAAATTTGATTAAAAATCTATGAATTAATTACAAGTATATCTTTTAATATCTAAATTAATATATCAGGACTTGATAAATTCTTAATCAGATTTTTCTCTAGATATTCTATAAAAATATTGATAATTTAACAAAAAAACAAGTTTCTAAACAAAATATTTAAAATATTTTTTTTAATTTTAGATATAAAACAAAATAAGAAGTAAAAAAAATGAACATACTACAATTTAATTTAATCTTATAATATCCACAAAAAAAAATTTAAATGTTTAAAGCATTTAAGAATGTTGAAAGTTAATGATTCTTTCTACTTCAATAAAATAAATATCTAAAATTTTCTCAAAAGCAATAAATTCTATTCAGCCTTTGATAAATCAATTTTTTCTTTTAATTCTTCTTTTGAGTATTTTGAAAAAAAAGGTATTTTATATTTTATAATTGTCTTAAATTTATTTGTTCTTTACATCGAAATAAATTATTTTTAAAAAATTAATTTCTTAATATTTTTATTTATATCAATTTTTACAATCAAATAAATTTTAACATTTTCAAAGTATTCTTGACTAATAAAAAAAGAATGATTTGCAGTTCCTATTAAATTAAATGAAAAATTTACTTCTACTGTTTCTATATTCTAAATTTGAAAACTGTAATTATTTTTTTGAATTTGAAGAAATATTTTTTTTCATGAAAAATAAAGGTGTGATTGAATTCTAATTTAAAATGGCCAAAAAAGTATGTTGTAAATAATAATTTTTTATGTAAAAAATATTATAAATTCAGCTGATTAGGCTTATTAGATAAGAGGAAAGCTTAAAACAGCTATATTTTATATTTTAAAAATGAAAAATGAAACTTAGAATATATCCTATCATTATTATTATGAAAGTATTTTTATTTTGGTTGATTTTTTAACAAACATATTATATAAAATTTTAAAAATATCAATAAGTAAAATATTTTTACTACATCTTTAAGAAGAAAAAATAAAAATTATATTAAAGAAATAGAATTTAAAAAGTAATTTTATTAAGAATTAATACATATATTTTCATAAAAATATTAACAAACATATTATTTTATAGTTAAAAATTCACTTTTTAAGAGCTCTTAATGTAATAAAAACAAGTCCTGCAAAAGCGACTAAACCTAACACAAAAGCAGCATAGTGACTTTTTCTTTTATTTAATATTTGATTAGGAGCTGTAGCAGGATCAGCGACTGATACAGATAGACCTATTTAAAATGCAAAAAAAATTTAATTAATTATTTTAATTTTTAAAATTTAAAATTTAATATTTAATAATTTACCCATTTGAAGGTTAGTGTAGTCGAAAACAGAAACAAATCTTCTCATGAAAACGTCACCCAATAAGAATTAAATATCGCTGCTAACTGAATTTCCTTGAACACCAATTATACAAGTTCCATCTTAGTTTAAAATGTAAAATGAAGATGGGAGAGCATAGTTTCTATCAACACCGTTAACATCAGTTAGAGTAAATGTTAAATCTGGTAAAGTAGTACCACATTTAACTGAGTAAAATATATCAAGACCAGAAGGGATAGCTTTAAGGGTAGCAACAGTTTTAAGATAACTAATCCATTTCTTGTAAATGTCATTTCTGATGTAGGCTAAAGTTGTACCAGAATCGACGATACCAGTATTCTAAGATGTAAGAGAAACTGATTAATTTCCAAAAGAAACTGACTTAAAGCCAACTCTCCATCTTTAGCTGTCATTATGTTAACCATTTAAAATGATAGGATGATAATATATTTCAGAAGGATTAGCAAGCTTGCTGTTGTCAACACCACCAATAACAAGTTCTGAGTCACTTTGACCAAATCCAAGATAGAAACTGAATTAACTTTTAGGAATAAAGCCTTATTTGAATAGCTTATTGACAAAAGCTACTTTTTCAGGATCATTTTCATCATAGACACCGAGACCCATTAAACCATCAGACTTTTGTGATTAAAGATTTGAACAAATTTAATTTCAATAAAGAAGTTTAATAAAAAAATTTTTTTACTTGTAAGCCTTTGTTATTAACTGACTTTTCAACTAATAAAAGAGCTTCAGTTACTGGACCTTTTCCTGCAATACTAATAGGAACTCTGGCGATATGTCCTTTGACTGCAGCTCCGCCACCGTAATTAACTTAGGCAGGAATATTTGTCAAAGTACATCCATCTGAAGCAGAGCAATCATAACTGTTTTTGAATCCATCACTCTTCATTTTAATTGCATAACATATTTAATAAAAGAAATTAAAAAAAGTTTTTATTTTTACGACACAAGAAGGACAGTTTTTACTAGTCAACCATAAAAGATTGGATCCAGAATCAAAATCAACTGAAAATGTTTTTTTCGAATCACCAAGCTAGATATCACCAGAATACATTTGAAGACTGTGATTAATCAATTTATCAACAGCAATTTAATCTTAATCATCTAAGAAGTTGTTGCTTTCATTGTCTTCTTGAGGAATTCTCTTATGAATTGGAATAGTAATTTAAGAAGCTGCCAAGTTTAAAGCAAGCAAAAATAATATGAAAGTACCAGTTTATTTCATTTTATTTTAATAATTAATCAATATTTATTTTGTTTAAAAAATTATAAAATTAATGAAGAAACTAAATCAGATTTTAAACTATTGATTATAAATCCTTTTTTGTCACTTCATCATTTTACTTATTTCTTTTATATTTATGATTATTTAAATTAAAACAAATTTTTATTTGAAAATTTTCTGATTTCATAAAAGGATTAAAATTAAATTTTAGGTAAATATTAAATTTCTAACAAAAATACGTAGAGATATTATTATTATTAATAATAATTTATATATGTTATATTGTAATTAAGATATTTGTTTAAAAGATTAATAAATTATCAAAATTTTATAATTTAAAATTGATTTATTATAAATTATTATTTTGATCTACTCATTATTAAGCTTATGCTTAATATTTACTAAAAATTTTACAAATAATAAAAAATAGCTCAACTAATTTATAAGTTATAACGAACATATAAAAATTGGAAGTGCAAATATTATATTTAAAGAAGTGAACCAACCATTAATTTGAAAATATGAAAACTGACAAATTTATCTTATTATATAAGATTTAAGTTTTATTCTTAAATAAATTATACTTTTATAATTATTGTAATAAAAGATTTAATAATTTAAACTGAGTCCTTTCTACTAGAAATCATCAGAAAAGTAAATTTATGAAATTAATTAAATTAGATTTTCTTATATTATCCATAAATCTGTTCATTAAAGATAATAATTTTTCAAATTTATTATTTTATTAATCAGAAATATTGTTAATAGAATGAATATGTATTTATTTCTAAGTTTTGATTTTTTAATATTTTTTATTTTTTGTGTTAATTATATTCATACTATAAACAATTAAAGAAATTGTTTTATTAATTTAAATAACTTGAAGTTTTGTTTATATAGCTTCTTGCATAAATTTATTAATGAATGCTTAATAAATTTAGTAGAATTTTTAATGATTTTTGAATCAACGTTTTTGTAAATATAATTGCGGCAAATAATGCTACAACATTATAGTTTTTATCATTATATTTGTAAGTTATTTATGAGACAAATAAAAATTACTTAAAATACAAAAAATATAATTAAAAAAATGTTCAATTTATATTAAACTTTTTATAAGATTAATTAACATTTTTATTGTTATAAATTTATCTTGGCTGTTATTATTCATCAAAATCAGAGGTTTAGATTTCTGGAAATTTAATTTAAGCATTGGTACTAATGTATTTATCTTCATAAAATTTAATTTAAAAACTTTAAGAAGGACTAATAGGCCTACTTTGCATACTTTGCATACTTAAAAGCTTAAAATTTTCCAAATTTAATTTCTTTGTATTGTGAAAAGTACTTTTAGGGGTTTCTTATTCATAGCCTATAGAACTCAATTATACTTAATTGGGATTAGTGTTAAGCTGTGAAGTTTTATTAAGCATAAGCTTCTTGCTTTAATTAACTGATTCTAAAACTATTTTTTATAATTAAATTAAATTAAAATTTAAAAAACTATTTGTGAATTAATGAATTACTTTTATCATCTGCCATGTTTTTTTAATAAGAAAGTTAATGGATGCTTTAATTAATTTTTTTTGACTACTCTTCTATTTTCTTTTACCTAATTAATGTTCTGTTTAAATAAATTATTTTCCATAGTAATAACCCTCTTACTTTTAACACTTGAGACTTAGCAATTTTAGTTTTTATCTTTGTTGATAAAAAGTTTTGAACTAAATATTAAATAATTTTATTATTAAGTAATTTATTGTTGAATAATTTCATTTTGATGATAATACCTAATAATACTATAATACTTCCATAGTGTAAGATAGACATTAGCACTGAAATGGATGTATTATTGTACAATTTAAACAATAAGCTAAAAAATGTATTGAAAATTATAATTGAGTTTTATGATAGCTCAATGCGCAAAAGGGTATTGTTCTAGAAGGGTTTAATGTATAATAAGGCAGAAAAATAACAAGAAACAATTATAATGCAGAGAACTTCAGACACCTAATCAAATTATTCAAGCAAAGTTGAAATTAAAACTAATATTATCCTATAGTATATTCTTATGAATTCCCAAAAAAAATAAGCTTACTTATATTCAAGAAAATAATATCCGTATTTATATTTATTTATGCAATAATGGATGGTCTTGGATTTTTTTGTGTCTTTTAAGAAATTATAAAAAATTACAAAAGGGCATATAATCCAAAATATTAATGTTGGAAATATTGCATAATATTAAAAGTAAAAATAGCCCTTATCATCACAGTTTAAGATGAGGCTTGTTCTCACATACCTATAATCACCAATTTATCTGCAAGTCATCGTTGATGTTAAAAATTATATAGAATTAGGCTAGAAAAAAAAGAACAGTATAGTTAATAAGACATAATAATGATACTTATTAATACCATAAAGCTTAAAAAGCATCTGTACTTTTAATACAACCATTGAAACCAGAAGGAAGAAGAAGGGAATTAATATATATATAATTGATCTTATTTTTATTTCCTAATCCAAACCAAAGATATTTCTTGAGCTTGTGTACAGGCATTAGCTGCTAACGATAATTTTAGTCACAGGCTATCCAACAACTGCTGGCATAAAAGAGAAGGCTTATGGCATGAAATTCATATTAATTTGATAAATTACTTGTGAAATCTATAAAAAGTTTATCAATTGTTTGATAACGAAGGTAGATTCATCTTAAATACAGCTCTTAGAAAATGGGAGTATGTTCATTAAACGAATATATTAGCAAGTCGAATTATAAATGTAGTTGTTAAAAAAAATAATTATACTAAAGTAAATGTAGATAAAGACAACTAAAAATAGCAATGTAATATAAACAATCTGAAGAATATTTTAGCTACATTCACTGCATGTATAATCTGAAAAGGATAGAGTATATGCCTTTCCTTTCCATATATCACCAAAATTATCACATGTTTCACATAAAGGACCTATATATCCTTCAATGCATCCATGTAAGTTTTACTCAGAATTAGAATCGCAAATTTCTGGTTTCAGTTAATTGCACTAAACTATTGTGTCTGTATTATCATTTAATCTCCAATATCCTTATTTTAATAAAATTTAACTACCCTAACATTTAGAAGCTCCTGTTGGGCATTTTTTGCAACTAGTTTACTTATAATTAGATTATGAAGCATTACTTATCAAATCTAATGAATAAGTACCCTCTGAATATTCTAAACAAATTGTGATAGTTTGTGATGTCTAAACAGGAATTTCTCCTTATATGCACTCTCTAAACTAAAGCTAAAAATTAATTTCATAATTTGTATGCCAGTTATTAATTTAAATCAAAAGTTAAGCAGAATCATTAACAATAGAACCAGGATTTGCAGAAAAAATAATATTATTGAAATAAAATGCCATTAGCTCTGAATTGAATTGTTTGGTATTTATGAAACTTTCTCCCTTTATTTCTAACTATTTGTCAGACGGATTATTATAAATTTAAATTTAATAATACTAAAGCTCATTTCTAATTGATAAAGGATATAATTTGTTTAATATTTTATTGGAATCAAATTTAATTATATTGCCTTGATCATCTAGCAACTAAACACCTAGATAAACATTTCCTCCGCTTTGAAGATTTGTAATATCAATAGTATCTGTTATTATATCCTAAAACTCTCCTCTGCTTAACATTCTGTGATTCATTAATTAGCTTTAATCATACTAAATTATCTGAAATGAAGAAGGTTAGCTTGCTATATTTTATCCAAAAATAGCTGCTTTGTTTCCTGAATAACTGCCTTTAATAACATTTTTGTAGTCTTAATTAAAAATGGCCTTTTGATTTTACTAATCAGTAACTAAAATTCTTATTGCACCACCAATAAGGGCGGAATTGTTTGTGAAACTACTGTTTTAATCTATATTAAGAGAATTAATGTTTTAAAAGTACAAAGCTCCTCCACTAGCGTTGGCAGTGTTATTGATAAAGTTAGAGTTTGTAATTATTACAATTTATTTAATATTTTCAAATTATAATGATGCACCTAAAACCCCTTAGTTATGTTTATAGGTCGATGAATCAATATTTACTTAAGATGCATCGATTATAAATATATTACCATAGTTTGATTGATATGTCACTCTTTATAGTTGAATAAATGAGGTTTGTAGAGAGAGTAAATTAATTTAAAAATCCTAATTAAACTAATCTGGAAATGTGTTGTTAATAAAATCAGAATTTTATAAGAAAAAAGTATCGTTATTTAAAATATAAGTTAGGTTATTTATTGAGTAAGCATTGCATGTTTGGAAAAACTGAGTGCCTGTATTATTTTGTAGATTCATATTATAAATTTAAATAATTTGAATTCCATTAAATTACATGATAAATAATGGTAAAAATTTATTGGTAGATTATAAAAATCTCGAAAATTAAATTCTTCTGCAATTTGTAATTTCTAAATTCATAATTCTGAGCTTATTGACCCAGTTTAGCTCAATAAAGCTATTTGTGAATGCACTATTTATTATTCTAAGATTTTTAATAATAAATTATTGAACATTTTGACCATTGATAAACTAAAATTCACTTTCTACTTAATTTAAATTAGAAATGAACATTTCTTCAATTAAAATATATTTTATGTTATTAAACAGGAATAGAGATTTATTTGTTAAATTGCTTTGGATGGGTAATTATTGAGGAAGGAGATTTATATTTTCTATGTTCATACTTATTAACTGAATTAATTGAATATTTTAGAAATTAATTGATGTTCCTAGAGTTATGTTTTAGCTTGAGATGTTTAAATTTTATAAAGTTACATTTTATGTGCTAGCAGAGAAATTTATCGCCTAACCTTATTCTTTAAAATGCAAGTTAAAATATCTCATCTACAAATTAGATGTGATGGTTGCAAAAGAATTAGGATTTAAATTTAATAAAGTGTTACTCATGTCTTAAGGACTCAAGATGAATTGAATATTTTGCTGATTTAAAAAATTTAGCTGTTATATTTCTTTATCTATTAAAATTGATAAATAAAAATTATTGTTCAATTTATCTTATGGTGTATAAACGCTAAAAAAATCATTTTAAACCTGTACAATGTTTTAATAAGATATCTCTGTAGAGCAAGAGAGAATAGTATTTGCAGGCATTTAAGACTGCTGTTAAAATAATCCAACACTTAACCTTTCTTCAAAAACTCCTAGCTGAGAAATTCCAATTATCTTGATTGAACTTTAGTTGTCAATTAATTAGTAGTAATTAATGAAAGGATTCTATAAATAGATGCTGTCTATCAATTTAATTTATGATTTGGATTGGTTTATAAAAATAGTTGATATTGCTGTAGTGTCTGTGATGAAAAAGTAATCCTCAAATATTTATATAATTTAATGAATTGATTTTTGAATGGATTTCCTAAACCTTCCTATATAATTAAATTATCTGTCATAAAAATTTAATTGGTACGGACAACCTAAAATGATATACTTATTTGTTATATTAAAGCTCCTTTTGTAAGATTGAGGGAAAGCAAGAGTAGAAATAAGTTAGTTATCACTTATTCTAAAAACCCCAAGCTATTTTTCCTCAGCTATCCCTAGATAAAACTAGTTATTTTGCAAGTCATAATAGAAAAGTGGTATGTTTTATGTTTTTACTTCAGTAATTGGTAATTAAAAATTTAAGGCGACATTATTCAAATTTTGATTGCTTTAGATTGTGAAATTTCTGCAATCTACTTCAATAATGTTTCCTGATTTCATCAATAACGCCATGTTGGGATAATCAAGCAAAACAAAGCTAATAACAATATCTTAACCTTAAAAAAGTGAGTATGAAGTTTATTTCTTAAGTACCAAGTCATATGCATATATTAATCCGGTACTAGTTGAAAAATAAATAAACTATCTATTCTAGTCAAGCGGATCAAATAATACAAATACATCCTTAATAATAGAGTTTTAATCGAAGTCAAAAGAATAAAGTTTTTTGTTCTTACTGAAATCATAATCTACAATTTCATTTTGATATGTTTAAAATATTGCCTATCCATTATCTGAATAGAGAAACTGCCTTAAATTTATATTAGAAACCGTAAAGGCAAAAGAAAGGTTTTAAAATTAAACAGTTTCTCCAACATAATATATAATCTATTAAGAAAATACTATAATGTTAAATCTAGTATTTTGCTAATAGATGACCCTCATTTCTAATACTTTCTAATCGAATTTAGTTATGTAAGTAATATAGAAATTTTGGTAATTAAACAAATTATTATTATTATCTACAAAAACCATAGAAGCATTATTAAATGCAGAGTCGTTTTGAGTGTTCATTAAAATATATAATTACTTGTTTTTATAAAATGATCCTTAGAAAACTTTTAATAGTAAGCTATTACTTACCCTCCAAACCCCTTAGTTATTATAGATATAATTTTCATTCATATCGAAATCAGTTATCATATCGATAGGCTATGCTATCAGCTATTACTGCATTTAAGGTACTGCAATCATATTATAAGTATTCATCTATGATCCAAAATTTGCTAACTGTTAATTTCCATATTAATCAATATAGTTTATCATCGAATTATCTGCATCATAATAAACTTCTATAGGAATTCCAACTTAATTTTAGTTAAATAAATTTGTTAAGCTGCCTACAGCTTAGAAATTATTCAAGTTATAAAACTTAATTTATCCAAATCTTATTTCGTTAGTTATATAAGCAATCATATTTATTTCACTAAAATAAAACCCTTTTGTAATAGACGCACCAGAAGGTTAGAATGTGTTAACTAAACTAAGCTCTGCTCTTGAAATTATATAGGCAGCTATATTCAATTAAATAAAATTAATTTTTGAAGAGATAATATTTTTATTTAATGTAACTTCAAAATCAATTAATTTAAATAATAAATGTATAATAAATTTATTTAAAAAATATAGACTGATTAAATTAAATAATGAAATATAATGCTATTTAGCAAGAATAAAATTATTAAAAATGTTTTAATTTAAAAAAAATAAAGTAAATAAATACTAGACTATGTGTAGGCTACAATGTATAATCCTGAAAGCTGCATTTAAAAAATGTTCATATTCATTTATGTAAAAGTTTATTTGAGAATACCCTAGAAAGAATATACTTCAATCATGCTTTCATAAACATATAAAAATTTATTATCTTCATCTCCAAATATGCTAAAATTGCTCATTGATGTTATTCTAAGGGAAAATAGGCTGACTAATTAAATTCCTCTTGTGTAGAACTAAATAGTGTTGGTATTGTGAATACATATTAAATTATTCGTTAATAGTATGCAAGAAGTGTAATTCTGTTAAAAAGAAGTAGAAATGACTTTTTAAATTTATAGGGTAAAATCATAACTGACTAGAGTATCACCGTAAACTAAAACTTACGAGTTTTTCTCATCAACAATACAACCTTAAATATAATTTTGATACTATGAATTTGAAATTAAATTTAATGAATAAACTTTGCTTGAAGTTTTTTTCACTAAAAATAATTAAAATTTACTATAGAAAATAAATATTTTTTAAATATCTGAAAATAATAGACCCTAAATATCAGTGTCTTGACTGAGAGTATTTATAGAAACTTTTTGAATTTGCTAATTAGTAAAGATACTAAACACATAAATATCTTTTTTCGATTATATGAAGCACAAGCCTAACTTGAAACTGTAGTAAACAACATTAATTTAATCTCCCTCAGAGACAGTAGGCAGAGAAAAAATATTTTGCATAGAACCCTGCTTATTATACGGAACTATGCCTACAGAGCCAGATAGACAGCCACTCATAGTTAAGGTATTCGCTTTATTTGAATATGCTAAGTTTATTGTTTAATTAGGATAATAAATTAACTTTTCTACAGTATTTGATTGTAATTATTTATTCCAGATAACTTCAATCATGATACTTGTATAACTCATAGGTACAATTGCTGTAAGATAAAAAAAGTGATCTTGTTAAGGTGGATTGTTCATTTGTTTCTTAACATAAACTATTTGAGCACAATTCAAAATTTAATGAACATTTAAAACATAAGGAATTATTTCAGATAGGTCAATACACTCGAAAGCATATGGATAACTTTTATTTTTGTTAGGAGCAAATAGTAACACAAAATAAAGTGTAGAATTATACTGATATATTTACATATTCTTCCCATCTAGCTATATCATAGGAAACGACAATTAAAGCTAGCTATTAAGAATTTAAATTTGGTTGTTAGAATCAGCAAGCATTAAATAAATATCTAATAATTAATAAAAATTTTTAATTTTTAATATCTATTTTAAATTAGTCAGTTAACTGTTTAAATTTAATTTATCGAATATTTGTATGTGAATTATATAATTAATTAACACCAAAAATTTAAAAAAATTTGATTAATATTTTCTCATCAAAAAAAATTAAAATCAATTGATTATTTTCTTGAGTTTTTAAAATCTATCTTTTGGATTTTCCATTTTTTTAAATTTTCAATGGAAAAAAAATAAAATTAAAAAATTTATTTAAAACAAATTAATTACCTCCATTGTCTAAGTTAAATAAGTAAGCTTTAACCAAAGGTACTTTGAACTGAAAAGGAGTCACAGAAGATTTTTGTTAGATTTTATTGCTACTAAATGAATATGCTGTTATAAAATTATTTTTATCAAATATATAAATATCATTTGAGGAAGAATAGAAAACGTTTTAAGTCTATTGAAGTATTTAAAAATTTAAAATAGTTTAGTTAATATCAACCATTACTTAAATCTATTAATTAAAAAATAGGAAAATGTACTAATCAGAGACACTAATTCCTGAATACTGTTAGCTATTAATTTATATAGTCTCATTGATGTAATAATTAAAGATGTTAAAGATATAAATTTAGTTAGTGAATAGAGATATTACTAGTCTCGATTAAAATACTTAAGCATCTGTGCAAGATTAATTTGGAAATTGAACTTAATAGTAAAATTAAGGATCAAGTGGGTCAACTTACTACCATATAATTAATTTTCCATCTTAGGAGCAGCTAATAGAAAGATTTATTTCCTCTGCGTAGTAAAGTTTATTTATTGATCCTTAATTATAATTAGCTACCTCTTGATAATTAACAGTAATACCTATTGTATTTTCATTAGAAACTTGAATTAACTGTATATCTTAACCTACTAAACCTATAAGCTGAGTAGATGAATCATTATTCTATTATATAGCAATCAATTATGTAGGATTTGATATTAATGATTACAAACTATTAATTTTATTAAATAATATACTATAACTAGATGGATCTAAGCTAATCGTATAAATATCAATTTATTTGTTTTATTTTAAAAATATTATTTTAACCACGCTATTTATACCGTTGCTTTCTAAGAAACTATTAAAATCAATTATTTAATTTTCAATTTGCATTTCAAAAAGAGATACCAAAGTTTTAGGATTGTAAACTATAAATTAATTTGATGCAAAAGAGACCATCAATAGCTAATTTGAATTAATTGCAGCTAGTTAAATTTTTAAAGGAGAAGAACTTACTTTCAGGCTTGTGCATATTTGATTTTATTAAGTGAAATAAAATATTTAGTTAGTATTTTAAAATATTAGAAAATAAGTTTATAGCTAAATACTTATTTCAAGTTGATTCACTCCTCCTAAAATACCTGTACAAGTATATGAATATGTTATGTTATTAAAGTTAACTATTTTATTTGATTATTCAACTAAGTTTACAAGCATTACTTGATATTAGTCATTTTAAAGGACTACAATATCCTTTATGATTGTTACATAACGATCATATTTTAATGAAATAAAATTCTAACTGTTTTAGCTTATTTCATTTAATATAATTTATAAACCTTAATTATCAAATGAGCTAAAGAAAAGTCTACTTTGATTATTGCTTACTTGTATAATACTGCTTAGACTATTTATCATACCCTATTTTGCAGAAGTAATCAAGTTCATTTAGTTTTCAATGCTAAACCATTGAAAAATTTGATTAGTATTACTAAACATATATACTGTGCTATTAAAGGATTTAATAAGAATTATATTCTAATTGAATGTTTAGGACCTTAAAAATGCTCCTGTCTTAGAGTCTATGATGTTGAAAAAATTAGTAAATATAGTAATAATAGTATTCTAAATATAATACTACACTTACTAAATATACTATTACTAAGAAATTGAAGATTATTAAACAAATCTTTTTGAACAGCTACTTGATTGCAAGCAAAAATTTTACCCATATAAGCCTATAGTATTTTCATTACACAAAGAAACACATAAGTTAGATTAAGAGGAATCTTAAAACTAGTAGTTTTCACAAATATTAATCCAGCATTCATTTTATTTAAGAGTAAAACCATCCATACATAAAATGCATATTTCTGTATTGTCAGATTAATTAATCTAGCAGTTCATGCAGCCATCTTTGCAGCAATAAACTGCATATGTAAATACTATAATTAAATTTATTTTAAAAAGCAAAGCCTTTTTCATTTTATTTTTTAAATATTGTCTCTTATTGTTATTTTTTTTTTAATTATTTTTAAAATTAAGCAATTAATTGACCTTTAAATTAACAAAAATATATTCAACTATTATTTATTTGAATTTGTCAATAACTTTATCAATAAAATTTTACCTAATTATAGTTTATGGTTTTGATTATTAAACCGTCATCTTTATTAATTTATAATTAACTAATTAGTTAATCATTCTGACTCACTTCAATCTAAAAAAAATAGTTATTAAATTTATATTGAGCAAAAGAAAATATTAGCTTAAGAAATTAGCCTAAAACATTTCAACAAAAAATCAAATTACTATGATAATCTAATAGGTTTACCATTAAAATTTAAATTCCGCTCGGTATTTTATCAAAAATAACTAGATTTTGCATATATTTCTAGTAAAATATATTTTTTAAATATAACAAAAAATTAAAAAAACTAAAAAATTTTGTTGATCAAAACTCTAAGAATTGCATCTAATTAAATTTGATGGATTTTTGAATTTATAAAAACACCAAAAAAAAGCCAAATTAATTAAATTTATTGATATAAATTATTAACAGCAAATTATTTTGATTGAAGTTTATTTAATATAATAAATTCATTTAAATAAACAAAATTTATCTAAATGAATGATTTGAAACTTTTCTGTTTATTATAAAAAACAAAAATACTTTTTTTTAATGGTTATTTTTTGAGCATGATAATAAATATAAAAATTAACAAAATCTTTAATTTCTCATTAATTTTAATTAAAAAAATACATACTTTTTAAAATTTTATGAGCAGCAAGTTAAAGAAGTTAATTCGCTTACACCTGCTTTTTAAATTTAAATAAAACTTAATTAAAGCAGAAATAAGTTTAATTGAAAAAATATTATTTTGCTTGAATTTTTGAAATGAATTAAATTTATTTAATAAATTATTTTTTTTTATTTTATTTAACAATTAGAAACTATAAAATGTTTGTGTAGAATTTAATAAATTATTGCTCACTATTACCAAAACTATTTTTAAATTATTAACATTTTAATATAAAATTTTCATTTCCAAAAGAGTTTATTTCAATGATTATCTTGATAATTGCAAGGTTTCTTTATAAATGTTTATTTGCAGTAATTAATTTTTAACTAAAATATTTTAAAGAAGTATGTTAAATATTTGCAAGTAACTAATGAAACATAAAATTTTATTGAGCTTATATAAATATATAGTAAAAAAATAAAATAAATAATTTAAAAATAATAATAAATAGTCAAGTATTACATTTAATTTAATATTTAATGTTTAAAAATATGGCTAATTAAATACTGAATATGAAAAATATTTATTTATATACAAAATAATTTAAAATAATAATCAAATAAAATCGTCTGGGTTAGTATCTTAACGAAATCTGATTCCTGAAGTGTTCGTTAGATTTAATTTATTTATACTATGATTTAACCTGTTAGAATAATGACTCTAGTTATTTTATTTATTTTATATAAAAATTAACTAAAATAAAATGATTAACCATATTTTACCTAATCATGTTAAATATCTTCGTGGTTTTATTCTTAATCTTCTTCGTTATAATCCTCAAATTACTCGTTATCCTCTACTTCTTATTCAAAATTATTCTCTATTGGTCTTCCAATATCATCTTGAGATCCTATAAATTATCTTGTTGGATTTCCAGAAGGTGAGATAATATGAGCTTTATTTAAAGTATTATTAATAATTCTGCTTGTTTTCTCAAATGTTAGAAGGGTTGGTGTCCTCTTGAGGTATTTTTTCTAAGGTTATTTGTTAAATATTTATTATTGTTTAAAAATTTTAAAAAGAAAATTTACTCTTTTTGTGTTTTAATTGATAGACATTTACTATCTAATCTCTTTTAGATTATTCATGAGCATTTCAATAACTTTTGTTTATTCGTATTTTTTCTATTTTAAATCTTAATTTTCTCTAACTAAGAGCTCATTCTTTTTTTATAAAATATTTTCTTAATATTTATAAATGAATTTTCTTAAATTTACAAATTTTTTAAGTTCTTCATGCTTAAAAGCCAATTTACTATCCTAATAAATTTATAGTTTAAATTATTAAAATTAAAATCATAATAAATGTTTTATTAAAGTAAAATATTAACAGATAAAGTTAAAAATTTACATCAAATCTTTTAATTTGAGGAATGATACTTAATTATTTTTTGAAGCTATTAGAATTAGGAGGAGTAGATTTTTGCAATACAGGAGAGAATCCATTTTGACCGTTTGAACTGTATTTAGTAGGAGAGGCACTGTTAAAATCTTTATAAAATATATATGAAAACCTACATTTTAAAAAAAATTATCTACCTGTTACTACTTTTTTAGAGATTTGCTTATCCAAGTTTGTTTTTTATTAGATTTTTTAAAGCAAACAAAGAGTTGTCTTGCATTGAGAATAGAATTAGACTTGTGGCGAAAGAGAGAAGATAATATTAATATTATTTTAAGGATTTTTAAGATCTTCAATAGGGTCATTAATAACTTTTTTACTTATACCGCATATCTATTTTGATAGTTATATTAAAAAAATACTAAAATTAAATAAATAAATATATTTTAAAATATTACTTCTTTCACTATATCAATAAGATTATCCTCTAAGTTGCAGTTCTTTAATTTGCTAGAGCTAAGTAGTCTAAAATACTTCTCTTAATCATTCAGCAGTATTCTAATATAAAACTCTCTCACTTTAGGATAAGATTTAGAGCCTCTATTAATTGTATCTTTCTAAAATAATAAAAATAAATTTAAGGTATTTTTCATATTTATTTATTTTACTTTATTTAAAAGGTGGAGCTTAATTTTTTGAATTATCAATTCAATATCTTTTATCGATCCATGATTTTTCATCTAGTTTTATAAAATTCAATAGAATATATAAAAGTAGTTCAATTAATTAGCTAATTTATTACATCTTCAAATTCACTTGAAATATTAGTGATTAATTCAAATAAAACATTTCCTTCAATACAGTTAGGTAATAGGAATCTTTCAGAGTATGAAATGTCAAATTAAAGATTTTCGATTTAACCAATAAAATTAGAAATATAGTTCTGAAGGATTAGCAAAAACCTATCCATGATTTAATAAAACAATATTTTTTTATTTGTCTTTTTCTGCCCATATATTAAGATAAGGTGACTTCTGTCGAAAAATTGGTAATCATCTCCATCTAAATATATCTTTAAAAAAACAAAAATTAAATATTTATATATTATTTATACATTTTTCTTTCTACTTTGTTGAGGGTAGGCTCCACATTTTTTAAATCAAGCATGATATCATCAAACTAAAATTTATCTTGCCCCAAAGACTTTTCAAATCCATTTTTACTGTTCCTTGACATCAGTACTGATTTACTAATGTTAAATACTGCTAAGTTATATTAATTTTGTTAAATTTTTACTTTTGCTTAATTTCTAAGAAAGGAGAAGTAAAAAGACGAGGAACTTTGCAATACAAACTAGCAAAATTAAGTTTAAAGCCAAAAGATCCTGTTTTCTTAACTATTTCCAGTTCAATAACTTATTTTAATTGTTATATGTTGGCAAATCTAGTGTCCTTTAATTGTTCAAACAAATCTTCAGTGATTATTTCTAACTTTTACTAAAGAGTTCTATTTTCTTCTAAAAGAAACTCAACCTTATTTAAAAGAAATATAAATATTAAAGTTGATTTTGTGGTATTTTAAAATTTTTTATTTTATATATGTTTTAGAATTTCTCATATGAACATGAAAAAGTAGCCAATTAAATAAAACAATCCAAATATACTAAGTGTTTTTTGAGCTATTGACAATTTTTGGACATATTTAATAAGTAAATATATTTTATGATAAATTTACCTTTAATTCTAAATCTTTTTAATTTGCTTGATATGTTTCAATTTGCTTTTGATGTGCACTTGAACCATTTGTTTGTTGTTCTTTTTTTGCTTTAAACTCTAGATTTTTAACTTAATCCTCTAAGCTATGAACCTACTTTTTAAGCTTCAAAATCTCTTGGTCTTTTTCTCTTATTTAAGCAGATTATTTTTCTTATACATCCTGAGAAACCTTTTTGCCTCTCTCATTTTAACTTTTGTAATCTTTAGACTACTCTCCTCTATTATTAGAAATTAAATTAAATTAATTTTTATTTAAAAATTCTACATTCTCTTCTCTAAAGAAAGAATTTTGTCCTTTAGACTTGAGTTTTCTAATAATTGTTTTTATTATTAAACTAGAGCATTAGAGAGCTCATTATCAAGTTAATCAATTTTATTATTTGCCACTCTTTTTTTTTAAATGTAAAAATAGTTAAATTCTATTTAAATATTGATTTTTACTCTAATTCTTATTGTAATCTATTAACCTCTTCTGTTCTATCTTAGTGGATCTATGTCAACACTTGCAATTATAAGTCTTCTTTTTCCCTAAAATAAATATATATTGTTAATATTATTTTATTAATAAATTTTATTTTGGAACTATTATAGGTTTATCTTCATCGACAATGACCCAGGCTAGTTTATATTAGGTTTTAGCCTGGCTATTTGTGATAAAATAATGGAGTAATGTTCAAAATTAAAAAATTCAATTATAAATATTTAATTTTCAAAAGAATAAATTTAAAATTTGTTTGATTTTAAGAGATTTTTATTTACCTTTAAAGATTTTTGATATTATTTTATAATTCTTCAATTTAACATTCTAAAAGAACATTTTTTTCGATTTCTAAATCAAGTTGCTCTAAATTTTACTTGTTTTCTTAGCTCTGTTAACTTTCATTTGAATTAATTTTATCTTGTTACTCTTTAATTATTTTCTGTTATTCAGAAATTTAATTATTCAAGGAAATAATTTCTTTCTGGTGTTATTCTTTTACATCTTAGATATTTCTGTCATAATTGGTTGAGTTTATTTACATGTTATTTTTTAGTCTTTGATAAATAATTTTAGTTGAATTTTATTTTTCATGGAATTTAATCAAATTTACTCTTGAATTTTTTTATTTGCTAGGTCTAATTAGTCTTGAACTCTATCCTTTTCTTAAAATATTTTTTATAATTCATTTTCTTTATGCTAACTAGTGATTGCTTAGTGACTTAATTTATTAATTTATTCATTCAATTCGCTGATTTCATCCTCTTTGCTTTTTACCATGTCCTATAATTATTATTCTAAATCTTCAGAGTCTTATTTAAACCTTTCATTTAAGTCAAAAATCTAAATTTCTAAATAAATACAATTAAAAAACTTACTGATCAAATTATGTATTTAAAATCTGTATCTCTTTTTATTTTCTCTCTAAATCTTGTCTTAGACTATTAATTATTAGTTAATTTTTTTGTTCGGCTTCATTTTGATTCTCTCCGATTGTTGTCTGTAAACTGTCAATAGTAGATTATTTGGAGTAAACTTCTTGCCTTAAATCTTAGATTAAATTTTCTTTCTTTATCAATTCATCTCTACCTTGGTCAATTTTATTTTACAGACCCTAAATCTAAGTTTTAGTTTTTGCAGCTTCCCTTTCTTTTTCTTCAGTTAATTGCTTAAGTAAAAGCTTAAATCTATTTTTAGAATTTAAATTTAGTATTTCAATAAAAATATTTGCAGAATTTACTATTCAACTTCTTCTTCTTTTTCATTTAGCTAGTGAATCGATTATTCGTGCTGAATAGTAAAATTGTTAATTTATTCCTTAAGTTGATCTCTTTCTATTTCTAGCCTTTATTAAAATTAAAGTAAATCAGAATAAAATAAAATTTAATTCATTTACAATTGTTACTGCTCTTCAAACTTCTCCTTTTGTTGAGATAATTTCTTTTACTCATTTTGCACCTATTCTTCATATTGCTTTTAAAGTTATTAATATTATTTTTATATCTCTTCCATTTTAAATATTTTTTCTTGTGAAATATTTTAAGAATCAAGCACTTTCTTTTCATATTCTTTTAATTTAAGAGTCTTTTATTAGTTCTCTTCAAAGTAGCTTTGGCATTTTTATTATAAATTAGTAAGATCTTTTTCATATCCAATAACCTTTATGCTTAGCTTTTAAATTCTTTATTATAAAATATTTGCTTCAGATTTAAAAAAAATATATTTTTATTTATTGAAGTTACTCCTGTTTATTTTATTATTCTTTATCGCTCAGCTATTTCTTTGTTTCCTCAAATTCGACTTGCTTAACTTCATAATCTTTAGTCAAAGCTGCAAGTCTTAATTCTATTTCTTTTTTATTTTCTTAAACCTTATTAATTTCACTTTGTCTCTCTTCTAGCAATTTTTACATTTACTGTAACCTGTAATTAAAAAATTAAAATATAAATTAAAATAGTTTCTTTAAAAATTTTTACTAATCTGATTTTGAAGTATCATTTTACATAATTTGTAATTAACTTTACAATTATTTTTCCTTACTTTAAAGTTCTTCAACTAATTCTTGCTTTTTTTGAATTTCTGTTTTGGTTTCCTAAATTTCTTTTTTTTACTATTCAATTTGTATTTTAAAAGCTTATTCTTAATTTTCAAGTTGTTTTTTATACTCTTCAATTTAGATTTATTTATTTTAAATTTCATGATTTAGGTTGTTAATTTATTAATCTTGATCTTTATTCTTTTGTTCAAATTAGCTAATTTTATTATTCAACCCTGTTATTTACAACTCGAGATCTCTTTTACTTTATTGAATTTAATCTATTTAATCTTATCTTTCTTAAAGCAAATGCTGTAGCTATTTCAGTCTTTTAATTTAATATGTTAATTTGTTAATTTTAAAATATTTAAAAATCTTAAAAAATTACTAATCAGACTTTGATGTGTCATTTTAAACCAGCTAAAGTTGTGCTTAAATTTGATTTTATTTATTTAGCAAATCTTCAACTTATTGTTCTTTCTTTTGAATCTCAGCTTATTTAAGTTGAATTTCTTAACTTTTTGCTTCTAATTAACTTTTATGATTTATTTCCTTATCATTTAACTCCTTCTTTAACTCATCTATATCCTTCAAATTGCTTTCTAAAGCCTTTTTCTAATCTTAAATTTTTATTTACAGCTCATTATGTGCTTCTTAAACTTACTTTAGCTAATTTTCTTTTTCAATCAAAGAACTCTAAGCCATTTTTAATCTTCAAAAAATAAGAAAAATAATTAAATTAAATTTAAATATTTTATAAAAGTATATTACTAATCTGATTTTGATGTATCATTTTAAAGGGCTTGTAATTAATTCTAAATCTAAACCTATTTTTGAATTAAATCATTCACTTATTCTTCTTTTTTTTATATTATTTCATTGCTTTTTTATAACTCTTAGCTTTAAGATTAAATTTGGTTTAAATGTTCTTATTCTTTCTAAATTAGCTATTATTTTTGTTGATTTAATTAATTTGAAATATTTTCTTTTTCTTTATTTAAATTTTCAACTTTTATTTCAAGGTCTTTTCTATCTTATTACATTTTATTGATCTCATTCTACTTTTCTTCAAGCAAACTTTACATCTATTTTAATCTTCAGTAATTAAAATAATATTGACAAAATAAATTCCAAAAACAATAATATTACTGATCAGACTTAGAAGTATCATTTTAAAGAATTTATAGTTAGCTTAGCAATTGATTCTATTTTTCCTATAAACTATTAATTAATTCATCTTTTTTCAAAAGTTCTGATTTATTATTTTATATTTATAAATTATTTGATTCCACTAAGGTTTTAAATTCTTATTTTTTAGCATTTAAATTGATTATTTCACTCTCAAGTTACTAAATTTTGTTTTATAACTCTTTTTCCCTTTATTAAAAAAATTTATAGTAAAAATGTTTTTTAAAAATATGGTTAAAGTTAAATATCTTTACTGCTTTTGGCTATTTTGCATTTATTCTTTTATCTATTAATTAAGATTTTCTAAAACCTTCTCCTTGCTATTTATTTCTTCTATTTTGGTAGAAATAAGCTATTAAGCTTAAATATTTTCTTCTTTCTACTTTTGCAATAAATTTTATGAATCTTTTAACTCAATTTTAAGTTTTTCCAGCCTAATTAATTACAAATAAAATTTTATTTCTCAGAAAACTATAAAATAATTCTTATTTATAATATATTTTAAATAAAATAATTTAAATCTATTATTTAAACACTAAAAGCTAATATATTTATTAAAACAATTTTACTCCTATTCAACTCCTGCATTTTTACTTGCTTCTTTCAGTTGCTGTTTAAGATTTTATACTTCTCTTGCTGAGTTATCTATTTAATCTTTGTATTCTTATTCTTTTTATTATGTGTGCTAGACCTATGTTTAAAGAAGACTTATATTTTATTTAAGCTCTTCTATTTGTTGTTCTAGTCTTGAATAAACAAATAATTAAAAACTATTTTTAAATATCATTTATACTCCTTCTAATTCTGTGAATTTTTTGATGATTCGCTTAAATTCTTTTTTAACTGCTCTATTTCTGCTTTATGTTTCTCTTCGTTTCTATTTAATTTGAAATATATGAAGAAATACCTATTTATTAATCCTAAAAATAACTACTTGCTGATCAAATCGTTTAGACTTGAAATAACTTCATTGTTTTACTCTATCTGCTTCTCAAGCTCTTCTAACTTTTCATTTTGATCACCTGCATCTTACTACCCAGACTATTTTTTATTGAAAGTAGAAATATACAATTTCCATTTTTAAGACTTAACTGATATTTACCTTGAGTTATGAAATTTCTTCCTCTTTTTCTTCTAACTCCTATTATAATTTTTCTATTTCTTCTTCTTTTATTTTGATTTCTTCTTCCAGCATTTATTCCATTTCTTGACTATCCTACTAGAATCTATTTAAATTATTAATTACTTAACAATTATTATAATACAAAAGCGAATCATTAATTAATTATAATCTATCTATCAAATGATTAATAATGTCAAATCCTTTTACTTTTCTATTTTTTATGTCATGTCCTTCAAATTTTTATCCTTTTTTTATAACTCATTTTTTAAGTCTTCTATTTGCTGCTAAGCTTCTTCCATTTTAACTATTCACAACAATTCAAAATGCTTTTCCCTTATCTAAATTGTAAGCTCAATAAGTTGATAATTGTTTAATTTGCACTAATATAATTAATTTTTGACTGAATTTTTTAATTTTAGTGAACGATAGTTAAATTTCTAAAGATTGAATATAATTGGTGAATTGAATTTATCTGCCAAAAGAATAAAAATTAAATGTACGGTATTCTTTACTATACTTATAATCATTTTGAAAATCTTTATAAAATATCAATTTGCAACATATAAACATAGATTATTACATCCCACATATCTTTTAGAATTTTTGTAATAACCATAATAAATTAATTAATTTACAAATTCGTAACCTAAACGACTAAAAAAATAATACTAAAAATACTTTCTCAAATACTTGAGAATCACAATTAGTATTTTTAATTTAAAATTATTAATTTAATTAAATTTTATCAAAAGTATCTTGATTATTTCTAACAAAATTTCAAAATATAATATATTTATTCCTGCTAAAATTAATGAAAGTTTAAAGTATTTTACTTTCTCAATGTGATTAATGTAGTAATAAATTATAATTTATCATTTTTGCATAATAATTATTTATTTATTTTTAAATTATACTTTATTAACTAATAATTAGAAGATAAATTTCAAAAACATAAGTTAAAAAATTATTAAACTTTCCTTTTGTAAAAATATATCTTTAAAAATACATTTTTTAAAAAATTGTTGATTTTGAAAAAGAATAAATTATTTAAAAAAATTGAAATAAAATTAATATCTTAGAATGTTTAAGAAAATGTATAATAGTTTTTGATTTGATTTGAGAAATTCTTTATTTTTTTGTTTATAGTTTATATCAAAATTATTTAATTTATTGAAGTAAAAGGAAGTAGAATCTCTTCGTATGCTAAGAATTTTTAGATAAATAAGTAGATATTATTTTTGTTCTTTAAATAATATCGAAAATTCAAAAAAAAAACCATTTTATCAAGATATAAATGTAAATTCATAAAATAGTAACATGAGGCTGGATAAATACTTAAAGGAACATTACGGAATACCTTGGACTAGCTTATAAATTTGTCTTAGAAAAAAAGAGATTTTTGTTAAAGATGTGCAAGATTTATCGAAGCACAAAAATCCAGATTACATTTTAAAAGAGGGTGATGTCATCCGAATTCCTTTTTCTTTTGTAGAGAAAAAAGAATAACAAGAAAATAATCTATAGAATGAGTAAAAGGATAAAAAATTGGATTAAAGTCAAATTGATAAATTTAAGCAAATGATTATGTACGAAGATAAAAATATTATTATTCTAAATAAAGCAAATGGCGTATCATGCTAAGGCGGTTAAGATGTTTCATTAAATTTAGTTACCATGGGTTAGTAGTATTTAATAAATTAAACTAATTAAAAATATTTAGTTGCCCATAGATTAGATAAAGTAACTTCTGGTGTTTTGATGGTTCCTAAGAATTAATAAATAGCTAAAATATATGGAAATTTATTTAATGATAAATCTAATATTAATAAGTATTATATTGCTTTAGTGAGAAATTCTCCAAAAAATTTCAAAGCAATCATTAATGCTCCTATTGAATATTCTTAATCTAAACAAAGGGCTATTATTTCAAATATTATTGATGATAACTCAAAATCTGCTCATACTCACTATCAAGTTCTAGTTTAATTTAAGATGCAAGACAAGAACCTTACTGCCAAAATTATTAATTCCGAGCATGTAATTAATTTATAAACATGGATTAATTATAATTTAATATTTATGTTTTAAAATTTAGGATTACATTAAAGACTGGGGTGACTTCTCATTATTAAAAATAAGAATATAAGAGGGAAGAAAGCACTAAATTCGAGTTCATTTAAGCGAAATTTCTAAAACTCCTATTGTAGGAGATGCCAGATACTTTGATAAAAATCATTAAGAAGGCTTATTTTAATATAATAAAGACTAATCTATTTTCCTTCACTGTTACTAAACATTTATCAATAACTAAGAATTATCAAATCGTTTATCTAGAAATGGCTCTAGATAGATTGCCTGTAACAATTTAGGGGAAATACAAGTGGAAGAAGGAATTTTAAAAATAGAGGCCTCATTTCCTCAACACTTTAATAATCTTTTTGAACTTGGATTTAAGGATTAGCCTTAGCAACTTGATAAATTAAAATAAATGATTAAAGAAATAGCTTTATGATATATTTTATAAAGTTAAACAAAATAATTTTATTTAGTTTACTTATTAAAACTTACAATTTTGAAATTAAATATAATTAAAATTGTTTAAATTTCAAAAATTTAAATAAATAAAAAATAATTTAAAAAAATTGAATTGGTTTTTATTTATTTACAATTAAAAGAATCATTAATAATTCATATAAAATAACTTTTATTAAAAAATTTGATATTAAAGAATAATTTAGAATATTTTTTGGATTAATCAAGCAATTAATTTTAATTTTATTAATTTTTTCATATATTTTGTTGAACAACTTAAAATATTAAAAGTTTTTTCATGAACACCAATTAATTAAAATAGATGATTAAAGAAATAAATATTAGATATTTTGCTAAGATAAATAAAATAATTTAATTAATTTACTCATTCAAAATTAGTATTTTTATACAAAGTTAAATTAAAACGATTTAAATTAGAAAAATTTAAAAATATCAAACATAATTTTTAAAAATTGAATGAGAGTAAAATAAAATATGATGAAACAAATATTCATATAAAATATTTTTAATAGCAAAATTTTGAAGCTAAACAATATTTTAAAATATTTTTTGGAGGAACCTATCAATAATTTTTAATTTCTTTAAATTATTCATTGTTAATTTTGTTTAAAAATACAAAATTTTTAAAGGTTTTCTTTCTATGAAGTTCCATCTTTTCACTCTATTTCAAAAATAAAAAATCAGTAAATTAATATTGAAATTCTATTGAAGGCGCATAAATAATAAAATAAAATAAATAATCTATCTATTGCATCACAAATTTAAAATAGTACCTAAAAACCATTATTAATTGTAAGAAATTAATTAAAAATTGAATGAATATTTGATTTTTACATATTTATTTTTCTTAATATTGCTGTTTAGATATTGTAAATTTGTGTTAAATTAGTTAATTTAATTTAAGTCAAAACCAGAAAATCAAAAAATTTTGATAATAACCAAAAAATCAAGCAAGCAAGCAAGCGAGCATTAATATAAGGAAGAAATCAAGATAATTTCATCAATATATAGCCTAGAGCCATATTAATTATCAAGAAAAGCAATATTCGAGCTCAAATGTTTAATCAACAAAATACAATAAGGCCAAGCCTTACACTAGAGTTATTAGAAAAACCATAAGATGTATAAAATATAGTTACAAATGAACATTATATATAAAAGCCTGGAATGTTTGAAGCGAGTGACGATGAAAGTTTCTTTTAGAATTCCTTATCTATTTTAGTGAATTAATTTACTTTTTAAATGAGATGGGCTAGTCATTGGGCAATTATTTAACTATTAAAGCATAGTCCTGCACTTTTAAACATTTATTTTATAGGCCACTACCAAGTTGATGTAATCATGAAATTAAATTATCAACAACACTTATGAGAATAATTTTTAAATATTTTCAAATAAATTCCAATTTAAATCAGAAAAAAAGGCAATATTAATCACTCAATTAGGTGATAAAACTAAAAACATAGATTGAAATTTGAAAAATGCTGAATTATTTAAAAATAAAAGCCTTTTAAATACATTATGAATAAAATGCAAACTTTAATAAAATGATTAGGGTAAAGATTTTTTAACGTTTTTTTGCCAAGTAAAGATAAAAAAGATCATAAAAAATAATTTGTTATCAATCTAATTTTAAAGTAGAAAAAACTTATTAAATAAAAGATCTTTTTAAAAATTTAGCAAATTTATTAATAATTAAAAGAAATATAAATATGCTAAAAAGTAACCAGATTGAAAGAAAAGATAATTGATATTCTATTTAATCAATTAATTGAAATCCTATTCAAAATTTATATAGATTATGAAATCTATTTGAATCAAAAATGAAAAAATCGAATTCTAATTTATTAGTCGAAAGTCATTCAACAAAAATAAAAATGATCTTATTTCATAATTAAGAAATACATTTTTTTAACAAGCTTTTTGATGTCTGCTTTTCAGTTAGAAGAAAAATAAATTCTAGAAAATTAAATTATTATTTAAAAGATTTGCAATTGAGTTTGTATTTAACTTATTTTTTATAAATATTTTGTAGGAAGATGACTTAATTCCAAACTTTTCTCCTCAAATTATGATTTCTGTTGCTATTGGTTACATGGTTTTTTGTATATTAGGTTAATACCCTATTCAAGCTTTTGCTAATGCATTTTTTGAGCTTCTATGCTCAAAAATACATAAATAAGACTAAAGAGAAATAGGAAGATTATTACATATTTAATTATAACTAAATACTGTATTCAGCATTTTAATAATGATATTTTTATACCTCTTTGCTCCTGATATAATTAATTTTTTATTAGACCATATAGAATATAAAGAAGAAATCGTATTTAGAGCTCATGAGTATATTTGTTATTTATTTCCCTCTTTATTTTTTAGCATGGTCTATGAAAACTTTTAGTGTTTGTTAAGCGCTCTGGATATTAGATAAACTCCACTTAGAATACCTCTTTGGAGTTCATTAATCCATTTATCTATTTGCTTACCGTTTACCATATACGGAGCATTTAGCATTTAAATAGCAGGTTTTGCTAAAGGAGCAGCTGACCTTACTATGGCATGGATGCTTTATAAATACACGTTTGGTCTATAAGAATTAAATAATAGATTAGTTGATTTTTTTTTCTCAACAATAGACGAAATAGTTGAAATGATGTTAAATACAATCAATCTAGCTCTTTTTTATTATATAGAAACCTTTAATTATGATATTCTTACAATATGTCTTTGCATATTGGGAATTTAAACTCAATAAATTTAAGGTCACCTAATTGTTACAACACTTGCTTTCATTAATTTTTATGTCTCATAGGGTATTTCATCTAGCGTAATTTATTTATTTATCATTTAATTACTTATCTTTATATTAAAAAAATGGTTTATTTTTATAAAATTAAAAGCGAAATTAATTTCAATCTATTTTTAGAATCGTTTTATCTCATTAATATTTTAAAAATTGTTAAAAATTAAAAATTAATTAAATAGATATATCAAGGAGTAAAGAATTATGTGGAAAAAGGATTTGTGAACAAAGCAATTAATGGGGCAATTTTGGGAACAGTAGCTGCTTTGATCATATCTCTATTAGAAATATTCTTACTTTTAAATATATAGGTGTATGTAGCTAAAATATTTATTTAGAATGATTAAAAAGTATTGGATTACTTCCTAGAATACTGCAATATTTACATTTATTTGCTCTTTGTGGATAATTCTTTGAATAGTCTATTAGCTATATTAAAGTCGCTCCAAAAACACAAACTTGAGACTGTACTTCATTATGTTTTTTTCTATGCTGTTGGCATTCCTACAAGTATATTTTTAGCAAATTCTTTAAGCGATTGCGTAGTTGGTGTTTGGTTGGGTTATTTAGTAGCTAATAGCATGTTTGTAGTATTTTTAATTTTCTATCTTTCTTGTGGAATAGTTTGGGATTTAGAAATATCTCAAATATAGATTAAAACAAATGTAGAGAAAGCTACTTAAGTTTGATTTAGAATGCTTGAGAGTTACATATTCAGAGTAAAAACATAAAATTTTTAATCAAATAATATTGTATAAATTAAATAAAAACAAATAATTAAAATAATTGTTCAAAAACTAATCTTTTAAAAAATAAAAATAAATATTTTACAATAAAAACAAAAAATAGTTTTAAATTAATCTTTTAATAAAAAATATCTATATTGTCATTAAAAAAAGTAATTAATGTATCTATAGAAATATCACTTTCAGTATTTAAAATGGTTATAATAAATATTTGAAATTCAATATAAAATTTGAATAATAAGCTTACTACTCTTTTATTAGAAATGAAAAAATCAGCTATATTTTTATTAAGTGTTTGTTAAGTATGGATTAAAAATAAAATAAGGTTGTCAATTCCCTCGTTTGAAGGTAGGTAAATTAATTATTCTATCTTCTTAGGTGGCAATTTTTAATTTACCACTCTTACTTTCTATTAACTGATTTAGAGCAGTTAACAGATTTGAAGTAATTGTGGTTTAATTATTTTTCTAATTATTTATATTTTTCTTCAGTGAGTTTTGAACCCTTAATATTTTTATTTAATTTGAGAGATGTTACCGCTTAATTAATAAGGTTATCCCTAAAATTTGTAAATCTTCACAGATTAAAAACCAAAATTACTCTTTTAGTTTGAAGATAAATAATTTGCAACAAAATACAAATATTAGTTTTTGAAGAAAGATTAAAAATAAATAAATATTTGTATAAAAAATAAAATTTTTGAGTTAATTTTTTATCATTTTAATTTTTAAAGTGTGATTGTATAATAGGTCAAGTAAGGAAATCTTTACTGATAATTTATACATTAATTTTTAAAAATATTTCAATTAAATTGTACTCCTTTATTTATTGAGTAATATTATTTGCTAATTTAGTAAAAATTGTTCTAACATTAAAAGCTCATTAAAAGCTAATATAAAAATATTTAAAAATAAAATTAAAACAACTAATAATCTATTAACTAATTTAAAAACTAATTTTTATTTTTACTGAATTCAAAATAGCTATTTTTAATAAGATAATTATTACTACTTTCATTTTTTAGTTTAATTGATTTATAATAACTTTATTTTACTATCATTAAATAAATACAAATACGAAGAGCAAAAAATTTTTCTTAAGGTTTAAAGCTAAACTTTTAATTAAAGTTCCTTAAAATATATTAACTAAAAAATATTTTTACATTTTTTTCTCATAAAAATGCTATTTAATTTATTTTTTATTGAACTATTAAGTCAGCTAAATTATTAAAATGTATTTATTTCATTTTCTTTATTTATTTATGAACAAAAATTATTTTTAATATATCATTTTCTTTAAATTAATTATTAAGATATTAATTACTATTGATTAAAATACTATTCTAAATAAATATTTATTTATTTATCTCAATCTTTGTTTTGATTTTGCTACTTTTATTTTTATTATATCTTTTTGGCAAAGTAACCCTCTTCAACTCCATCGTTTTCATAGTTTGATAAATATTTCTTCAACTATTTAGGATAGTTTTGCAAGAGTTTTGTTTTCTCTTATAGATCTTCTTTTGAAGGGTCATGAGATACTTTTCTAGCAAATTATTCGTAAACAGAAAGCTGCTTACTTAAAATAAATCTATCTATTAATTTAGCTAACATGGAAAATCCATATTCGAATTCTTATTTAGTATATTAGGGATCTAAGGGAGGAGGACGAATAAGCCAATCAGGAGTATTCTCAACATCATAAAAATTACAATCAAAATAATCAACAAAAAGCTCTTCACCATCGTAGATATCTCTTAATGCAAATATGCCTATTCCATGAAAATGATCCACATTTAAATCAATTTTATCTTTTTACAAAATTTAAAAGATTAATGAATTATTTTATTTTCTTTAGATAAAAATAATATTATAGTTTAAATATTTTCTTTGAAATTGAAGAAAATTTTCATACTTTTTTTTGAAATAAAAGAAGACTGCTTTGGAGAATCGGCTCTGATGAATGGGAAAAATTTCATAAAAGATTCACTAAAGAAATGCATTGGTATATAAATATCAAGGAAAATAACATTTGGAGAAGAGAATTTTGGTGGATGATTAATCTTATGACCCACTGAAAAAGGATTAATGAAGTTAGAGGGAACTTCTTTTATATGAACTTTTTCACTTTCTTTTCTCTGACTCATTAAAAAGATATAATCTTTAATTGAATTGCCATAAATATATGGATAGGGTATTTTTTAAGCAAAGTCAATCACAGTGTTGTCAAATCTGTGAATGTATGTGTCAGGTAGTTTATCTGATGAATTAGAATTATTATAATCAGTTAAAGAATCATACACAACTCCTCCCAAAAATCCTAAAAAGCTTCCAGTTGGAATAACAGAAACACCATCTACACAATTCAGAAATACTCCTTCACCAGCAGAATGGTGTTCTAAAGTGCTATCTTTGACCTATAAAGTAAAACCTAATTATTTTTTAATTTTAGGCAATAGATCTTTGCTTTTATAATCCCAAATGCTGACTAATTCATGTGTATCAATCGTTTCTATCAGTGAAAAAATTGGAAATTTATCTGGATCAATAATTTAAGTAATTTTTGATAGTTCTTCATATTTCTTATTTAAAATAATATCTGATTCGCCCAAAGTTAACTTATTGAGTGCATTTAGTTATTTATAAACTTACTCAACATGATCAGACTTTGCTAATTAGTAGTGTTCATCTATTTCTAGAAAATTAACTTCTTCATATGCTTTATCTATAGGGTCTTGAATACCATTTAAATTATTTATTCTAGTCCTAGCTAGAAGAGCCTATATATAACCCTATTATTCCCATTTATAATACATGTACTATCGCTTTACTAATCCTGCCAAAGGATTTTTATCCTTATATAAATATCTAAACATTTACTTGAAGAATATTACAATATAAATAAAGTCCCTATTTAACTTATTCAATATATTTATTTTGATTTAAAGTCTTTAATATAAACCTCTACTCGATAGAAATAATTCAAGTTACAAGCTATTTCCACAAATATCAAAATCAGTACTTGATATATTATATGCAAAAAAAGAGAGAAAGATTTAGAATCTTTTTTTGGTGTTTTTATAACTTAAAAGACATCAAAAATGATAGAAAAAAACCTCGATTTTCTTAAATTAAAATTATTAAATAATAAAATAAATTATTTATTTTTTTTCTGAAATAATTTTTTATTCTGATAAAATATCAAAATGAAAATTGTAATTTTTATTTATTAAAAATATGGGCTGTTGTGTTTTATAAATATACTTTATCTGATAATATAAAAATAAAAAACTTAATTTTAATAAATGGCTAGGTAAAGATAAAAAATGAAAAAAAATCTAAAAATAATTTAAACAGACAAAGTTAAAAATGAAAAAATGTTAAAGCAAGCTGCCAACTAAATTTATATTTTAATTGTTTCTATCTTCTATTTTTCCTGATAGACTGTTCTGAAAATAATGCGAGTTCATGATTTAGAACAAAAGAAAGATATTTTTAATAATAAAAATGTAGAGAATATCTTTTTTTTGTATAATGAAGTAAATTTTAACTTATTTGTTAGGAGTTAAAAACTTAACAAAATGCAAACAAATTTAAAAGTAAAAAGAAAAGAATATATTGTTAGATAGACCCCCACTTTTTTATTCTATGACAATCAATCAGTCTATTTATTTATCTATACACTTTTGTTTTTGTGTATGAGTGAGAGAGTATGTATGTATGCCTTTACTTTTTATTTCAATTAATTAGTGCGAATTTACCTTTAAGAAGTTTTTGAATGTAGTAATTTGAAAGGAAAACGAATGAAAATATATATTTAATTATCTAATTTTTTCATATTAAATTAGATTGATCTTGCTTCTACAGATAATTATTATTAATAATTAAAATATCCTAAATTTTAAAAGAAAAATTAAAATAAAAATAGCAAGAAATGACCTACCAATTACTCGCCCCCGCTGGTAACTTCAGAGCTAACATGCTCCTCACCATCGCTGAATTAGTCGGTGTTAAGCTCGAACTCGTTCAAACTGAATACTCTGAAACTAAGACTGCCGAATTCAAGCAAAAGAACCCCTTAGGTAAGGTTCCCGTCCTTGTTACTCCTGAAGGTCCCGTCTTCGAATCTAACGCCATCGCTAGACATCTCGCCAGAACTGCTGGTAAGCTCTACGGTGCTAACCATCACGAAGCTGCTTTGGTTGACTAATACTTAGATATGGCTGCTAATGAATTATTACCCGCCTTAACCACCACCCTCTACGCCATTTTCGGTTTCAAGCCTGCTGACAAGGAAATCCTCAAGGCTGCTAAATAAGAAACCATGACTGTCTTGAGAATCTTAAACGATAGACTCACCCACCACAAGTACTTAGCTGGTGAACACCTCACTATTGCTGATATCCAACTTGCTACTTTCTTAAATCTCGCTTTCAGAGTTACCCTCTCTGGCGATCAAAAGAAGCCCATTGCTAAGCTCGTTGAATACTTCGTTAGAGTTGCTCAACTCCCCGAATTCACCAAGTATCACGGAAGACCCCACTTCGCTACCTCCGAATTCTAAACTGTTGCTGCCCCCGCTGCTGAAGCTAAGGACAACAAGAAGAAGGAAGCTGTTAAGGCTAAGGAAGCCCCCAAGCCTAAGGAAGCTGCCAAGCCCAAGAAGGAAGAAAAGGTTGAAGAAGAAGAAAAGGAAGAAGAATCCACCGGTCCCGCCAAGTGGAACTTATATGACTACAAGACTCTCTACGTCAACGCTAAGAACAAAGAAGAAGCCATCTAAAACTTAGTTGAAAATTTCGACGCCAAGACCATGTGCATCTATCACTTACATTACCAAAAGTACGATGGTGATGGTAAGGTTCTCTATCTCTTCAACAACATGAAGAACAATTTCCTCTAAAGATGTGACCCCGCTAGAAAGGTTGCTTTCGGTACTTACTCTATCTATGGTGAAGAACCCAACCTCGAAATCTCCGGTGTCTGGTTGTTCATGGGTGCCACCATTCCTCCTCAAATGAACGAAAATCCTTCTTTCGAATACCACGACCTCAAGCAATTAGATATCACCAAGCCTGAAGACTTACAAATCCTCAGAAACTACTGGACCAACACCGAAGAAGACTCCTCCGTTGTTGATGGTCTTAGACTCAGATCTTTCGGTTCTTTCAAGTGAAAAGCCTTTTAAAATAATAGCAAGTTTTAGCAATCTTATAAAAACTATAATGCAAAATTACAATGTTAAAATACAAATATATATTTTATATCTTGTTCTATTTGCACTTAAAAGGATAAAAAAATTAAAATCTTAACTCAAAAATTATATGATAAAAATGTTATTAAATTTATAAAAATAAATAATATGATTTACTACAATCAAAAGATAAATGAATAATATTTATCTTCTATAATTTTTACTATGTTAATTTTATTTTATTAGTTCTTTTTACAAAGACTGAATTTGAAGCTTTAAATATAAAGATTTAAATCAAACTTTAAATATTTTACAGAAAAAAATTAATTTTTTTTAAATTAATCATTTTAGTAAACTTAACAAAAATTATAAAATAAATAATATCATATAAATAAGCATTTATTAATATTGATTGTTTTTGATAACCTTTTAAACAAAACAATTAATTGCAAGACATTCATTTATATTTTTAGAGTTTTATTAAATGAGATTTGGATTTATTAATTGATAACTCTTAAAATAAATATTTTAATTTAATTTTATACAAACGAGATTTAAGTAAACACGTTATTCTTATTTTATTAATCTATGCAAATAAACAATACATCAAAAAAAAGTCAATGTTACTTATATTTATATTTCACATTTGCACAACTTTTGTTAAAAAAATATTATAATTTAAATAAAATTTGAGAAAATACAAAGAATGTTTCAAATTAAGAAAAAAATGAATTTAAATATTTAATATCAATAAATATAAAAATAACTTTTCAGATCAAGTTTTATTTTATTTTCAACAATCTGCCAAATCTTCATCAAGCTAATATCAAAAATATTATTTTGTTTTCCTCATTTACTATTATTCACTTTATAAATTTTCAAACAAACTTAAATTTTGTATATTATTTTATTGTTTTTTATTTTGATAGAGAACAAAAAGTCGGCAAAAATAAAAACTATTTTTCATCAAAAATAATTTTTTAAAATTGTATTTTCTAGAGTGCTAAATAAATATAAATATCTTTTTTTCCTTTATTTTCAATTAATGAAATTAATGATTATTTTTAATTTCTATTTAAAAAATTTATTTCTTTAAAAATTGTTTTTGTTTCTATTGAAGAAAGGTTATCCTTAAATATTTAAATATTTTTGTTTTATCTAAATAAAAATAATGCTTAGAATTTATAAAAATAAATATTAAATACACTCAATAATGCATCAAATTTATATTAAGAGTGGGTGAAAAATATTTAATATTTTACTAAATATTAATTAATTCTTTGGGATTAACCAACGTTTTAAGTTTTAAATAAGAAAAATTGAAAAAAAATTTGTATATTTTTTATCATATAAAAATTTATTTATTATATTTCTGAATGAAGTTAAGTAATTTTTTAATTATTTATTTACATCAAATTTAAATTAAAATTTTTATTGTTTAATGTCGACCCCCAATTTGCTTTACAGGAAGCAAACATGTGGTCAATCTAGATATCAAATAGATTACTATAAGAAAAGAGTACTTATACCTAATTAATTTATTGTCTATCATTATTTTGCTAGGAGATCTAGAAAGTATAGTTCAAGTGACATATAGAATTTTCCTATTGTTACTTATATGGGGAAAAGCTGTCTTATACCAAGAATATGTCAAGTTTTTTAACTTAGCTAGTACTTATTATGGTAATTTACTAGCAGATATTTGAATTAGTCATAATTTAATCTCTTCAGACTAGAAAAATTGTGAGTATCCACACTATTTGTTTTTAGTTTCTTCATTTCAAGCGGCTTGAATATTTTAGTTTGTAAATTAAGAAAACTTTTCTTTGCAAATTGGAATTAATATTAAAAAGACATATAATTCTTTAGAAAATTTTATAATTATTTAATTTTAATAAATTTCTTTTAGAAAGAAAAAGCAATCAATTACAATTTTAATAGAAATAAATCGTTTCTAATCTAGCAACAAAGTAAAAAAAACAAATCTTTTTATAATAAATAAAATAATCAATAATCAGTTGATCAGTCAGTCACATACACATACTTTGCAATTATAAATATTAGATAGCACCAAAAAAAATTACAATAAAATCTTATAAAAAATATTTTCTAAACTTTCAATCAAAACACAACTTTGAAAAAAACAAAAAAGCAAAATGATTAGCTCCTGCGCTTTCCATCCTGAAAACCAAAGAGAAACTCTCTGCTTATCTCTTTAATGCAAGCACAAAGGTTTGATCTGCTAGCAATGTGTTAAAGAATAACATAATGGCCACTACAATTTACCTCTTAAGTAATTCCAAGAGTGTCTTAATAACAACTAAGAAATTAGTGAGGTAAGCTAAATGCTCATTTAAGAAATTAAATACTTCTAAGGCGATGTTGATAATAAGTACAATTCTCTAGTCTCCAACCTCGTTGAAATCTAAAAGAAGTTCAATCAAGAAATTGAAGCTCTTATTAAGTTGTACTCCTTCAATAAAGACTATTCCAATAAGATTCTTAGCAAAATCGAGGTAAACATTAACTCACTTCTTGTTTAAACCATTCTAAATAAGCTACTATATTTCTTTAAAATTTTTTATCAAAAAACACCTTTTTAAATCATTTTTTTTAACATGCTCAGCAATAATTTACATTCATTTAAATATGTTAAAAAATTTGATACTCTTTTCTTTTTATTGAAAAAATGAGATATAGTTTTAATTTTATTTGAGAATTATCATCAACATGATTGATGAATATCTTAATAAATTCTACTTTAGAAAATTTACATAGTGTGTTTGCATTTAAACTATTTAATAGCCTTATTAAATGATAAGAGTTATTAGTATTATTAATCTAAGCCAACATATATCTTTGATTTTTACTAAATACTGGTTTTTCTTTTTGTTTATTGATTGCTTACTTTTAAATTAAAAGACCTTCTTGGAGAACATGAAGAGCTTTTGCTAAGTCAACAATGAAACATAATTAAGTGACTTAGTTACTTATTTTTCATTGATGGTGTATGAAGGTGAAGATAAGTCTTTTGAAAACAATTTCAAAAACCATCTTGAAGAGATGAACATTAAATCTTAAACAATTAAGTAGTTCTTCAACAAGCACGAATTAGAAATTTTAGATAACTGCAAGAGAGTAGAAGAATCTATTAGGGAATTAATGTGTAGTGAAGTAGATATTTTATAAATTTTAGAAATTAAAAAATATGAATCAGACACAGATAATTTCAAGATTTTGTGTTCTCGTTAGAAAGATCTCCCCAAGAAATTCTCAATCATAGACTGCAAGAAATCTCAAATAGACTCCTTAGAAACTATTGTTGACATAGTTTTTAAGTACTTTAATTTCAAGGTAGGTGAACGTGTCTAAATTCAACTTCGTCATGCTGAGCATCATCATTTAATTACAAGTGCTGACTAGCTTAACAATTGTAATTCAGTTATTGCCGAAATCATTTATTCACCAACCTAGGTCTCTCCTCTTTACGTTATAGGTATTTACTTTTAAATTAAATAAATAAATATAAAAATAATGAATAAATTTAGTTAAGTAGAACTTAAAAATAAATTAGTTTAAAGGAAAAATTAAAGAAGTTAAAAACAGTTAATATAATATATTTAATTTATAAATAGGTATTTCTGGTAGCACTCGTTGTGGCAAGAGTACTTTGTGTTAATAACTCTCTGTAGCTTTAAATGCAGATATTTTACACTAAGACTAGTTCTTTGACAAAAATAAAATATACTCTCAACTTAATGGTAACTGGGAAAGCCAAGAATCAATTGATTGGCATGCCTTCAAGGAATTTGTAATGAGAGAAATCAATAAGAAGAAAATTCGTGGTGGTTATGTCATTATTGAAGGATTGTAACTATTCTGCGAAGAATGGATGAGAAATATCTGTGATATTAAGTTCTTCTTAGAAGTTGAAGAAATGACTATGTATGTTCGCAGAATGAGGACAACTGCTGTACCTGAACACTACTTTTGGAATACAATCATCCCTGAATATCAAATCTATAAGAAAAAACTAGAAGCTTATTAGAATGCAGAAACAGATAGCTCAAAAAAAATACATTATCTCAATGGCCAAGAAACTATCCAAGGAGTTTTTGAAAGTGCATTAAAATAAATAAACAATTGAAAATTAAATATTTTTATACTTAAATTTAATAGTGTACCATTTAACAACCATTTATATTTAAAGTATTTTAGTTAACTTTCAAAATTATTTCTAGATATTCAATCATCTACTTTTTCAAAAAATATTCTTTAATTAAAACTTGAACATAAAATATAAAAGATAAATCTAAATATTGTGTTTAATTAACAAAATATGAAAAATAAATATCCAAATATTAGTAAGTAACTTGTGATGACAAAATTCTGAAAGTTTTATATTATTTATATATATAATTAATTAGTATTGTCATAGATAGATCTAATTAAATAAAACTTAACTATATATAATAATCTATTATTAGAATTATTAATTGAATTTATATGGTGAAGAAATGTTAATCAAAGCAAGAAAACTCTAAATTAATTGAGTTATATAATAGATTCTTCAGGTGTCAAATTAGTAACAAATTATAATCAATAAATTAAATATTGTTTTACAATTTTTAATCTTTTTCTCAATTGAAGATTAAAGAATGAAGTTCGAAAATGAAATTTGAGAACATCAATTTTGAAAAATTTGAAGAGTATATTTGGTGCTGAGTTTACACCAGAAGAAATATCAGATCCAAATTTATTTTTATTAAAAAATAAATAATTAATTAACAATTTTTATTATTAATTGAATTTCAATAAAATTTTCTTAAACCTAAACAAAAACAAAATAAATGATATAATAGAATAAATATTTTAAGAATCTAGAAGATGTAAGTATTTATTTTGCAATTAATTACTCTTTAATTTTATTTTTAACAATAAAAAAAGTTTTTAAACTCTTCTCTTTAAACTCATACTCATCTCCATATCTATCTAAAGTAAATTTAATACAAAAATTATTCTTATTTATCATTATTATCAATTTAAATTTTTTTCAATAAACATTCTCGTTGATATTATTATTTATTTATTTATTCAAATTAATATTTATCTTTTTTTTTCTGATTTTTAATTTTCAAACCTTACTTAAATTATTTAATAGTTTATTCTTAATCATATTTTTTATCGATTTTTCTTTTTAACTAACTAATATTTTCTTCAATATTTAAAAAGTATAAATGATATTGGTGATGAAGGTACTTTAGGCTTAGGCTCTACATTAGTAAACTGCACTAATCTCTCAAATTTGACACTTGATCTCTAGTAAGAACAGCTTATTTGTTTTGGATTGTATTAATATAAATATGAATTAAAACTATAACAATCTTATTACTTGATTGATTTACTTTTTGATTTTGATTATATTTTTTTAATTTAAATCATTTTTCATTTTCAACATTTGCTGATAAAAATAATTTAACTAGTTTATTCTTATTCATATTTTTTATTCATTTTTCCTTCTAACTAACTAATATTTTCTTCAATATTTAAAAAGTGGAAATGAAATTAGTGATAGAGAATAGAATAGAAATACTTGCACATATAGATGCACTCAGATACAACTAAAAATTAATATATATAATATTTATAATTGATTTAATTAGAAATTAGTGATGAAGGTGCCTCATGCTTATGCTCTGCATTAGCAAACTGCACTAATCTCTCAAATTTGACACTTGATTTAAGGTAAAAACAGCTTATTTGTTTTGGGTTTTATTAATATAAAAATTGATAAAAACTACAACAATCTTTTTACTTGATTGATTTACTTTTTGATTCTGATTATTCTTTTTTAATTTAAGCCATTTTTCATTTTCAACATTTGCTGATATAATTATTTACTAGTTTATTCTTATTCATATTTTTTATTCATTTTTAACTAATATTTTCTTCAATATTTAAAAAGTCATAATAAAATTGGTGAAGGAGGTGCCTCAGGTTTAAGCTCTGCATTAGCAAACTGCACTAATCTCTTAAATTTGACACTTGATTTAGGATAAAAACAGCTTATTTGATTTTGATTATATAAATATAAAAATGAATGAAAACTAAAACAATCTTTTTACTTGAATGATTTACTTTTTGATTTTGAGCTTTTTTAATTTAAGTCGTTTTTCATTTTCTATATTTGCTAATATAAATAAACTATTAACTAGTTTATTCTTAATCATATTTTTTATTCATTTTTCCTTCTAACTAACTAATATTTTCTTCAATATTTAAAAAGTCACAATTATATTGTTGCAAATGGTCCCTCAGGCTTAGGCTCTACATTAGCAAACTGCACTAATCTTTCAAATTTGGCACTTTATTTAAAGTAAAAACAGCTTATTTGTTTTGGATTGTATTAATATAAAAGTGAATTAAAACAAAAACAATCTTTTTAATTTATTGATTTATTTTTTGATTCAGATTATGATTATATAATTTAAGTCATTTTTCATTTTCAACATTTAATGTTATAAATTATTTACTAGTTTATTCTTAATCGTATTTTTATTCATTTTTCCTTCTAACTAACTAATATTAATTCAATATTTAAAAAGTAGAAATTAAATTAGTGATGAAGTTGCCTAAGGCTTAAGCTCTGCATTAGCAAACTGCACTAATCTCTCAAATTTGACACTTGATTTAGGGTAAAAACAGCTTAAATGTTTTGGATTGCATTAATATAAACATGAATTAAAACTAAAACAATCTTTTTACTTGATTTAAATAATTTTTGGTTAAGATTATGATTTTGATTTTATATTTTTAAGATAAAAATTATAAAAATAAACAAAAACTATTTTACTTGTCAAAGTTTTTATTAAAATATTTTTTCTTTTTACTTTTATTTAATTCATTAAAACTTATCTCTAATATATATTTATAGCTATAATAAAATTAATGAATCACACACATTAAAGATATTGAGAAAGAAACTTATTGCTAAAAGATTAATTGTCAAAAGAATATATTTATGATAAAGTATAAGTGATAAACATAGATAAATAGAGAATGGATAAATTAAAAAAATTTATTAAATATAAAATTAATTGATTTATTAATCTTTATTTTTGTATTTGTAAAAGCAAAAATTAAAAATAGAATATAAATTTATGATTGTTTTTTTGAATGTAAATTTAGTGAAAAGGTAGATTTTATAAAAATACTATTAAAAATTTATTTTTTAAAAATTAAAGTTTTTTAAATTTTAATAACATTTTTTATGTATAAGAGAGAGAATAAGAAATCGGGGTCTTATTTTAAGTAACCCATAAAAATCATTTTATTTCAAATTCATTCCTTACTCTTACCACTTTTTTTAAAATAAAAATTATATTTATAATACCCATGAAGAAAAAATAAACTAAAAATATATTATGATCTATATTTCTAAGCTTTAGCATGATATCTTTAAAACACCTTTTTTAAAGAGGTTTTTTATTAGACCCTTATTAAATTGTCAGCAGTTCAAATCTTATTTATTTTTAGACTAAAAAATAATATTTTAACTGAAAGATCGACATTTCTATTTAGGAATATTAATATTTATCTTCTTTATCTACAAGAAAATAGTTCAAGAGAGGATAAATAAATAATCAGCCTTTTTCTTCTAAAAAGTTTCTTAGCTTTATTAATATTTTGTAACAATAAAATAAAAAAATAATTTTAATAATCTGTTTCTAAATTTTAATTTGAGTAAATTAAAATCTAAGGAGATTCAGATTTTTAATTAAAAATTAGTAAATTATTGTGTAATTCCTATTTTATGGGAATTAGAAATAAACTGAAATTTAAACTTATATCAAATCAAAATATATAAAAGTTATGAAAATTACAATAAAAATACTTCTATTTCATTATCTTTTTGCTATTTTTTAAAATGATAATTAGTTTTAAAATATCATATTCTAATTATTAACCTAAAAATCATTTAATCTTTGTATACAAAGAGAGTTGCTTTAGTTATCTAAAAAGCTAAAATGAAAAGACTTTTTATATAAAATTTAGTAGTATAATTACTAAATGCATGAATTAATTTTAAATAATGTAAAAACTAGGGATAATTTGTGATTATTAAAAAATACAAAAATCATAAATTTATTTAATTTCTGCAAATAACCGCTCATTACTTGAGCAAAAAATTAATATCAAAGAGATTTTTATTATAAGCGATTGAATAACTATAAAGGAAATCTATTTTTATGTTTATCCTAAAATAGAGAATGTAATTGCTTTCTTTTTGGAAAAAAAGAATAATTTGAGAGGTTTTTCCAGAATAAAATCTTAAAATTTTTATTTGTTTTATTTACTTTGCAGTCCTTGGTAAAATTAAAGAAAATTTGATGAAATATTCATGCATATTAAGGACAGTTTATTTTTTTTAATGGTGGCATTTAGCAATATTAGAAATACTGAATATGTCATTGAAGGAAAGAGAGAAGAATAAAAATGAAATTTTCAATAAAACATAAATAATAAATGATATAATTAGAAACAGAACAAAATAGATAAAAAATAAATATAAAAATTGAATTCGATTTAAATAAAGATAAAGAATAATGAATTAATAGATAGGTGAAAAGTTGATTAAAATTTAAATTCAATTATAAAATGAAAGATTTAATCATTCATTCTTTAAATTAGTTTAGAAAAAATAGAGACAGACTGATTTTACAAATATGAAAGAAAAAAAAGTCAATGAAAGAAGTAACAAACTAAAACAATTTGTCAAATAAATTAATATGCATGCTTATACATCTTGCAATCTTTATGTCAATCATATAAAAATAAATAAACAAATTTCATATTCTTTTTGAGTTTAATTCTTTCTGATACAAAAAGAGAAACAAAAAAAATAAATATTAAATAACTTTAATTTGTTTGTTATTTTTTTTAATTTTTTCATTTTTTGATTGTCTTAATAATAATTAAAAATCAAAAGTAGACTAATTTTTTTTATAAGCTACACATAAATAAAATAATATGAGTCAGCAACAATCTTATCAATTAGCTACTTCTTCCAAAGAGGTTCAATCAAACTAAAAGCTACAAGAGGCAACAAACAACTAGTCAAGCAATCAAGAAAATAGCAATAAGTATCTTGAGAAGATCATTTAATAGTATAAGGAAACAACCAAAAGTTCATCTTAGACTCCAACTCCCTCTTCGTTTGGGAATAGCTTATTTAACAATAATAATAATAATAACACTAATGTATCTCCATTGAAAATGGAAGAGGGTACATTAAAAAATTAATTAGCAAGCACCAGTGACCAAGTTAATACAATCCAAGCAGAACAAAAGAATAATTTATCAAACTTACCACCCATGATTCCTAAGGTTTCTAAGTCAGGTGAGGCTAATTCTCTTGGGTAGCTTGGTTAAAATAGTTAAATTAGCATAGAAAATACAAATAATCTTAAAAACAGTGTAGCAAAATTGAATTAAAATTTATAAAATATAACAGGAGTTGAACCTTATGAGCCTTACCGTAAAAACGCTCATTAAAGGTAATCCAGCATGATCCACTTAAATGGTTCCAGCTCATCAAGCTAACTTTAAAGCTTGATTGCTAAAGGTTCAGAAACGACAACTAATAACTAAGCAAATAGTAATAGCTAATAGTAATAGGCAGGCATGAAGTTATCTTAAACACTAGGAGAAAATAACATCAAGCAATTAGTAGCAAATAAAATAGATGCGATTAAAAAGTAGCAAGACATTAATAGTGCAGCAAATAGTCAGTTCAAGAAGGAGTTTATCAATTAATTTGTAGCATCTTAACCAGGACACTCTAACTCTACTGATATACTAAATAGATAAAATAGGTTGTCATTCTAAAGCGATTTGACACCTGTAGTCCCATATGAATCTTATTATAACAAATAGCAGATGAGAAATAGTAAAAAATTAGAAGGTGCAAACGAAAGCTTTAAGTAATCAAATAAAGATATCAGAAATAGCATCGTAAATAATCATGACCAGCAAAAGAATGATTAAAAAGAAAAAAAGCTACTAAGCTAATCATAGTTTGATTTATAACTTTAGAAGTATAAATAATCCCTCATGAACAATTTAAATTTGGACACATCTAAAATCGATGAAAGTGAGAAGAAATAGGAATTAAGTGGATCTAAAGCTTTATTAGCAGATTCTGTCATTAACTTAACTGAGTCAATAACAGGATAAAATTAATCTAAATAAACCAGCAGCTTTTTAGTACCCGCCTCGAGGGTATAATAAGATAGTTTTAGTGATAGATTACTCCATTTTTAATATACTAGCAAAAATCCAGCCACTAATAATTCTGCTATTGAATCACCAGATGGTTCAACTAAGAATTCTTAATAAAATTACTTAAAACCTTAGATACCTTCAGGAACTCTAACAGCCGGAGCAACTCCAACAAACAACCAAAACAATCATCAATCATTTAAAAATAGCATATTTTATAACTAAAGCCATTAGAATGAAAATAAAACTAGTTAATTTCAACAGCCACAAAAGCAGAATCAAATTGATATTTATAAGTATGATTTCACTTCTAAAAATATGTAAGCAGCACAAAACAAAATATTATCCTAAGTAAGTAGTGAATTTAACGAAACTAATTTATAGAAAATAAAGGAAAGACTAGTTTCTGAACCCTCTTATGAAACAGCAAAATAATAAATTGACGAGAATAAAAACAACATCAGTTATTAAGAAAAAAATATAGATTATAGTTTTCTTGATCAACTGATGCCAATAAGTGTTAGGAAAAACAAGTTAGGTTAAGATAAGCAACGCTCTAACACGATAGCTATAAATTATCCTCTGCCTTCAAAAAATGAAATTCTTTCATATGAGGCTAACTAAGAAACAATTAAGTTTTCATTTAATGCTTAAATGAGCAGTAACAATTAAAAAAATAATGAAGTCCCATTCAACTTTGCAGGAAAGATTTCTTTAGAAACAAATTAGTAAAAATAAAATTTGCTTGAAGAGAAAAACCCAAATAAAACTAATAACAATCAATTAGATGTAAATAAGTGGTTCTACAATTAAAACTATCAAAATTAAGCTATCCCTCCTATCATTAACAATAATAATAATAATAATTAACAACCAAATAATTAAAACACCACCCTTAATACTGCAACTATCACTACAATTACTCACTTTAACAGCTCTTCTCCTATGCACACTAAAATAGCCTCTAATAATTTCTAAAATTACTCAAATACTCCTCAAAATATTTCAAGTTAAAGTAGCTCTCAAAACAATAATAATAATACCAACTTATCTAAAGACACCTCTAACACATTTTCAATTAATATATAAAATACAATAGCTAACTTACCAACTAATTAAGCTCCATAGTTAAAATAAGATTAACCCACTAAAGAATCAGGCTATTTTAAAGATTCATTTAAGAGCATTTTGAGCACATTTAACAATTAGTAGGCAGGGAATGGTTCAAGCACTACAACTGCAGCTATGGCTTCAAAAAATAATATAAAACCTAGAGAAACTAGACAATCAAATAATGAGGTCTAGAATCGTAGTTTTAGAAGTAGTAGCAACAACGCAAACTCTACTTCTTTTAGAGAATTTAATATTCAAGATTTTATTAAAAGCGAAAAAATAAATGAACTTAGTACAAAATTTTCTACACTACCATCTGAAGATTTAAGTAAAAAAGGTAATAAGCAAGAAGAAAAATAACTAAATTAGAGCATCAATAACAACAGAGCCAATAGCATTATCAATTCAGTCGAGCTATTTAAAAGAGATTTGAATTTAACAAACAAACTTCCCAGTACATAATATTTAGATGAAATTCTTGGAAGAAACAAATCAATCAGCAACTAAGATTCTAGCGAAACAGGTTAACATTAAAATTTAAATTCTTCAAAGTTTTCAACAATCTCTCCTTTGTCCAAAAATCAAAGTGTAGAATTTCAAATATTCACTAAACTTCCTGATAAAAGAGAGGGGTAGGATTAAAAAAGTAATAGTATTTCTCTTAATTAAAATATATCTTTGAAGCAGAGTAATTTAATTTCACCAAGAAAGCTTTCTTTCTAAGCTGAAAGCCTTAAAACCTATGAAAAAGCAGACTTTAAAACCTAATATTAGAAAGATAAAAATAAAAATGAATTAAGTTAGAATAATATTTATTAAATTAAGAATGAGTTAGCTTTTTACTAATAAAGCAATGATTTATTAGATAAGTAAAATAATTAGAAGCCTCCTTTGTACGATCCTAATAACATACATAATAAATCAAAAGATAAATTTTTAAATTTAATTTAGCCAAATACTAACAACTAAAATACAAAAATCTAAAATATTTCTTCATAAAATATTACAAAATAAGAAAAAAATTAAGATATAAAAGAATCTTTTGGCATATTACCTTAAACAGCCTAATTGCCTTAATCTAATAAGAATTCTAACAACTAAAGTTTTAGCAATATGAGTGCCACTAGTGATCAAAATTAACAATCTACATCTCAATTATCTTAACAAATTAACACAAGTATAAATGACTATAAATCTCTTGGATTAATTAGCTCATTTAATAACTCAGTTTAAAATCTTTAAGGTAGAGTAGATGACACTAGTAACAATAAGGATGGTTCTTCTTAATCATCAGGAAGTAATATAAATGTTGGTGATGCTGATTATTCTTCTAAACAGTAAATGAGAAAATAAAACAAAGCTGTAACTAGTGTAAATTATACATCAACAGCACTTAAAAGTGCCACCTAGAATTATAATATCCTGTAAAATACTCCAAACTATTTTACTAACCCATTCAGCATTGAAAAAAACTCTAAAACCTCAGCACACGTATTTGTTTCGCCTAAATTTGAAGGTGCTGAATAAGATTCCACTCCAGTTGTAACTCCAGCTCCTTTTAACAATAGTGTCAGCACAAATTCTAAAAATATTTAGCAAAATAGCGAAGCCTCTAAATAATTACAAGCATAGGTGAATCCGTTCGATGTAATAGGACTCGAAGATATCCTGAAATAAAAAGATTTGCTTGAACATAACTCAAAAATTTTACAAATGGCAATGACAGCTTTTAATTTGAATGGAGAATAAATTATTAGTGATGATGGAATAATTTCAGATGAAAAAATTGCAAAAATTTTATAGAGCAATGAAAAAAGAAGTAAGTAAAATGAGTAAATGGTTAAATAAAATGAAGAACTCTATGAAAAGATTAAAAAAACATTATACGGTTTAGAAAATGACTAATCAACTTCTTAATAAAAAACTTTGCTTTTGTAAGAAAGGTATACCAAAAAATAATCTTCAGAAACTAGCAGCTTTTAATCAACTCTACCTTAAGAATCATAAGTCAAAAATGAATCTCTACAAACAGATCCTGTTTCTTCTGCTAATACTTTTCAATCGTTGTTAGATGCATAAAAAAACATTTTACCTACTTCACAGTAAGCCAGCTAAAAAATTGATATAAGTAATGCTAATATTTAAATAGCTACTCCTCCAGCTTAAACACTTTCTAAAGGTAGTCCAGATAAAATAGGAATAAATATCAAAAACGAAAAAACAATTTCTACAAATAAACAGCATCAATCAAATAGTGGTAACTCCTCACCTGTAAATGTTAATATTAACGATTTACTTAAACCTATAACCCCATAACCTAAAGAGAGAATGCTATTCACTAAAGATGATATTCTACAATAAAAAAGCAGTAAAAAGAGCTCTGGAAAAAAACCTAGCTCTTCACATCACTTCAAACCAAAAACAAAATAAGAATAAGAAAAAAGTACTTTTTACAATAATTCACCAAATAAATCATCTGAAAAAGGAGAACTTGGAATATCTTAGAATTCATAAAAAATCAATAGTTTATTTTAAAATAATGGTTATTCATCTTCTCAATCAAGTTCGTCTTAACTATAACCAAACTAGTCAGGTAACTTAGATTTCACCTCAAATAGAGCTGAGGGAAGCTTTACATCTAGCTCCTCTTCAAATACTGCTCATCGTGAATCATATGGCTTCTCTTCAAGTCACTCTCCAGTAACAACAAAAAGGCCCTTAATTTTTCCTGAAAATAACACAATAGAAAGCAAATTTTCTTAAGATTAACAAAAATCTAATTTAATTGTTACATAAAAAGTTTAATATTTAAAGAATCAAAATGCGGGCTTAAATAACACCAGTTATTCTGAACATAAGTTTTCCAATTCGCTAAATACTTAGGAATTCCATTCTAGTGATACTCTCAATAATCTTAGTGCAGGCAACAATATTTCTAAGATTTTATAAAACACAAGTTCAGAAGGGTAAGGCGCTGTAGTCACTGTTTAAGTGCAAGTAAAATAAATGCCTCTACCAACTAAATTTATGAAGAAATATAAATTACCCAACCCTAGAAACGATCACATAATATTTAACAACTTCTTTAAAAAAGAAAACTTTAAAATTGGTAAGCATTTGGGCACTGGTAAATTTAGTGAAGTTCACATGGCATAGTAAATTAAATCATTTTTTATTAATTTTATTTAATGATTTTTATATTTTTTTAATAATATTTGTAGAGATCTAAACACAGGATTAATTGTAGCATTAAAAAAAATAAAAAAAGAAGTTCTTATTTAGTATAAAAGTGAAGACTATCTTGAAAACGAAATAAAAATTTAAATATTCACAAATCACCCTAACATTCTCAAGCTATATGGCTTTTATTATGATGAAGAATATATCTACTTAGTCTAAGAGTATGCCTCACATGGGGAACTATATCAAGAATTAAAGAGACAGCCCAACTAAAGATTTGACGAAATCAAAGGAGCAGCTTACATGAGATAAATTTGTGATGCTTTCACTTACTTACATCGCTATCATATTATTCATAGAGATATTAAGCCAGAAAATATTCTCATGTCATTCGTAAATAAATTATATATTTTTTTTTAATTTCTAAATTTATATCTATCAAAAGGGTGTCCTTAAAATTGCTGATTTCGGTTGCAGTGTTTATTGTCCAGATGATAGAAGAGAGACATTCTGTGGTACAATTGACTATATTAGCCCTGAAATTGTTAATGGAGAGTCTTACGGATAAAGTGTTGATATTTGGAGTTTAGGTATATTAACCTTTGAGCTCTTAACAGGAAAATCTCCTTTCCAATATGAAACTAAGAATGAAATTTTAGTTAACATTTTAAATGTAATTAATTAAAAATTCTATCAATTAAAAATAAGTTATTTAATTATAAAATAATTATTAGATGAACATAAACATTCCTGATTATTTATCAGAAGACGCAAAAGATTTTATTAAAAGCTTGCTTGTAAGAGATCCCTCAAAGAGAATGACCATGGATTAAGTTGTTAATCATAAGTGGATTGTTTAGAACTTACAAAAATACTCATAAGAGTGGGATGCAGATCTCGCTTAAAAATGCAAAAACATGGTAATATGATAGAGGGATATGAAATAAATAAACAATACTTATTTTACTAATTAATTTTATTTTAATTAACTCTGATTAGTAGCTAAAAAATAGACTAACTAACTAACAAAAATTAATCAATAAAAAAATATCTAACTAGCCTAAAAATAAATAATATATTTTATTTTAATTAACTAGCTAAAATCTAATCAGTTTATATATAATTTAATACAAATAACAATAAATTCAATAAAATAATAATAATAATTTCTAATTTTAAACAGAAATTAAGTAAATTTATTGGAAATAGTTTAATTTAATAAAAAATAATATTTATGATATGAAATTCTTATAATTAATTACCTTGTGTTAATAATAATATTGTGTTTATAATCTCTTTTTTATATTTTATATTCAAAGTATGCCAATTATTCTCCCATTTTGCTAAATCAATTTTATTCTTCTTCTTAATTTGATTGAGTAAAATTATAAATTGATAAAACTGCATTAAATTTTTAATTGATAACACAGCTCTTTAAAAAAAATCATTGATGATTGGACTACATAAATTGTTTGAATCCATTACCAGTTAATTTAATAATATTTCTCTATTTTAAAAAACACATAACAAAACATATTATTGTGTACTTAATTTATTTAAATTTTTATACTAGTATCTTCTCTAAATTCACTCATTCATATTATTGTGTTTTTTAACATACATGATATTAAGTTCGTTTAGCTATTTTCATCAAAATAAGTCTAACTGCTTAAATTAACTAATTCTAAAATATTTTTTAATTTCTAACTATTTCAACTTTTATGTAAAATATTTTTATTTACTTATTATTAATATTGAAATATAAACTCACTACAATTTATCATTAATTGCAAAACAGTAATTTCATTAAAAAAATTAAATATTTGAGCTTTTATATATTAGAATTGGATATAGAGAGAATAAATTTATTATTTATTTCAGCAAGATTCAATTGATTTGTTTAATATGTTTTTAATATAAAAATTTATTAGAAGATATCATTTAAGTTAAAGCAATATGGAAGGACTTATATGATAAATAATCTATACAGACAATAAAAAAGGTATTGGATTAGTTAATGCAAACTCTTTGTTAAAGGAAAGAAGGGAAATTAGAAGAAAAGATAAAAACTAATTAAATTAATTAATATTATCAAGAAAGAGCGATTTCTGAATAATTTAAAAGAAAAAATAAAGTAATAATAAATGGGAGGACACGGAGCTTGGAACGAAAATCAATGTGAGATAGTTAATTTAAAATATTTTATAGAATAAATTATTTGAAGTTTGAACCATTACAAGCAATAGGAAAAAGATAATATAAAAAAGATACTAAAATTTGCAATTAAATATAAATGAAATAATAAAATATAATTGCTGATTGCATTACTTATGGAAAATATTTAAACTATTTGCTTTCAATCACTTCCAAAATTAAAAAGAATTTCATTTTAAAATAGAACACTATAAATACACTAAGGAGGAAATTGAAGCTTATCAAGTACCTATGAGAATTAAGGCTGGTCCTTGCGTTGATACTTATATCCCTTTAAAGAAGTGTTTCTAAGAAAACCCTACAAGTTTTGCTGCTAAAATGCTTGATGGCAGGTAAATAAGCATTTTATAATATAAATTAGAATACTGTTTTTAACATTTAAATTTATTTGTAATTTTTATTCAATAAATAGAAAGGGTAAATGCGCCAAGGAATTCAAATACTATAATACTTGCTTAAATCACTGGTAAGTTTTTTGATTATCTTAACAATTAGAGCTAGCAAGCAAGCATACAAGTTAGAAAGGAATAATTAAATACAAAGGAAATAAATAAATATCAATAATATTTACATAAGTAATAAAGAAATTGGTGTATAAAGTTATGATAAAAGAAAAATGTTTTAGGGTTAAAGAAGAAATAATTTTGGATTTTTGCAATTATTTAATCTAGCATATACATTTTCAATACTGCTATATTCTTTTCTTTATTTTCATAATGAAAATAATATTTATCAAATGCATATAAAATATAGGTAAACTTATGAAAATAACTCTCATGTTACTAATGCTTACTGGGCTGATACCAGTAAAGCTCAAGCTGATGGTATTTCTAATACTTTTGGAGGTAACTACAGAAAGGGATTAGCTTGGTTAAATTGATTTAAAGTGAATGCTATTGATAGTAAATGATAATAAATAAATTAAAGGAATTAATTATCATTTTAAGTTCTCAAAAATCATTTATTATTAGCATAAAATGAATCTAAGTTAATTTGAAACGTATATATGTCATGGAACTATATATATTTCAACTTGTTATTCTTCTTTTCACATTTCACAAAACCTTATCAATAATTTCATTTTTAAATCTGTTCTCTTATTATATAATTATGCTACCATTCAATAAAATAAACCTGTTTTTTAAATAATATAATTTAATTTATTTAGAATGATTTTAAAAAATTAATTCCAAAAAATAAAAAAATTTCTTTCAAGATTATTTAAATGAAACTACAAACAACTTTCAAAAAGAGTCAAATAAATATTTTAATTTTTTCTCAATTTAGTTTTTATTTAATTTTTAAGATAATAAAAAATATTTAATTAATTTGTAATAAAATGAGTTGAAAATATTTAATTTTGATGAAATGATTTTAAAAAGATCTTAAAAAATATATATAATACAACAAACAAAATAAATAGTTTTTTTTATATTTAATATATTATAAATTAATAGTAAAAAAGGTTGTGTTAAGTTATGTGTTTATTTATTTATTGTTCTACTTTATAATCTTTTTTTATATATAGCTAGTCATAAAATTGTTGTCTCAGTCAGTAAGACTTCTTTGATTATTAAAACTCTCATTATGAAAATCAGCTCAAAATTTCCAAATTTTTTTACCACTTTTTGAAGTTGTATTTTAGTTTTAGTTGTTATTATTATGTTTTTTAGCTGTGTTTTATTTTGATTATTGTGAGAAGTACATTTGAGATGTTCCATTTTGTGAAATGTTTTCTTTGTTATTGGAGTAATTATTTTGGTGTGTCTGATAAAGATGATTTAGAAGCTTTTTCTAGTTTTGTTCGTACTCGTTCCTTTTTCTTTTAGAGTTTTTCAATATACTTTTACTGTTGCTAGAGTTTAATTAATTTTAATTATTGTAGTTATGGTAGTTGCTTTTTGGAAAATTCTCCATGAAGCTATTTGATTATACATTGTTTTATAGCAACTTATCTTTTAAGACATAATTTATATTGCTTTATAATGGAAGCGTAGAAGCGTTAGAGAGAGTTTAACTTAAATTCAAATCTACAACTGTGAGTTGACTAAAGGCTTTATTCATGTCGCCATCAAATTTATTCAAGAAATCAGCGACTGACATATTTTTTATTTTTTCAGGAATAGCTTGCAAGAAATCATTCTCTAGTTAATTTATCATTCCCTTTTATCTTTAATGTAGAAGCATAAAATCATTTTTTATGATCTAAACATTATTCAAAATAGCATTTTCAATTAAATCATACTCCTAAGTTGTTGCAGCCATCTTTAAAACTCCTTTTAAAATGTAATAATGAATTTGAAGCTTATGAATAAAATCGTATTTTTATTGTGTTTGATATGAGTGAGTTCAGCTTAGTGCTTAATCAATATATTAGCTCTAAGATTCTATCTACAATTTATTTAATATTATTATTATTATTATCATTCTTAATTCTGATTGTATGTAATAATGAATGTATGAGTATGTACCTCTTTTTATGAATTACTTGCCTTAAAGATACTTTTCCAAATAAATTAAATTTCAAATCAAACTCAAATTTGGTAGGAAATTAAATTTTCAAGCTAAATAAATAAACTGCCCTCCCCAAAATTGATTTAATATTTACTTACTAATTTATAAGATTAATCTAAAATATTTAATATAATATATATAGCTAGCAAGCTAACAAGCAAATCAGTAAAATTTCAACAAAATCATACTTAATTTAATCGGCAAATCTATTTTAAATATTGATTTACTACTATTTTATAAAATCAATAAATTATTATTAAATATTATTTCTAATAAAAATATAAACATAAAATATGGATTCATCTAATGAAAAAACCAGGAGCTCCTCTTGTAATGAGCAGGAAACTAATTCAGATAATTATTAGAGTTCTAATTAAAGTTGTACCAGCCTAGAAGAGTAGCAATTTAGCATTCCTTTTTCATGCAGCCAAGAAACAATACAGGTAGACTAAGAATTCTCAGGAATCCTAAAATAGAACGAAAATACTTCTTCTCTCTAAACTGAAGCCTAATGCTATTAAGCACCTACATGCACTTCTAATTTGGTTTCTAAAATAGATATAATAGAGCCAAATCCACAATATGACACAGACTATGCTTTAGAAAGGGGTGAAGTTTTAGATGGCCCTTCAGCTTTAGATATACCTTCTGATTAATAGAGCATTCAAGAAGAAAAAGAATATAACAAGTAAACTGATAGCTTAGAGATTTTACAGGATACATTGATCAAAGAGGAAACATATAGCATTCCTTAATGGAATTATGAACCTTAAGATTTTAAAGCAGATATCGACTTTGAAAAATATGATAAAGAAAATTTAGAACACTTAAAGAAAGTATACAAGCCTCCTTAAATAGAAGATGTTGTTGAAAAAGTAGAATAAGAAGAAAATGGGATTAAAATCTAAACTGCATCTTTATTCAATATACCTAAATGCAACATACTAAAGCTTGATATGAATTTTCTATAATCTTGGTAATCAAAGGAAATAGTACCTAACTTTACTATGTATTCTGAGCCAAGTAAGACTTAATTCATTTTTAAATTACTTCTACTTAATTACTTACTATTTTTAATTTTCTTTAATTATTAACAACTAATTTAAATCTTTGAGTATTTTTTTATTATTTTTACATTAAGTCAATAATTTAATTAATTTACATCTAATACAAAGATTCATGATAATTTTTTTTGAAAATGGATTTATTAAGTATTTTATAATAAATAAAATTTATTGTTTAAATATTAATTTAGAGGCTAATAATGGGGAAAATGTAAATAGTGATGAAGAAGAAACTAATCCTTATATTGATAAAAAATGGTGCAGAGATGTTTAGGTAGTCTTTGAAGAAAGAGATTAAAATGGAGAACTTATTGATAAATATAGAGTTGTTAAAGAAAAAAGAACTGTTAAATTATAAGGAGATATATCGGCAAAGTGGTATATTTGTCTTGAGCAGATGAAGCCAAATGAAACTAAGTGGTTTAAAATGGAATAAAAACTTCTGTGGTAGATTGGGCAAAAAAATTTAGCATAATATGAATGTATTTATTTAAAGATCTAAGTTATTGGAGTAAAGGCTCTTGCACTTTCTGAAATGAAAGATAAATTAGAATAAAATAACTTATAAGCCTAACATTAAAATATCATTTATGAAGATTACAGCAAAATAGCTTAAAAGTCAGAAGAGTTTAATAATGAAGGAAAAATTCTTTTCTCATAAATGAATTATGAAAAAGCAGCAAAGTGGTTTAACAAAGCATTTAGCATTTGGAGAGGCATGAGCAAGAAACTTAGAAAAACTTTAACTTCTGAATAAGAATAAAGCTATATAGATAAGAGTAATTAATTTGGTGCTAATTATGCTTCATGCCTATTCAATCTCAAAAAATATTAAGATTGTGTTGATTTTTACTAAAAAAATAAGCTTTCTTCTAATAAAAACCTCTATAAACTTGTAAAAAGCTTATATGAGCTACATAGCTATGAAAAAGCAATTTAAGTAATTGATAAACATTTTCCTAAAATTGATGAAATCGCAGTTGATTAATTTATGAATGGCAATCAAGAAAGTCTCTTGCCAGCTGAGTTTTAAAAGCTTAAAAATTAGTGTTAAGTAAAGTTAAAAGCGCTGGAAAATCAGTCAATTAAAACTTTTTATAGAAAATTGTTTTAATGATTTAAATTAAGAAGAGTTTTATTCTTTTTCTCCAATATATTATTTAAAAGTATTTATCAAATTATTTATTTTTTTAATTCATGAAAATAAATTATTTTTTAAATACTTTAATTTTTTTGTCTATAAATTAAACGTATTTATCATTGACTTCTATCTTTATAATTATTTAACCTTTTATTTTAATTTATTTAATTTCAAAATCAAAAACATATTTAATACAAATCAAGCTTTTCTTCAGGAAATATTTTCTTTGGTGAAATCTTTAAAAATTAATGTATAAATTTTAACATCTCAGTATCATTTAAAGCTTTTATAAACTTTTTTATCTATTTAAAAGCAAAACAGCAAATTTCATTCAAATATTGTAAAATTTTTTATTTAAAATTAGCTAATATTTATATTTCTTATGAATAAACTTTCAATTCGCTTATTACATTTTGTATAGCTTGTAGCAAATTAAGTAAACATACCCAAAGAAAATTAAAGTAAAAAACTATTTAACTTAGTTGTTTGTGAATATTAAATATTACTCTGCAAAGGATTAATAGTAAAAAATATATCTCAAAATTGATTTTACTAAGTAAATATTATATAATTTTAAAAAAGAAGTAGGTTTTTTTTAATTTTAACTTAATATTTACATTAAAAACCAATTTTTAGATAAAAGCTTGTAAATTTGTACATAAAATAAAATTTATTAATCCTGTATTAAAAATATAACATTTACATAAATAATATACTATTAAGATCATTTCAAAAAAACTATTTTAAATAAAAAAAATACTTTTTGGCTCTAAAACAAATTTTTAAATGAACAGTTTTAAGTTAGTTATAACAAATATAAATTTCTTTGAGTAAATAAAAATTGAAATAATATCAATTATTGTGTTCGATTCCTTAGTGTAGTGGTTATCACGTCAGTCTAACACACTGAAGGTCCCGAGTTCAAACCTCGGAGGAATCATTTTTTTAATTATGCAAAACATATTTTATATTTTTTAAATTGATAGGTAAAACAAAAAATTTTCTTCAAAAAGAAATTAAAATTGTAATTTGTTTATTTATATTTAATAGATGTTAATATGCAACTATTGAATAGATTATAATTATGTAATTACAATTAAATTTTAATTGAACTCGATGTAAATAAAAATGTTAAATTATAAATTAATTTTTTAATTTTGTGTATCAATCCAAAAGGAAGATATTTTTTCTTATTAGTTATGTTATTTATTTAATAATATTTTTTCTTTTAAATTAATTTTAGTTGTTTATTATCTTTGAAGCTAAAATATATATTGTATCATAAAAGCTGTTATAGGATGTAAGGGGCTAATTTAGCAACATTCTGCTAATCTAAACGGTCATTGAAATCTTTTACTGGTATTTTTATGTCCTCAATAATGTCAAAATACAAATCAGAACAGAATATGTCGTCTGGAGGATTTTTAAGGAAATTTATAGCATCATCAAAAGTTGCCATTTTAAATTCGAGATGGAAATATTCTATAAAAGCTATTCCAGCTTTATATGCAAAAACTTCACCTTCTAGTAAGAAGTTATCCCAAATCCTAAGTACAGTTTCTTAATCAAACACATTTGAGAATAAATTCAAGAACCAGTGCATAAGAAACAATTCAGAACTTAAATCCAGAGCCTTAAAATGCTGTAGAACGAGATGCATTCTCTTCTAAAGATACTCATTAAAAAACTATACTCTCCATTTTATTTCACTCATTTCACCTCTGAAAAATGTCAAAAAGTGGTATGAATGAAGTAAATTTATGAAGGCCTTAAAAACAGTATATTCTTCATCTAACTGAGATATTAACACTGCTGCAAGATTTGGCATAGCTTCATTAATATATCCTACATCTGGCCTGTAAAAGATAAATGCACTTAAAACATTCTCAAGCATTTTTAGTTGTGGGGCATTAAACTAAGAAAAGAATCTTTTCCCACTTTTATTACTCAAATCAGCTTTCATTTTCTCGATAGATATCACTATAAATAAAATAAATTAAATTTTATTTAACTTTAATTTTATTGTTGATAAAAATAGTTTTGTCGATTTAGTAGCAAAGTTTAAATTGAATAATTTTTTATCCAATAAATAGAGGAAGAATGGTCATGATTAGAAAATTTTATTTAGAAACTGAAAGAAAATGTAAAGTTTTAAAATATTAATAAAAATATGATGAGATATTTTTAATTTTGTTTTTTATCAAATTTTTAATTTATGGAAAGAAAGAAAAAATAAATTTATTACTAATTTAATTGTTTGCTATTCCTATGTTATTCTCTGAAACTTATACTTATTTTAGTAATATTTTGTATAGATTTTCAGTTATTTCAAGACGATTTCCAATACTGAGTGGCCATATTGTTTTTCTTACCCATTTCGGCATTCCTATTTTCCAGAGTGAAATAAGAAGTAAAGACTTATTGTTTTAGTGGGCCAAGTCTAGTTCTTCATAGTCCTTTTTAGAGCCAAAAGGTAACTGACTGCTGTTTGAATTATTTTCTTCATTTAAAGTCTTTATATTTCCATTTTAACTTCTTTTACTTAAACATGAGCAAATTGAAGATAAAAAATTAGATTTTTATTATTTTTTTTCATATTTTGTAATATTTTTAGGCTTTGAGGAAGTATAATCCCAATGATCTTCCCATTTTGAGAAGATATCAAGTCTCCATATTTCATTTATTCTCTCTTAATTTATTTGCTTTTATTCAGGAGTTATGCTAGCTTTATTTTTCCTTTATTATCTTTTATCGTTCAAATCATTATATAGAAATGCAATCCATTTAAATTTAGTATCCATATCATTGCTTTTTAAATCAAGAGTTCGTTTTGACGTTATAATTGAGAAGCAGAATTAATCAAATTCAGGAGGAACATTGTTCTTTTTCATTACTTCAGTAGCATTGCTGCCTAAAGTAAGATCTGTAATATCTTTAATAAGAATATAGCGTTATTTAAATTTTTTCTCTCCAGGTGGCTTTTGATTAGCATTATTGTTCAGCGGGTTATTTATTTATGGTTATTCGCTTACTTCGTTCCAGACTATTTTATCTCTTGCTTCGTTTATGAAAACTTTTCTCATATGAGGTTTACCATATCGCCCATATTTCAAAAAGTTGTATCCATTCTGAAGCTCTTTTATGATACGAATACGATTCTATCCATCAAATTAAGTTTTCATAGAGTCAATTGGTACTCTTGAATAAATTTTTTCTATATAATCTACTTTAGTTTCAAATTTTTCTTTAACAATATTGTCATAGAGCTGCTCTAAAAATTCCTTAGAAACTGCGTTTCTTGTACATTAAAGATTGTTAGAAACAAATGTAGATTTTTGCATCTTTCTATTCTTCTCTATTTTTTCGCTATGAGCATCAACATTTAACATGATAGCAGAGTAGCAAAGAATATAAGGAGTGTCTTCGTCTTTAAAAATTGTTGGATTATCGTTTGAATACACTTTTGTAAACTTCTAAACAATTCTGTCTATTTATTAAGATTCTCCAGGTAATCTAAAACGAGATAAAAAGAGTCTCATCGCTTCATCAAATCTCAAATTTCTAAAATCCATCAACCCACAAAAGGCCTCTAAAATCTTTTAGTTTCTTTCTTTATTGCTTCCAAAAAATTAACCTAACTACTCCTTATTTAAGCCTTCAGTGGTTAAAAGCATATAAGCGATATCTTCATCAGAATCATCACATAATTACTTTTCAATTAAAAACTAAATAGCTTCCTTTGGATTTTTATTAAATTTCTTTAAAAATTGATCCATAACTAGTCTGTACTTTTGATGCTCTTCAATATTAAACAATTCTTTTCTTAGATCTTAATTTTTTCATTTAAAATTAATTTTTAGCTATTTAAAATTAAAATTACCTTCATTTAGCAATCCTTCTTTGGCAGATCTTTATTAGTTATAATCAGGATTAGGAGTCTCAGAATCTAAATTCATTTTTCTATTATTTTAAGTGAGTGTTGGGACACCAGAACGATTTTTAAGCAAATCTTTAAAGAATTTTTGACAGAACTTTTATATTTTACGTTCTTTCTTTTTCTCTAATTCGAGCTTGTTGAGTGCAGTTGTTTAGAGTTTACTCTAGCTTGAAGATTTTGTGTTTACTCTTTCAGATTAAAGTTACTTTAAACCGCCTTAATTATTTTAATTATTGTTTGCTATACTGCTGGGAATAATAACTATCTCTTTTCCGATATGTTTTCCTAAATCTTAATTTTCTAAGTTATTGTTGTTTGAGATAGCAAGCTCATCTTTTATTAATAAATTTTTCTTCTGATGATCTAAAATAAAATATTAAGTAATTTTTATTTTGAAAAGATTAAATTTTTGAATTACTTGTATCTGAAATGATTCTTTTAAGCTAGCTTTCTTCTATTTCTTTTAATTAGTGAGAAGAATCCAAAAACATTTAATTATGTTTATTATTACTATAATGAATTTCAAAGGATTCTTTATTTAAAGCATTTCTTTATAAAACATGATCTTCATGTTCATTAAACGAAAGCTTTCGTTTACCCTTCGAATTAAAGCTGTTTTCTTTTGAAGCATCTTCAAATTAAATTAAACTTTCCTTGTCTTTTGGCTAATTTATATTATATATGTGATTGGCTTCGCTTTCTAGCTAGTCTGCTTCTTTCTCTTTATAAAAGCTATCTATTTTTAATAAAAATATAAAGAAAAATTAATTTTTATGATTTTATGTTTAATTCAACTAAAATATTTATATTTTAATCTAATAATTATTAAAATATTATTAATTTTTTTTTAATTGATTTTCTGTCTAATCTTTTTAGAGTTATTTATTGTTAAAAATTTCAAAGTTTATTTTGAAGATACAAGCTATTTATAAATAACAATTTTTTAAACTAAAATTTAATATCTCAATCAAGCTTTTCTAAAAAAGAATTAATAATTATGTTATCCAAATTAAAGAGTTAATCGAATTTTTAAGTATTTAATTCAAAGTTTTAAAGCTAATGAATTAAAAATTTTTATTTTTACTGTTTGTTTCTTTAATATTTATTTGGTTGGATAAGCGATTCTGCTTTTCTGGTGAAATACTTTGATTCCAATTCGTATTATAACTAGTAAACTGCTATTCGTTTAATCTTTCGCTTTGTTCTGTAGAAAATTTCTCTTCTAAAGCTGAAAGTCTATTATTCTATGGAGTATTTTATGTGTTTTAAGTTTCTCCATTTACTACTATTCTATCAAATATGGTTTTGGCTCGATGACTTTTAGTATCAGTGTTAGAATTAAAAGGTTTAACATTGAGTGAATTATTGGAGTGAGATCTTTACTTGTTCACTTCTTGATTATTTGTAGAAGTTGTTATGGCCTATTGTAAATACTATTCATGGTTGTTCAAATGTATGGAATTTATTTTATATCCTTATATACTCTTTTTTGTGTTGTTAGAGTGATCTTTTTGAATGTATCCATTAACTCCTTCAAGTGTAGTACCTGAATTTTAATTAAACGGAGGATTTTAATCATTCATATTTTATATTTAATTTTCTACTTTAGAACTTGCTTAAATATTATATTCCTCACAATCTTCTTCTATATCCTTAGAGTTATAATCTTTGCTAAATTTTTTATTTTCTTAATTCTAATTTATGATTTCGCCTTAATGTTAGTTTGCATTAATGCTTCTATTTTAGTTTATAGGAGAAGCTTTGGATGACTAATTAGTATTTGAAGGTTAATAGGGAGATTAATTTGGTTTTCTATTTGCTCCATTCTAAGAAAGTGTATCTGCTAATTATCTGTTATCGCTAAATCTCCTTTCTTCTTACTACTATGGTTTTTGAGGGGCATTTCCATTTAAGTTTTTCTAAGAATTATGATTATTAGCAGAATTATTTTTATATTCTTCTTCCCCATCGTCATCAAATTAATTATCATGAGCATTATCTTCATCGCTTTCTTCTCCATCTTCCTCATCAGAATTATATTAAATAATAATTTATGGATCACTTGAATCTGAATTAGACTTTTATATTGATTTTTTAGATTCTGAGCTATTTTAATTTTTAATCTTGGAGCTACCTGACTTTTATTTGACAAGCTTATTTTCATTTATTTAATCTGTCTCAATTTAAAAGTCCTTAATGTCAATAGATTTATTTTTACTGATATTTGCTCCTTTGTATTCCTAATCATTTATACCTTACTCCTTTTTTGTGGCACTTAAATCTAATCTATATTAGTTTGATTGTTAAAAGTTACCATTTTAATACATCATGTTACTACTATCACGCTACGATGTGGTAGAAAATTGAGAAGTTGAATACGCAGATGGCGCAGCTTAGTCTGATTTAGCTTATTAAATTTAAGGATCTTACATAAGTGCTTATGGCCCTGCTTAAAAAGAAGATATATTTGCTGCCTTCTTTTTAACAGATCCATACTATTCAGGATTATTCATCCTACTTGCCCTTTTATAATTTATAGAAATACTGCTATTAGTTTTGATGTTTATTTAAACTCAACTTTTATTTTTGTTAATTTTTTAAAGATTTTAATAAATAAATCAGTCGCTCGTTCTTCAATCAATTAATTACATAATTTTAATAATATAAACTAATAAATAATAAATGCAGTTTAGCAACAAAAGCAAAAAAAATCAAGCAACAAACTATTCTTATTATGGACCCTAACTTTGATATTTTAGCTGGAATTTAATATAGATAAATGGATACATGCAAATATTATTTTTTACAGTTCTATTTGCTTTCTTCAATATTTGCTTCATTAAAAAATATTAAGATTACTAAATTGCCACTATAATATTTGTTAACACCTTAGATTTTTGATTTGACTGATACTGCACTTACATTCTCAGTTTATATTATTTAGCTTTTTTTAAGGGGATTATCTCATTACACAATACTTAATAATATATTTTTTATCTTTTTTTACCAAAATTAACAATACTTGCTAAAATTAGAATTAATATTTCTGCTTCTTTACAAATATTTATATATTTTTTCTCTATATATAATTTTACTTATAGCTTGGTTATACAAAGATTAACCAAAAAAAGACTAAAAATTTAAAATGGTTCTAATCAAAGTAAAGACATAATCTCTGTCTTAATTTATTTTAATTTAAATTTTTTAGTTTATGTAATAGATATATTTGGTAAGAAAATCTAAAATATAACAATTAACTGTTCGATTATAATTTGTCAAAATAAATTACAAAAGTATTTTTGCAATAAAAATCTATTTAGCTATATAAATCAAATATGGTTACTTATTAAAAAATAATGTCATACTTTTTTTGATATAATAATTTAAATTTTATTAGATAAAATAGCAAATCATCTCAATAAAAACATTTTATAATAATCGAAAAAAATATATTTTTTAAATTTAAATTATTAATTTAACATTTTTGATTGAAATAATAAAAAACTCTTTAATTTTTCATATTAATATTAGTTAAAAGCTTTTTAATTTGCTTGATAGATAATTTCATAAAATAAATTTAGGCTTAATTACTTTGCTTTGGACTCAATTATTTATATTATTAAAATGAAATTTGATAATAATGATAATTAAAAATATGATTTATTTCTAAAATTTTAATAAAAAGCAATTTTAATTCAGATTTTATTTTAAATTATTTTTTATTCATTAAGGTTTGTTTTTAAATGTTTAAAAAGGATTTGATCAACATAAATGATTTTTCCCTTTGATTTTAAGTGATAAATAAATAGATTTTAATTGCTTAACCAAAAATAGGAAATAAATAATTAAATGAATTGTATGCAATACACACTTATATATACGTAATCTTCTTTTTAATTTTTTTATTTAAAATGTAATAAAATTAATTTATATAAAAATAAATATTATTTACTTAAATTGAATTACTCTAAAATAAATTCTTAAATGGAATACCATTATTAAAATGAATTAGTTATTTGTACTTTTATAATGTTTTTAAAACTTGTTTTTATTATTTAGTTATTAAATATTTAAAATTATTTAAAATAATTATCATAACTTACTTGCTTTTTTTATATTTTTAATGTTTTTAATTTTGGTTTATTTTCAAATTAAAAAATAAATTGAATTAAGCTTTGAAATTTATAAATTTTCAAATCAATTTAAAGATTTTATTCTTGCTCTTACTTCAAATGTTAAAATATTAGAGCCATTATTAGCCTTTTTAGAATCAGATCCTTTAGCATTGTGCTTTCCTATTTCTAAAATTTTATGCTAGTTAAGAGTTTTGATACAAGTAAAGTTAGTGAGACTACCACTATTCCAATATTCAACTTTTTAGGTACTCCAATCGCAGGTAGCATATTCTGCAGGTTTATTTTCTCCAACATTATATAATAAGAAGATATTTTTGAGTTCCTTTTAAATGAAGCTCTGTAAGATATGGAAATTATTACAATCTTCTACAGGGATTTCTCTAACACAGTTAGCCTTAAACCAATTGAATATTCTTAAAGATTTATTAGTTAACATTGCAATAGCAGTTTTAGAAGGACAACCTGCAACACTATCAGAGAAGAAAGTTTATTACTTTTCATAATTTGTTATTTCAAAAGAACCAATTTGCTTCAAAGTTTCGTTAGGCTTCATTACTACCTTAATATTTCTAACACACTTTGAAGATAATGGATACCAAATACTTAGTAAATCATTTGAAGCAGTTATTATACCATAAGAATTAACAATTCCTTGTGAAGTCTAAATTTGCTGTTACTATTAAGAATCCTCAAAAGATTATTGCTAGTAGCATCTTATTTCAGGTAAAATTTCCATAAAAGTTGTATTTTTGTTTTTCAAATCAATAATAGTATTTTTGCTTACATTAATTATTTTAACTTCTCCTGTGTCGAGCAATATAGCAAGTAAAATCTAATCAATAATGGTATTATTTTCATCTTTAGCTGAGAGTAATTTTATTGATTTAGCTGCATTAGGTAAACTAAAACTCTTTATAATCTTTTTGCTTTAAGTATCTGCTATTTAAATAGAAGTTTGAAGTGCAGAGGCATATGCTACAAGCAATTTACTCTTTGTTTTAATAGGAGTTATATGTGATTTTTGACCTGCTATGCAATAGGAATATTCTTTCTTATGCTAATCAATATTCCACACTTCCATTAAATCGACATCTCTAATAATCATAAATCTTTCATTATCAATAGGTTCTACATCTAATAATTTTGAATATTATATGAATATGTAATAAAGAAAAATTTAAAGTAATAAGTAATAATTACTTGTAATTTGTCCCAATGAGTTTGTAATTTCATCGTAAACACTTGTTAATGAACGTACTTTATCTAAATTTTCATATTTATTGTAAATTACTTGATCAGGGAAGAAAATTTCAGCAAATTTTATTTTATTTTGCATAATATTTTAAATTTGCTCTCTTATTTCATTCAGAGCATTCCAATTGAAGTAATTTTAAGAATCCATATCAATTTGTCCTTACTGCTCTTTTTTACAGAGGAAATTATAGTTTTTGTAAATATTATCTTGATCTTCTTGTGAAACTCTCGCTGTAGTAAAGAAGGTATTAAGCTAATCTTCTAGCTCTTATTCAGCTTATTGCTACTGCAAAATAATGTTCTTAGATTTTTAAATCTGCTCATTTTTACTGCTACTTTCAGTAATAAAATCATCCACTATATCTAGTAGATTCTAAGGATTTAAAACTTTTCTGAGCGTTTCAGCAAGTTTTATAAATCTATCCACACAAGTCTAATTTTTATCAACGCAAATTCCTTTTACATGACTCCTTAGCTTCTCTATGTCTTCTATTATTTCCTTTGTAAATGTATCAAACATTTCATCAATCTTCTAAACCTCATCTTCTTGGCACTGTATGTAACTAGAAACATCGCTAACCCTGCATATTCTAATAATCGATTATATATCATCTTTCAAGGGACCTGTTGAAATTAAAATAGAATTCTTAGTTTATTGCTTTAAAAAATAAAATTATCATTTTAATCTTATTAAAAAATCATAAGCAATTATTAAGCATTATATTTTCCAAAAAAAAAAATAAATTTAATTGTATTTTTAAAGATTTAAAGTATTTTAAATTCAAAACATAAGCTTTAAGAGAAACTACGAAAAAATCAAATCTAAATATGGAATTTATCTATTAGCATATAAGTAGCTTTTCAAATTTAATAATTTGAGAAAATAAATATTAATTCTGAAATTAGTTATCATTCTATATTAGTTAATTCTATTTTATAATTTTACCTAAAGTATTAGTCCAATTAGTTGGTACTGATAAAGACATAAGATCAGAATCTCTGAGTTCATCAAGTAAGATAAGATGCTAAGTGTGGTCTGTGTGTTTTGATACCATGCACCTAAGACAGCAAAGTCTACCCATTTTGCATTGATCATAGGAACAAATAGCTATATAAACTTGTCCCTTGTGCCATTTGCATGTTTTAATGCCATTAAGGAATTATTATTATTGCTATTATTGTTACTATTATTGCATCATCATCATGCTTTAAGTATTCTATTAATACTAATTATAACCATTCTGCTAATTCATTAAAAAGTTATTTTATCCCAGCATTCTTCCATTATTTGCCAAGTTAGCACCCATCATTCCCTACTGATTCTGCATCATGCCAGGGCGACCTATAATTCTATTCTAATTATACATTTATAAAATGGCTATCTCCTTTAACTATATAATACGAAATACTTAATCAATTAATTATTTTGATTTTTATTTACTTTATTAATTATAAATTCGATTTATGGTATAAGATTTTTTTTTTTTTGATTTTTTGAAAATTTCTTTTTTAAATAGTTCAAACTCCCAATTTCCATTTAGATCAAATTTTTCTATTTAAATATTAAAAGTGCGCTAAAATTTCTCAGAAACAGCAATTAGTTTTACTTGTTACCATCTAAGATATTATTTACAATATATAAATATATTTCTATTCAATGGTTTTGATAAATGCTTAACATTTTTACTATCATTTTTAAATGATTCATAATCTATTAAAAAATAATATTTTATCATCAAAAATTTATACATTTTATTAAAGCAAGTAACGTTTATACTTTTAAAATCTAAGCAAATAAAAAATTAAAATAAAAATTAGATTATATTAATTTTATAAAACTAAATTATTATTATATTTGTTAATTTATCTAATTTATTAAAAAAAAATGCTTTAAGAATGATAAATAATATTATTTATGAATAATTTGTAATATTTCAGAAGATCTAAAAGGCAATTATTTTATAGATCAGATAATTAATCTAGTTTATCTCATCGAATAAAATGCTTTTTTTTAAATGTATTTTTGAATAAAATATGATAAAATTACAATTACTTGAAATACATCTTGAATTTTATTCTTTATTTACCTTTTTTACACCTTATTAAATTGATAATTAATTAAATCATTATTTTAATTTATGACAAGTTATTTAAATTTTATTCAAACTTACTAAACTATTTAAAATAATTTTTTATTCTATCTAATTTAAAATAATAATTATACTTAAAAATTTTTTTTTTAAATCTTTGAAAAATAAATCATAAATGATTGGTTTTTAGTTTAAAGTATAAAAATATGATTAAATTCTAAATTTCATGTAAATACACATAGAAGTTGATTTTTGCATTTAGGATTATTTTTCTTTAAGATATACGTTATTATTGATAGCATACAATTAAAAACGAATGAATTTTTTAGTTTCAATTAATTCTAAGTTAAGAAAAGAGCGAAAAAATAAAAATAAACTAGACTAGTAAGTAAAATGAGCATGAATGCTATGAATTTGATATTTATCGCTCTTATCTTTACTTGCTTGCAGCGTATTTATATTTATTAACACTAAAAATAAAAATCTTATTATTTTTTAAAATTATTTCAAAGAAAGTGCTATTTGTTTGAAATAAATACAACTCATTTTGAAATTTGAAGATGCCATCAATTTATAAACTACCAAATTTATAAAGCCCTAATGTGAAACTGAAGTTAAAATATCTTAAACATTAAACTAGTTAGATGAGTGGGTTCGCATTACACAAAGCACGGATTCACTTTAGCAGTATAAATAAACATTAATTGACTTAGCTGACACAATTTAATAATCATAGAGATACATAGAATAAAAAGACAATTAAAGTAACTTAGCATTAATTATAACATACATTTTTAAATTTATTTAAAAAAATCAGCATAATTGGAGTAAAGTACTGATTCAGTTTCTGAAATTTAAATGAATACAGGAAATTCTAATGTAGATTTAACTCTTGATGAATTGACTGAAAGACTTTCTAGGATAGAAAATATTTAGACTTATCTTGATACTTTATAAGAAGGTAAATATATTGTAATTTTATAATAAATTAATAAATGATTGATAATAAAATATTTTAAACTAAATTTTTACTTAAACTAAATCTCATTTAAAAAGTTTTTTTTTTAAATAACTTTTACTTATTTTCATAATTTCTGAATTAAAATAGAAGGATTTTAAGATTACAATGATTATGGAAAAGTATTAAACTCATTAAGATCTTTTATACAAGATATTGATAATTTAGAAAGTCTTCAAGATGAATTGAGTTAAAATAGGTTTAAATTAATCTAAAAAGCAGATGAAGTATAATAAATATACAATTAGTGCTATCCAGAAATAAAAGAAACTTTTTAAGAGTAAGAATCAGGATCTACTATTTTAAGTGATAATTCTGAAGATGAGCTTTCAGTTACAAATGAATCATCATATGATATTCCTAATGAATAAAGCTCAGATTCTTAAAATTTGCAAATATTGGATTAAGAAGATGTTTAAATACTAACTGATAGTATATAAGAATAAGTATAACAAGAAATAGAAGAAAAAGAAGTTAGTTAAGAGTTGGAATAAATAGAAAATTTAGCTGATCAGATATCAGTATAAAATTAAGAGTAAGAAGGAGAAGAAGAAAAAGTTTTGCTGCAAGCTTAAATTACAAATCCTCATTTAAGATAGCTTAAAAAAGCAAAATATTAATTGAAGTGAAAAGTGCTAATATGAAAGTAATTAAAATGATCTAAATTAGCAAAAATTTGAAATATTTTTTAAGTTTATTTTGCATTATTTTATAATAAAAGCAACAATACATTTTAATTGTTTATAAGATATAAAATGAATACAAAATATATTTTTATAATAAAAATCTAACAGTAATAAATTTTTTAAGATTAAATTTTAGTAGCATTATTAAAAAACTTTCATTTTTTCTTTAATTCTGATTTTTTGCTGAACCAAGCTAATTAAAATTAGTTCTTATATTAAATACTAATTTTTTATGTTTTACATATGAATGTTTATAAGTTTTATATGTCTGAGATGAATGAAAAAAAGTTTTAAAATAAAAGAATTCTTGAAATCAATTAAATGTAATTTAAAAACTTGCATTTTATATTTAAGGATGTAAATATATATGATGGCTTTCATAAAAAATGATTAAAAAATTTAATAAAAACAAATATGAGATATTATTTTATTGAATAATAATAAATAAACTAGATTTTTTTACTATTAATATCCTATTTTATTAATAAAATTTAAATTATACACTAACTTTGAGTATTCTGAATGCTTTATAAAGTGTTTTAATTTCAAATATTTGTCATTTTTTTATGATATATATAACTAAAAGTCTATTTATGTTAAAATATGGTCATTATCTTCTTAAAGTTTTTTAGCACTCTTCTCTCTTTTAAGAATATTAAAAGATATCTATAATCCAGAAAGAAGTTTTCTAATCTTAAAAAAATGTAAAGTTTTTTTATTTTAGTTAACATATTTTCATACTTTTTAAATAGGAAGAATTATTATAAATTTTCTGATAAATCTCGATGGTTTGTTAATATTATATAAGAATTATATGGAAAGCAGTTTATAATTTAATAATAATGAAAATTTGAAATAATAATATACCCCAAAATAAATATCACGCTTTTTAAAAATATAAACTATTTATAAGCAATATTTTCACAAAATAAAATTTAAAAATGGAAAAGAGGTAATTCTAATAAATCTTAGCAAAGGAAGAATCGCTCGGGATTAAGAAAAAATTTAAACAAATCCAAGAGCAAGTATTAGATATGCCAAAGCATGAGCTCTGGTTGATTTATGAATTTTGCGAATTTAATGCGCTAAAAACATAATTAGTAATTGAACATACTAAAAAAGTACGTATTAAAAAACTCTTGAAGGACATGGTGAGTTTTCCTAAATAAGCTTGGTAGCATATAGAAAGTATCCTATCTAATTTTAAAGTAAAATTTATTTAAAAAATAGAGTATAAGATGTTGATTCTTTTCTTTATTCATTTCTTTATTATTTTAGTTTCAAATATTGTTTTCTAGTTTCTTTAACTTCTCAAATTAGAAATAATCTAGAAAAAATTACAAATTATATATTTTTTTATTAATTCTTAAGGAATTACAATAAATTTTCTTGATTCTACTACTTTACATATTTCCTAATTTATTAAATACCAAAAAAATTTATAATTGAAAGTAAAGAATCTTGAATAAATTTATAATAATTTAAAATTCGAATTTGATCATTATTTTTTTTCTTAAGAATGATTTAATTCTCAAATTAAATTCAATAAAATTAATTTAAAAATTTTTACATCAATAATTTATATCTAAGTTAAAATAAATATTTTTTATGTTAAGAAGCTTATAAATTAAATAAAGTTTAATTATTAAATTAAGAAAATGTTTTTAAATTAAATAAGTTTATGAAAAAATAAAATATTATTAAAAAAGAATGAATTGGAGCAACTTGAAAAAGCAGAGCAAGAAGAGGAAGAGAAGAGATAAGAAGAATTAAAAAAAAAGATTCAAGAATAAATAGAATAAAAGACAATAGAACCAGGAATTATTACAAAAGTGCCTGATCATTTTATCTTAGATGTTGCTGATTACCTTGATTGCTATTCTTTATTTAAATTCTCATTCGCATGCAAAAAGTTTAGATAGCTTATCACAACAAAGAATAAACAAATATTTAAAAAGTTTTGTGTAAGTTTGTACAAGGAAGTACCATCTCTGCCTTTGTAAACAGCTTTCAATTCTATATAAGATATTATAAACGAGCATCCATATAATTATTCTCCAGAATTAAGACTAAGAGTAAATCAAGATGTGCGTAAAGTTGCATGGAACTGTTATAATTCTGATAAGCCAGTGCATCTTCTTTATAAAACTAATGCTAAATTCTACCACAAATTCAATAATTACTACACAATGTTTATGGAAGCTCCTCGTATCCACTTTGGTGGGTATTATATATGTAAAGAAAGATACACTAAAATTGGAGAAAAAGACTTGCATCATACAATTACTCCTTTAATTGAGGTAACTTATTACAGGTATTTCAGATTCCTTCCAGACGGTAGACTGTTCTTTTTACTTTCAAATAGAAAGTTAAAAAAGGATGCTATTATTAAAAATCTAAGTTAAGATTATTACCTGGCTGAATAATATGAAATGAACTAATTAAATAACAATGGTAATATGCTAGCTAATCTTTAAGAAAGGTAGTAAAATTGTGGAGAATTCGTTTTAAAAGAAGATTATGTTTATGTCAGATTTAATTCTTCTACAACTGTATTCTAGTACGATATGAAAATTGCAAGCAGTTCTTATGGTGCACATAATCTACTGATTGTAGCAAATTATTCTATGCTTGAAATACCTTTAAACCATAATTATAGCTTGTATAAATCTAAACCAGAAGATTCATCAAAAGTATTCAGGTATAAACCATTAGAAGAACTTCGTATAGATTTAACAGACCCTAAATTCCATATATACAAGAAAATGTCTCTATGAAAATTCAACAAAATAAACTTATTTTGTAAAATAAATAAAGAAAAAAATTGGATAAAAAAACTTAAATTTTTTTATTCAAATTAACTATTTGACAAGTTAAAATATAGTTTTATCACCAAGTTTTTATAATTTATGTATTGCTTTTAGTTTATTAAATTTAAGTTAATTAATAATTAAATATAATTATTTCATTATTTTCTTTACATTTTAATTAATTTCATAATATTACTCCATTCTCTTTCAATTAATATTAAAAAATTCAAATTAAAAAAAACTAATTTAATTTAATCCAGATTCAAAAAAAAGAATTTGAAATAAATAAATTAGTATATTATTGTTTTGTTATTTAATGATAATTATTAAATTTTTGAATTAAAATATAATCACAAAAGTACCTAAAATAGTTATATGCATTATATTAATAAAATATGTTACAAATAAATATAAAGTTTATATAATATAATAAAGTTTAATTAATTAATTACAATAATATTTTGCTTCAAATCAGTAATACTCCTCCTCTACAACAAGATTTTAGTCTCTTAAGTTATCTAATTAATCAGGAGTTAACCTGATAAAATTACCTTATTCGTCTCTTAAATACTCACCTGCTTCATCCATTAAAAATCCATCTTCATCGATTTAATATACTACTTCTTCATCTTCCTCATAATATTAGTTATTTTAATCAATAGGTCCTCTGTTTTAGAATTAGTTGCCTAATTTGTTATTGAAATTGCCTTGCTAATTTAATCCTTTATTCAATTAATTTCTCTAAGGAAGAGCTTTTTAAAAATAAAAATAATTTAATTTTATATCTAATTGGCTTTATATTTACTTTTTGATTTATTTATTTCCTTTGTACTTTTTATGTTTAATGGTGGTAGCTTATTTTAAAATAAAAATTTAAACATTCAATTTCTTTTTAATAAAACTTACATCGTTTGATTTATTAGATAAGTTAGACTTATTACCCCTCATAATACTACTATTACTCATCTCTGTAAATTATAAATTTAAATTAAAAATGTTTAAATAAATTAAAACTTACCTTGCTTTTTCAAAAGTGGGTTTCTTTTGTCTAAAGGGTTTTCAAATACTTAAGAGTTAGGCTAGTCATAATATTCTCCTTGTCTATATAAATTACTATTATTCTACATGTTTTAATAATTTCCTTTGCTTTGATTGAATTTGTTATCTAGAGAAGAACTTTTTGAACCTATGTTTGGCTAGTTAAATTAATTAATTTATGAGGTGTTACTATTTGCTATTTAATTTTTATATTCTTAATTTAGCAAGTCTATTTCATTTAAGTTACTAAAATTACTTAAATTTTTTTTGTTATTTTATGAATTTTTTATTGGAGAATCATCTCTGCTTTCGTTTCTATTTTTAGATTTATTTAGCAAATTTCTGATTCCTCCACCTGTAATTAATTCTTCTTATTCTTCCTCTTATGGAGGTGATATAGTTTATTTAAAATTTTAATTAATATTTTTATTTTTATAAGACATTTATTCTACTTCTTCAATTTAAAGTTAGGGCTTTTTACTTAAGTTACTAGATTTTTATGCATCATTATCCTTATTACCTAAGGATTTTTTTAAAGAGTTAGTTAAGAAATCATCTCCTACATCAATAAAACCTTTTAAAATAAATTATTTTTAACAATTAAAACTTAGTAAGATTTAAAAAACCTTAATCAAGAGGCTAGGCTTCTTTGAGAATATCACTATCTTCTTTCTTAGCTTTATTTTAGTAGCTTTCTTCTTTCGATTTAACCTTCTACTTTTAATCAAAGTTTAATCTCATTCTATTTTGGACATTTGTAGATGTAATCCTATCTTATGCTACTGATTTTATTAACTTCAATTTTTCTAAATTCTCATTTTAATTATTTAATTTGCTTTTTGCAAATTCTACTTATTCTCCTTCATCTTACTCAAGTTACTAAAATTTAATTAAATTATTAAAATAAGCACTTTATTCATGTTAAAATTTACTTATGGCAACTTTTCATTTTTTTCTAAAACATTGCTTGAAGGTGTTTGCATGAAATTATTTTGAAGTAAATTATTTTAAAGCTATTCATTTTTATTTTTTTAGTTATCCAACTTGTTTTATTAAGGTGAAACAGTTTAATCAAAGGCTTCATACTATTTATATATAAAAATTATTCAAAAAATTCTACTGCATAATTTAAATGAGAAGGAAATTAATTTATAAATATTTAGCAAACATAAGATTAGAGTCTTTTTATCAAATTAATTAGTATTGGTATAAGTTTTAATTTTTTAAAAATCCAGATTTTTACAATTAAATTTCTAGATTGATCGCTGCTATTTATTTAGTTAGATTTTGGATCTCTGTTGTCATTGTTTTTTTTACCAAAAATTTCATTTAATATGGAATTTCCTTATTTGTTTTAAGAAGGTTAATCTCTGTCTTTGGTGTCTGATTTTTAATGAATACTTTTTGAATCTGTAGGGATGTTTTAATAGTAGGTGTTTTCAATCTAAGGACTATGATTAAAATATTAATTCTTATTTTTTTAATTATTAGGAGTTTAATTAATATGGTTTTCATCATTATGGAAAATAGGAACTCTTTACTTTAGATTAAGTAATTAATTTACTTAGGAATTTTAATCCATCAATTTTAAATTCATAGTTATTTCCTCTAAATGGTCAATCCTTTTTTCATGTTCCTAATAATTTTCTTTGATATTTTTGATCATTAGATTTTATTGATTAATTTTATGAATCATTTTATTAAATTGATTATCTGACTCAGATGGTTTTAACTCACTAATATTGATTGTATTCAAATTCTCTAAAACTGCAGACTAGTTTGTTTTATCTTGTAAATAAGTTCCATTAGTAATTATTCCTCTGGGAAAAGCCAAACTATTTTGAAAATCCTCAAATTTAGTATCTAGATCTATTTTAATATCTTTTAATATGATAAAGTGTTATTTTTAAAATAATTTTTTGTTTAGATTTAATGCAATTTGATTATAAAAATACTTTTTAGATATGTTCTAACTGATAGATTATCTGCTTTTCTATCTAATGTATAGATTATTTTTTTAATAGTAGATTCTATTATTTCTTAATTTGAAAAAAGATGCTCATACCCTAAGTTCATTCTTTCAAACAGCTTTTCTTTCTATTTGAAAAGCTCAAGGAATGTATCTTCCATTTTATTAAACTTTGCTAAAATATCTTAAATTGTAGTGCCTAGCTTATGATCCAATTTATCTTAATTCTATTAAACAAACCTTTCCAATTTACTATAATAATCTTATATCTCTTCTTATCTTTTAGTTTAATCTAGTTATGTCAATCTATTTAATTTGGATTACTCATCCATAATTCCTATAAATTAAGCTTCCAGAGACTTAAATTTCATATCATAAATATGCTTAACATTAATCTCAAAGTCCCTCATTATTTTTTTTGGCTCTTAGAGCAAATTATCTTTTGTATGACTTAATTCTGACATTAGCAGATTCTTGAGACTGACAATTTTATTATCAAAAGAATTTACCTAATTTAACAAACATAATATTTATTTTATCGCTTAATTTATTTAAATCTTTACAAAGTAGAATCTATTAAGATAAATATTTTAATTACTTTTAATTCCATTTCCTTTGACTTTTCTTCCCTGTCAATAATCATCTGCTATAATTTCAGTATCTCTCTATATTAAATAATTAATGCAATCAATCAGAAACCATATTTAACATAAAAATTTGTATCAGTTATTAATAATAATAACTTACTATCTTTGTTAAAACTGTGATTAGTTAATTTCTCTTAGTATATCATTTTTAATATTTTAATAATCGTTGTCAAATCTACTCATTATTAAGTATTTTTATATATTCTTTTAAAGATAATTAATTCAATAAATATTTTTCAATACTGCTACTTATTATAATAATCACAGAAATATATCAAAAATTAATATTTAACTAATTAAGTATTATATTTTTTGCAAACGGATAAATAGACTAAATTCATAATTTATAAATTTAAATAATTCAATCAAACAAAATTCTTCTTTTTATTTATAACATAGTTGTTAACTTCAAAATTTGTAGAAAATAAAAATTAAATCTATTACATAAAAATTATATCTAAACTTAAAATATTTAATTTTTTGATTATCATAATTGTGTTAAAATTTCACAAAATCTATGAAATATGAATAAATACTAATTAATTTAATGATAAGTTTTATATTAAATTAGAATTATATTTTATTTTTATTGTTTTAATATTTATTAGTTATTATTTTTTGATATGATTATTATTATTTGTGTTTAACACTTCTTCATCATAATTTTGTCAATGAGTTAAATCTATTTTGTTTAAAAGTAAAATGAGAAAATGCTTAAAATATGAATGCTTCATCTTTATTATAGTATTTCTTTTTATGATTGAATCAGGGACTGGTTAAGATCAATGCCCGAAGGCTCGCTCAAGAGGTGTCAGTCATAATCATCATATTATCATAAATTGAATACATTTTCTGAGATGAGTATTTAAAAGATAAATTAAATATGTACCTTATATTTAAAAAGACACAGTAAGATAGAGTTTATGAGTTTTCTTTAGTGTAGCAAGAAATTCAACAACTTTGCAAATATATCATCTATCTACTTTTTAAAGAATTAAATTAATTTTTATTTATTAAGTTTAATAAATTCAAATATTGATTTTCACAATTGTCAGGCAGCTAAGGGTTATGTAATCATAAAGATCAGAAACTCTAGTCAAATATATTCATCAGTTTGTGAAAATCAATTGTTTGATTTATTTATATAGTATATGTTTTTTAAAATAAAACAATTTCTTACTAGTTAAAGTTTAATGATGAAGGCTACTAACAAGCAACTAATCCAAAGTGATGTTCGAGTAAACTATCTTATAATTAAACCAAAATAAGTAACATTATAAACAACTGGATCTAGACAGAGTGAGTAGAAGTAAGCTGACTAATCTTCGTTAATACTTTAGCTATTCTAATCAATCAGATGATAAGCTAAATAATCAATTTATTGGTTGGTAGATAGTTTTTTCAAACTTTAGTTGGATTAGTAGGACAAGTCAGTGTAGGATAAATTTTTCTACATAGATCCGAGGATCTAATGAGAGAGATTACACACTAAAACATCATTTAAAGTCTCACTAAATTGATCAATCAATGAATGAATAATTATCCATCAAACAATAGATTCATTAAAAAAGCCATCAAATGATTGGTTGGTGTTAATCGTAAACAGCAAACAATAAGGAAGATCTAAGTCACACTTAGCTGCTACTCACCCTGCATCTGAGAATGAATGAAGTTGCAAGAAAGTGAAATATATACCTTTTTATAATCGAGAATAAATTAGAATAAGTTAATAACTTTTAACTAAAGTTAAAAATTTTTATATAAAATAAAAAATTAATGATCTATTATGTCAGATAGGAGCGAAAATTTACTTCTTCAGTTTAGTTCAGGAGACTAGAAGTTTCTCATCATAATAATTTAGATCATTAATTAATTATTATATGTTTTTATTTAAGTTAAAGATATTTATTTACCTTATTAAATTGATTATGGGTCTACAGTTTATTAATCACTGATAATTTAATATCTTCTTTTTTTAAATGCAAGCAAGTCCAAAATCATAAGAGGGAATTCTTTAATAATATTAAAAATTAATATTAGCAAAAATCTTTGGAGGTGCAGATTGCTTCAATAAACAGCAGCTTCATCATTAAAGTTTAGATATGATATTTGATTTATTAGAGATTGAATATTTTTTCAGAGATCTTGGTGGTATAATCATCAACCCCTTTCGAGTCAAGAGTAGCAAATATGATTGTCATCAACTGTATCCAATCTCATCAAATAAATATATCTTTCAATTATATATATCCTTTTATGAGAAGTGTGCTGTTTATTGCTTATGTGATAGCATATTGTGAAAAGTCAATAATAAAATACCTATTTAATAAAATTAAAAATTAGCATTTTTATTCATAAAATATCTTTGTGCTTCATTTTCATGGAATTTGTATTATTAATTTGTCAGAACCAAGCCTATAATCAACGCCTGGAGGCATATTACTGGGGCGGCTATATCAGTCATCAGATAAAACACAAATCCAAGAAAATGGTAATATCAAGAAATGAAAAGTAATTAAGTACCTTAATTATGATGAAAGATTAACAAATCTGATTAAAGGGTCAGTGAAACCATGTTAGATTAAATCTAAATTAGTTTAGAAAAAGATTTTAGCTAAAATTCGAGAGAAAAAGTGGAAAAAGATAGATAAGCTGATTCAAAAATAAAAAGCAGTAGAGTTTATATTTATATAAATATATTTTTATAACGGTGCTCTGTCAAATGCCTCATTTAGAATCACATTGAGGTATCTTCTCATTAAATATCAAAAAAACTTTGACACCCAAATCGAAGAAAACCATCATTCTCGTCATCGTATCTTCATAGCGATCCGTTATAATTTCAATAATAAAGTTCTACTGGTTTTATTTTCAGATAGCAATTATCTTATCTCTTATAAGTGTTTCATAGAGAATAAAGTTTTTACCTATTTAATTATAAAGAAAATTAGTTAAGAGAATTAACAATTAAATTTTTATCATCATAGTCGTTTATTGATTGATATGATGGTTTTTCTTTGTTCAGCTTGCAGTTAAATGTAATCATAATCATACGAGCGTTGTTAAATCATCATAAAAGAATTATTGATCATTTATCAATCACTAAACAAGCTGATGAATAGTAGAATTAATTATTTACCTTAATATTATGGGGAAGTGTCAAGTTAATTATTAATCACTAGCCTCATTAATTAGTATTTAAGATCATATGTGAATCCTTCTTGTTGATAGACTTATTTTCTTTTAATAATGAACAAAATATTAGTAATTAGTAAGAACCAATTATCAGAGAGGAAAAGAGACATGGATCATAAATATCGAAGTATTCTTTATGTGTATTAGGTCAGAAAGGTAAGCAAGGTTATCTTCAAGCTGTTTTCAGCAGCAGAACTGGAATATTTATCATCAGTTGAAGAATTAATTAATAAATAAGTAAAAAGTAGAAGTTCTACTTAACTTATTTATTCATTTATTGTATACACTATAAGATATACTATCAGATACTTGATGACTCTAATATAGCATCACTCTTAACTCTCTAACATTATTGAATTAAATTTTATTTTAAAGTACCTTTTGAAAGTTCATTAACATGGAGAAGCAAATGTAGTGCTTCTATGTAAGGGAGATTCTCTTAAGGATAGAGTTTTTATGGTTTGTCTGATCATTATTTTTACCAAGAAAATACCTTCTTGGTTTTCTTTGAAGTAGGTTCAAGTGATTTCAGTAGGATACATCGAATCTATAATTTGATAAAATAAATAATTAGAAAATGAGGGTAAAGATGTTAGTTCTAATAGAAAGTGAAGCAGTTTGTTCTTCAGTCATTTAACTGTGAGAAATGTTTTAATATTCTATCAGTTTTAGCAAAATTTTTCCATCAATCTAAATTCAGACGGTAATTCCATATTTATATCATCATGAATATTTTTATTTCTTCACAATGAAATGAATTAAAATCTTATATGAAGGTGGGGGAAGTTAATAGTAAGAACATTTCTTCACAAAGTATTAGTAGGATTCAAACAAGAGTATTCTTTTGAATTGATTGTTTACCTTTTTATCTGATTTTGAGATCGGCCTTTTGCTTTCTTTGGTTGATTGAAAGAAAAATCCTAATCTTTATTTTCTTTTTTTGAGATTTTAGGTTTTTTTTTTGTACTTTTTTTTTTTGATTTTATTTATTTTATTAATTATTATAAAAAATGAAGTTGGAGGGGCATTTTTATAGGAAAATTAGGTTAAATTTGTTTTATGGCGCACAAACATACAGTTTAAATATAAATTTAACCCTTCGAGAAGAATGAGCACTTCCAAAAATGGTCAAATCGAATACTTTTATTGATTATTTTTTCGCAGAATAAAACAAAGATATAATTGATTATTATTTCGTGTGATCTTGATAAAAATACTATATAATATTTTTATTTTTATATTCAAAATTGGTAATTATTTATCTACTCACGCTCTATAGTAAAACTTTCGCGATCTAATAAATTCTTTATGCTCACTTTTTTCTCCTTCACCTCACTTTCGCCAATGAAAATACCCCATTTGAAATCATTCTATTTTAAATAAAAATAGTTTATTTTAAAATCATTATCTTTCAAATGAGTTTAATAGTTAAATATGAAATCTATTTTAGCTTTCATTAAGTAGTTTTAATTATATATTAATAGTAATTACTTTCAATAAGTATTCCATTTACTTATCCATTTTAGATGTATGAAGGACAAGCTATACTTCAATCTATTCATCAACAATTGAATTCATCAAATTAACACAATATAACTTGAGATTTCTTTCGAATTCATCACTTATATTTTATTTTCCTAAGACAGGGACAATTCCTATTTTAATCTTCTTTTTCTCAAATTCTTTTAACTTGGGATCATCGTCTTGCAAAAGCAAGCCTATTCTTTCAATACCGCATGCAAAACCTACTCCGTTTAAGTTGGTAGTTCTATGATTAATAAAAAATTGTAAATGAATATTTTTGGTTTAAAAAAGTGGACATAAAACAGTTGTATATTGTAAAGAATATCTTATATTAAGAAGGAGAATTTGCTACTTGTTCTATTTTTCCTCTATCTTGTATTAAAATAGTCGTGATGAATAGAAATCTAATAGCAAACTAAAATAATGCTATATATGGAAAAAAATCTATTGTTAGAGAATCCAACAAATATAGTGATAAAGAAAAGCAATTAAAAAGAACTCCATATAAGTTCAATACAATTTCAATTTATAGCTAAAAAAGTGCTAGTAGAAGAATAAAAAATATCTTAAATAAAATTAATGAAGATAAATAAATAAAATCCTCATATCTTAAATTATATTAAAACCAAAATAGTCAGCAGTTTAAAAATTAAAGTAGATTAATTATTTTTTTTAATATAAGCTTTTTGTTCTTTAGTTTATAAAATTTAACCAATTTATATTAAAAAACTGAATAAAAAAAATATAATAAAATCTATTTCAACCATTTTATTTCATATTTAAACTAATAATTGAAGAAAATAAATCTGTAAAATTCTTTGAAAATGAATATTAAGAAATTTTAATTATTTATTGAAAATAAATATCTAAAAAACTAAAAAATTAATTTTATATTATTATTTTATTTGTCATTTAAATATATTTAAATTAGAATTAAAGCTTTTCTATTTTAACACTCAAAAAATTTAAAAATGCTTTTTTATTTAAAAAAGATTACTTAGAATTAAGTACTGAAGCTAGATGATCATATCTTCCTCCTGCTAGGATTGTGTCTTAAGATTTACCTTGTTGAGCAACATTTTTGATCTCAAAACAAGTGTGTGAGTAGTAATCTAATCCCCTTACTAATAAAGGATTAATCTTGTAAGAAATGTTAAGTGAATCTAACACTTCTAAAAGATTTCTAAAGTATTCTTTACTTTCTTATTTCATACTCTCAGAAAACTAAGGAGCATTAGCAATTAAATCTTAGTCTTATGTTTCTTTAGAATCAAATATTCTTAAAGGGTTATTTCTTTCTAAACGCATTTTACTTAACTCAGAGAGTTTGTGTATATTTTTTTCATAGTACTCTTTTAATATTGAATTATATTTTACTCTGTCTTCAACATCTCCTATTGTATTAATCTCCATTTAAAACTCAGAATTTTTGCCCAATACTCTTTGTAAAAACTTATGAGCAACTATTATGATCTCAGCATCAATTAAGTAACTATTTTTAGGATTCTCTTTATGTAAAAATTCACATCCAAGCTAATAAAATTATCTTTATCTTCCTAGTTGAGGGCGCTCATATCTATACATAGGGCCATAGTAATAATATTTTTATTACTATTCAAAGTGCTTCGAATTTTCTAAAATATGACGTACGACACTTGCAGTTCCTTCTGGCCTAAGTACAAGCTCTTTACCTGACTAGTCAGTAAAGCCATACATTTCCTTATAAAATAAGAACCATTAATTGAAATCAATTAGATAAAAAAATAATAAAATTTTAATGGATTTCTAAAAAATTAACTAGAATTATCTATTAAAGCTATCAAAACATATCAATTTTAAGAAACAATATAATAAAAAGGAAAATACCCATAAAAATGTTCAAATATAAATCTTAAAGTAGTCTAAATAAAAGAGAATAATTTAAAGTTACTTTATTAATGATTTCAGATGTATCACCTAAAGTTCTTGAGAAAACTTATTTATGCTCTAATATATTTTAAACGATCATTTGATATCCGTGCTTTTCCATTATCTTAGCCCCGCAATCAAAAATATATCTATGCTTCAATAGCTAACTTAATTTATAGGTGTAATTTATAAATGGGAATAATAACAATTACTAATTACTTTCCAACTAAATCCTTCATGCCCTTTACAGATTGGAGTGAGCTAAATCTCTAAATTTAAGCAAAAATGCAGCTTAAATGTTGGATATTTTATTGACCAAAACACACACGCTTAATCATATAAAAATGTAAATTAAAAAAGATATTTGTAAATTATTTTTTAATTATTTAATTGATTACTGATTTTTAACGAAAAGTTAAAAATTAATCCAACTTTTTTTGATAATGATAAATATTTAGAAATTTGTAATAGAATAAAATAATGAAATAATTTTTGTTTTGTTAAATAAAAAAAAAGTTAAATCTTTGCTTAAGATTAAATTTCATGGATGAATGTCTTAACTTTAAGACTTTAACACTTAAAACAAAAATAGCTCATTTCAGCTTTTAAAATTAATTTTTTTATTCAAATAAAATAATTAGCTTTATTAATAAAAGCTTGAAATTAAATTAATTTATAATAATTAGAATAGTTTAAGAAGAGATATTCTAACTTTTTTATGGTATACAAAGTACAGTTTCAAAAATATGTAAACAATATTTCAATTATTGAAGTATTTAGAGTTTTAAATAAATTTTTATTTATAATAAATAATAAATATTAAAATATTTATATTTTAATCAAAATTAATAATAATGAAATCCTAAAACTAATTTCGTTTCATATATCAATTTTCGTATTTAAGGTTTTTTTTTTGTAAAAAAGAGGATATTTTTTTTATTATTTTAAACTATTATGATTTTTATGGACTAAATATTTTATTTTTAGAAGATATATTTATAATATTGAATTTAAAGAGATAATTAAAATAAAGAAACAGATAATATATTATTTTGTGATGTAGAAAGCTAAACTGTTTAGATTAAAAATTATAATCTTATAAATAATCTTTTGTTGATATTTTTAATTACTTGTACACAATTATATCAATAGTTAAAAGGAAGTTCTAAATTTACTTTGATTATTCTGTAAACAGCTTATAAAAAAAATTAAAAAATGAAGAAAAGAAAATTTGAGGTTGAAAGTCAGAGTGAAAGTGACTATTCCCCTAAAGGGGAAGATGAAAATAAAAAGCAATAGGTCTTTCTAAAGTAGTTTATGAAATCAATGAAAGATCATGGAGAAAAAATTATTTAAGACAAACCCCCTTCTTATACTTATGAATTAGTGCTATCTTGTCTCTATAGTTTGATTTGGGGAGGATTGTTTCTTTTTTTATCTAGCATAAGCATATCCAGTTGCAATATTTTATCTAATACTAATTAGTTTATTGGATTTTTCCATTTTGCTTTCTCTGCAATAATATTTACTTACATGAATATAGCTTGGTTTGCTAGCTCTCACAATAAAATTGAAGCTTGGAAACCATTGCAAAGATTTATAAGTGGGTATAGACTTATTTAAATTATAACTGAGCTTATTTTATTGACTGTCCTATCAGTTAACCTGTATCATTTCAAAAATTATTGTGACAATGAATTCAACTTTGTAAATCTTTTTTATATTCTACTTTAAGGAGTATTGATAAGTTTTACTTTAATCTTAATACTACTCTATTCACTTGGGATTGCAACTGATACTATTTAGCAATACTTCATTAAATCTTATGGGGCTTTATCAGACTGAAGTAGCCTTCTTTAATATATGCAGCAATTAATTTGATTGGGCTGCTAAGAAGAAGCAAAAAGTCATATTTACTTAGTTTTACAAAATGCATCAAAAAAATATAGTTTTTAATTAACAAAACTAATCTTATTGTCTTAAATCCTCAGATTTTATTTGAAAGAAATGTTAAAACGAATATCAAATTCGGAATTAATTATTATTCCACGAAAAAAAACTCATATTTAAAATTATAGTTAAACAGTATAATCATTAAATTAATTTTCAAGTGATGTATGTTTCCTTTTGGTTTAATATATATTCTAATATTTTTATGTATATTTACTCTCAAAAATAATACTTAAAAAGTGCAAATAAATCCATAAAAAATAAATTTATTTGTAATTTGCTAATTATATAAATATTTAGATTAACATTTTTTATTTTTATTAATAAAATAATTATTCTAAAATTAATTCAAATTAAAAAAAATTAAAGCTAGTAATTTTGTATCCAACAAAAATAATTACTTATTTAATATAAAATTTTGGTAAATTAAATCATAAACTTCATAAAATCTATAATAAATTATTATTTGAGTGATATTTAGATTAAATAAAGATAATTTTACTAAAAACTCTTAGATTTAATTAAAACCACACATCTATAGGAAATTATTCATATAAATTATATATTTTTTAGTTATAATTAATACATACCCATATTTAGAGCTAATTAATCTAATTATACTTGAATTACTATTAACAATAGACATAATTTAAGTTTTACACTTTTCTATTTAATTTTTAAAAAAATCTTAATGTTTTTAGTGTTTTTCTTAACTGTAAATTTTTATCTAAATAAATAAAATTAATTTAAACTAATAAAAATATTTAAATATTTCTTAAATTCAAATTAAAACTTCGTGAATTTAAAGAACTTAAATGTATTTTATTTTGTTTAAAATTCGATGTTGAAATAAATTAATATTTTTACTTGTTGCTTGATTCTTAATTGTAAGTTAGTATTTAATATATTTATTTCCTTAAGGTTTACCTTTATCCGTATCTTATTTAGATAATTAATGGATTATATAGTTTGTTTTTATTTTAGTGATGCTTTTAATGGAAGAGTATCCAATCAAAATAAATAATTATTAACAAAAGCAAAACGTGAAACAATAAAAATTATTAATTTTTGTGGTGGCTAATACATAGGAATTACTCTACTTTGGATTATCTAAATGGATATTATTTACTCTGTATTCATATGATGTAAATTAAAAACAAAATTTTGGGCTTTAACAAGATAATAATACAATTAAAACTAAATTGTTAATTTAATTTCTTTGAGTAAATATACTTTCAAAGCTTAATTAAATAAATCAAAAAAACAAATATGATAAGCTAATAGTTGACTAAATTATTTATAAGTGTCATAAATTTTTTCTTATTTTCCACTTTATTAGTAGATGGAAGATAAATTTTGACACAGTTTCAATCTGGTTACGATGACTCCACTATTAAGAACCCTATAAAAAGTCCTGGATAAACTACTGTAGATATATCATTCTAAAATAGCTACTCAGGCACTCCATAAGTTTTGATTTATCTTACTTCAATATCAGTATAAAAAACAAATCTATAAGATTACAAAGTCGAAGCAACTTCGATAACCTCCAAGGGATTTTAGATCTTGTATACAGTGTAATTTAATGCAGAAACTGTTTCTTTGGGAACTTCATGGATAGCTTTTGAGTAAACATCAGAAGCAGAAGTTATTTATTAAGAGGTAAACGGTATAAATTTGGCAAATTCAGCTTTATAGCAGACTTTTAGGTTTGATACTTTTCCTATTATATTTAAAAATAATTATACAAGTATCCCAAATGTCGCAGTATTCTTTCTAGGTAATAGAAAATTAAACTTTTTGTAATCTTTTTATGATAGATCTATTGTTACTACTTATCTTTTATGAAATATATTTTATGCTTATTAATAGGAGTTTCTTCTTTGCAATCATCTACAGATACCGTTAGCATTAATTATGCAGATGCTTAAACTAATGGATGCAGTATAGCGATATCGGCATGGAATTCTGGTTTAGTGAATAAAGCATCTTTTGCGTTGCTTGTGGTGAATCAAAATATGAGTATTAGTTAGTATGGTAGTTAAAACAATTATAATGGTGGAAGTATAGATATAACAAATCCATGGATGGACTCAACTTAAAGTAATAGAGTACTTTAAAAAACTCAGGTTGTAACTAAGAATTTATCACCTTCTACAGATGCAAATTCTAAAATTATTAGTATTTCAGGGTTTACTGGGTATGATGTTAGATCTAATTTATTTACAAATTTAAAGATAAGTGCCTCAACTTTTAGCCAATCTATATTCTCTCAAAGTGTTGAAACATGTAAATTAGATTTAAAATTGAAAATGAATTCAAAAATAAGCAAAATTTATTTTTTTATAAAAGTGTTTAGATTAAAAATATAAATTAGCTACATCTAAAACAAATAAATACCATTTTAATTTATTTAGAGAATATTTAAATTTATTTTTTAAGTTATTGAGTTTATTGGTTTGTTAATTTATCTTAACTTTTTAAATAGGGGGATAAAGCTAGGTTGTAGGTGGCTTTTGGTACTCAGTAGCAATTAACACGACTGTGAATAACTTTAACTAATCTGATAGCGGATTAGCATGGTGGATAATACTAATTATAGTTTTAGCTATACTAATTGTAATTATATTAGTTGTTTTGCTGATTATTTGTTTAGAAAGAAGGAAAAGAAAAGAAAAAGAAGCTTTGGAAGAGAAAAACTAAAATATTAATAACAAGGAAGAATCTAAAAATGATATATCTAAAAATGAAGTTACTAAAAATTAAGACATATCAAATATTAATAAAAATTTAAGTTAGGATAATACTAATTCAATAATGATAAAAGACAGAAATTATGTTGACGATTATATTCCTCATAAGGAAAATCCAAATACAAAAAGAGACGCAGATAACATTTTTTTAAATAACACTCAGTTTATTTCTCCTAAAAATTCTTCAACAGAAACCAATCTAGATTAATCAAAGAAAATCGTTTATTTAGGAGGAAATGTTGAATACTCACCAACACCTGCATCCAACTAAAAATCTCAACAAGTTAATTAATAAAATAGCAAATAATAATCAAGTATTTAATATTATTAAAATCCAAGAAAATAATATGAAATAGTTAATAATTATTAAGACGAAGAAAATAGGATAGTAATTAAAAATAACTCTAATAACAATTAATAAGCTTCTGTTTAAAATAATAACCAAACCTTACCATCTCCAAATGTAGTTGATTAGAAAAATCAAAGCTAAGATTAAAAAGATTAGAACAATGCTGTTAAAGAACTATAAAAATAAGTTCCAAATTAAAACACTCTTTAGAATTAAGATAAAATTAATCAATAGTTATAAAACCAGCAAACATCTTCAAATAGCCATTAAGAATAACCAAATAATAATTAAATACACATTTAATCTCAAAATAAAAATGAAGAGCAAAAAGGAAAGCCAATAGATAAAACTTTAGATGAGTTAGATAAACATATAAATAATTATAAAAAAGATCAGGTAAATTAGAGTTTGAATTAATCTTAAATATCATAAGAAATCGAGCAAAATGATGAAATGAAATAAATAAAATTTTCTAATTACGATGTGTATCGCCAAATATTACTAAACAAATAAAATTTTGATAGACAATAAACAAATCAACCAGCTGTAACATCCAAACTACCTTAGAATGTATCTACAGTGAATGATAATTATTAAAACAATAACCCAAATAACAGTAATCATATTCTCAATAATCGCTATAACTTAGATAAGGGAAATAACAATAATAGCAATAGTAATAATAACATTAGCCTAAATAATAACAACAGTAGTAATAATTTTTATTCTAATAGCAGTACTTATAGACCACTTTAATACTCTTCAAGATAAGAAGATTTATAATAGTAAAATCAAAATAATACTTTACCAAATATTTAATCAAATAGTCTAAGCCAAGCTGGTAATATGATTGTAAATGGTTATGGAAACCAAGCTTCACCAAATAAAAGTAATCCAAGCTAAAAGAAAGAAATAGATCTTGTTTCTTAGCAAAAAACCTAGCCAGTATAATATACTCAAAAAGACCATACCCTTAATACTGTTGACTCTGTTTATAAACATGTATAGCAATCTTTATACACAAATCCTAAAGGAAGTGATTTTCTATCAGTAGAAGATGATGATGACATGCCAAGAAGGCCAAAAGATAACAATAACATTCCTAATATTTGATTTTTAAGATTAATTATATACTTAAAGAAAATATATCTTTAAAAGTAAAAAGTATAGATTAATTTACTATCTTATTTACTCTATGTTGTTTATTTATGATTTTTATCAAATATAATGATAATATTTTTATAAGAAAGTGTTTTAATTTTAATTAATTTCAAAGAATATTTAAAATTCTTAACTTTACAAAAAAAGATTTAACTCTACTTTAAAATATTCATAACAAATACGTTTTTGAATAGAAAAAAAACTATTTAATTTCTTTTTTAACAAACAATACAAATTTTTTAGCTAAAAAACTAAATAAATTAGGATTCTCTTTTAAAATTAAATATAATTTTTTACAAAGAAGAATAAATTAATCTCTTTCTTAAATTATTTTAAATAAAGAATGCATTAAAAATTCAAAAGCTAACTTTTATTAATAAAATGTCATAAAAAAGTTCTATTTTAAATGAATTTAATTAGCTTTTATCAAAATTAGTAAATATTTTTTATTTATTTGAATAAATTAATAATAATTAAAGGCAAAAAAAATAAAAATTATCCTTAATATTTTTTAGTTTATTCTTACACACTCATATCTAGCTCCTTAATCTGATAAGGATGTTTTTATCCCATAAAATAATAAAATAAAAAGACTTTATAGTTATTATGATTTTATGGGGAGATTTATCTGAAGTATTCCAATTTGTTAGGATTTTTACTTAAATATTTTGAGCTTAATTGGTTTTGGTTTTTGTCTATAAAAAAAGCCATATTTAATACATAAATTATTTGATTTTAATTTTTTAATAAAGTACAAATTAAACATTTTTTCTTGATAGTATTAATTTGTCCAATATCTTTAGTCCTTTAATTAATTATTTGTAAAGTTATAATTAATTAAATATTATTTAATTTTAATAAAATAACTTTTGCAAAAATTAAAAAAAATGATATTAACTCAGAGTAAGTTTAACTCTCTAAAAAAAGTAAATAAAAAATTACTATTGTAATTTTAAAAAATAATAATTAATTTGAATTAAAAGTTTGAATCTTCAGATTTAGCTTAACACAACAATCTAAAATTAAGTCTTAAGTAAGTTTTAACTTTATTTTGAAAGTGTTTGATTTTAATTTGTTTAAATAAACAAATTTACTGCTTCCAAACTATTACACCATTTGCTATTTAAAAATATTTTAAGCTTTAATTATCTTGGTAATGAGGGCGTGTAAACTTTATGCTTATCTCTGTCTAAATGTTAAAACCTTTAAATATTAATACTTGATCTATGGTAAATATTACTTTATTTATTTCACAATTTATTATTTTAAATTAACTTAGGATTTGAAAAAATTAAAAATTATATATCTGACTGAAATGAGTTGGAGAAAATTTTATATTATTTCTAAATTTTTTATACTTATTTATAGTTAAAATAATATTGATGATTAAGGAATTCAAATATTATGTTCTTACCTAGAAAAATATCTTATTTTGACTTCATTTACTCTTTATTTAGAGTAAACAGTAAAATTTATATTTTTAATAGTAAAATTATCAACAACTATTTCATAAATTTAAATGTATTTCTAGATTATATTTAAAAAATTTCTGGTTTTGTTAAAATTTAATTAAAGCGAGAACAAAATTAAAGACTAGGGTTCAAATTATTTGGGTAAGGCCTTACTAGAATGTAAAAATTTGAAAAGGATCAGTTTATAGCTATTGTAAAATTTCGATGCTATATTTATTTATGAAAGTTTAAGTATATTTTTTTCGAATAGTGAAAACTCAATTTATGATGAAGGAATATTAAGTTTAGCTTAAAATTTATCACTATGTTCAAATCTTATTGATTTGAATTTGAATTTGAGGTAATAGATTTAATTACATTAAAATTAAACTAATTTGAAAACAATTTAAGTAGCAATTTCATCAATTCAGAAGGTGCAAAAGGACTAGGGAAAGCACTGTCCAGCTCTTAAAGTTTAACATACTTGAAATTGTATCTATCGTAATTTATAATTAAAAATTTATAATTTTGTTTATTTCCTTAAAAAGAAATAACTTTATTAAACTTAAAAACTTTATTTAAAAGATAATAAATCACTAACTAAAATATTAAAATAGTTAATCACTAAACAGACTTTCAATACATTTTTTTTTAATTTTATGTTTAAATCATTTTTAAAAATAAATTATTAAATCCATAAAATATATTTTTTTAATAATTATTCAGATTTTTATTAAAATTGTATCTAAATTAACTTTGTGCATAGTTTTTTTTAGCTTAATTCAAAACATAAAAGCCCATGAATATAATTTAAAATAACTTAGTTGAAAAAATAGTTAAATTAATAATATATTTAGTAAAAATTAAAAAAATATACAATAGGCTTAACAATATTGGTGCAGATGGCTCTTTTTACTTATGTTCTTCTTTGTAAAATTCAAAAAGCCTCAAATTTCTGATTATAGATTTATCGTAAAATAAATTCATAAAAATCTTTAAAAAATTAAATTTAAGATTAGTGTATTAAGATTTTTATTAAAGTAATATTTTGAAATAAACAATTTTAGGGCAAATAAATTAGGATCCGAAGGAGCTGTTAAAATAGATTCTATCTTGCATTTATTCTTGAATCTTTTTTAACTAAACATTTATTTAAAGTAATTTTGTTAATTTTTATTTGAGAGAACTTTATTATAGTTTATTTATTTTTATATAAAAATAGTAGAAATGCAATAGGAATTCATTTAAAAAATTAGATTTAAAGAAAAATATTAAAGAATAAGAGATTAATTTCTTAGTTTGTTTACATATGAAAAATATTTGCTAATTAATATCAATTAATTTTAAACAACAATTTTTATAGAAAATATTTTTTAAAAATACTAAAAAATAATTTGTTAACTTTATTAAACCAATTAAATATGATTAATTATAGTTTTTCATAATTAGTGTTTTACTTTTATTTTTTAATATGTTCATTTACTTGAAATATCCAATAATAATACTTAAAATGTATCATATTCTTTTTTGAATAAGAAAAAATATAAATTAATATTTTATAATTTTTATCAATCAATGTCATCTAATTTTTTTTAATGATACTAAAAATATAATTTTTTATTTGATTTTAATATTTCGAAGTTGTTTAATTTTAAATATTTTATTCTTCAATTAACAAAATTAAGTAATTTATATTTTTTTAAAACTATTAATTAATATTTTCTAAATTTCTTTGAGAAACATAGAAAAATATTAAATTCAGTAAATTTAATATTTTAAGATATTTTAAAAGGCTTAAATAAGTATCTATCTATTTTTTAATATTTATATATTATTTAAAAATTTTTAAATTAATTAAAAAAAGTTATCAAAAATCAAAAAATTTCATAAGCTATTTAATAATCCAAAACTATAAAAATTATATTGAAAGATGGTAAAATTATTTTTTTTAAATGATGTTAAGTAAGACTTAAAAGATATTTTTAAAATAAGGAACACTAAAAACCTACTGTAACATGCTTAATTATTGGTAGATATAGTTATATATTAAATTAAGATTGAATAATGATTAATTTATCAAAAATAGGTGGAAAAAGATGTTTATAATACACTTTTCCTGATAAAACTGAAATGGTAATTGCTCATAAAAAATATAGATGCAACAGTTATTATAACTAATTTTATATTCTTAATAGGTTGAGGAATATGATATGAAGAGCCATGAATTATTAAGTAATTAGCATCACATAAAGCAAATATGAAAATTAATTTAAAAAAATAGTGAGAAAAATCAAAAAAGTTAGTAATTTCAAGGAAGCCAAATGGGAATATGAAATTGGAGAAGCTCCTTTAAATCCAAACCAATAAGAATAATTATTAAAGGCCACTAGCGCAAACGTAAGCAAAATATTTTTGAAAAACTGGCTTTTTTATATTGTTATTAAATATATCAAAGCCTATATTCTTAAGAAAGGATACAGATAGAGACTTCTAGTTCAGAATTAGAAACTTGCCTTACCCAGAAGAAGTATTTAAAAATATTTATAGGTGATTATGGAGTTGATGATAAAAATAAAAATAGGTTTACTAAATAGAAGTAGATGAAGAAAAATAGTAATTGGTTGTGAGAACAACAAATAAAAAATACTTTAAAAGAATTGATGTTCCTGATATGGCAAGATATAACTTAAAGTTAGAAAAAGGCAAACCAACTTTCTCCTACAAAAATAGCACATTACTTATCTCATATCCTAAACCAGATCCCATTCTTTTAAGGTAATAAATTAATTTTCTAAACTTTATAAATTGATTTCAACATAATTAAATTAAAGAGAATCTGAAAGAAGAAAGCAATTCGAGAAATTAAATGCTAAAAAACCAAGGGAAGGTGATATTGAGTTTGTCGAAAATTGATTTTATTTGTAAACTATTATACCTAAAAACAAACAAAATATTTATTTAATGAACTAGTTAATATAGCGCCAATATTCTGTACATTTATATATAAATTATAAATAATAATTGTATCAATAAATAAATAATAAATTCAATTTTCTAGATTTATTTTGCTATTAAATATATACTTTTTGATAAATTTCATAAAATACTTGGAGCTTTAGTATATAAAAAATTAGTTTAAAACTCTTTATATTTTAATTGCTTTAATAAATTAAAACAAATATAATAGAAATACAATTAAATAAATGTTAATTGTGATAAAAGGATTTTTTTAAAAATGTTATTTTGATGCATATTGAATATATAATTTTTTAGAAATTATTATTTATTAAATTGAGTTTTTGTTTGAAGCAGTATTATATTAAATAGAATGAATTGTCGTGAATATTCTGAAAGTGTAAATTGTTCTAATTGCACTAATAAAAACTGCTTATTTTAGATTTTTTCATTCTTATTTATAGTTTTTAATCATCAGCAAAAAATAAATGCAAAACAAAATGACGCAAATAATCTAAATTTGCGGCAAATAGTAATATCTTTTTGATGATTTTGAAAATGTAAAAAAGTTAAACTCATCGATATGCCAAATCTTATTCAAATAGTATAATATTGTTATTTAAGAGTTTTAATCTTAAAAAAGCTAATATCCCAACAGAAATCAATCATAATTAATTAATAATAATAAGAATAGTATCTTTTTTAGTTTACAAAAAAAATTCAAAATTTTCAAATAGATATATAGATAAATGTCTGACGTAATTATCATTAAGGATCGTAGAGGTAACAAAATTGGTGAAGTTCGCCTTGATCTTAGCGATAAGAACTCTAATGTTTTGTTATTAAAGAAAGAAATTAGCAAAATAAGTAAGTTTATTGATAATTAATTAAGAAATATATTCTGAATATATCAAACATAAATAAAGGAAAAATTGCTCCTATCAGATAATGGCTTACTATTGGTGATGAGTAATTTATCTTAAATTGAAAATGAGTTCTTAACATATTAATTTATTTAATTTAAAACATAAATTAGTGATAATAAAACTATTTTGGATGATAATAAGAGAGTTTTAACTACTTATCCTGTTGTCAAAAATGGAGTTGAAGTTGTAGTTAAAGACTTAGGTATTCAACTTGGCTGGACTACTGTAATTATAATTTGCTTTTTTTCAAATAAAGTATTAAAATTTTTTAATTTATAAAGGTTTTCTATGCTGAATACTTAGGACCTATCATTTTTTATGGTGCTTTTTACTTAATTGGTAGATCAAGAGGTGAAATGAGCACTAGTTAAAAGTAAATATTTTGTGATAAAAAAATTATAATGATTTAATAAATACATAAAAAATGTTAAATTAAAAAGAATAGAATATTTAATTATTAAGCTATTTACAAAAAAAAAAAACTTTGAAAAATGTATATCTTATTTAAAAAGAATAAATTCAAGATCTAGCTATTTTTTATAACTAAAATACCTTTATTTTATTAAATTCATAAAATAATCGGGTTTTTATTTAATTACTCCTTAAAAACAATCAGATCTTTATTAAAAATTATTTCTTGAAAAATGTTAGTATTGGATTAACTCTTGGTGTCCTCCATTACGTAAAGAGAATTCTTGAAACTCTCTATATCCATGTCTTCAGTAGAGACTCTATGCCTTTAGCCTCTTGCTGGAAAAACTTCCTTCATTACTGGTAATTAAATATTAAATTTAAGAATTGAATTATTATTTTAAAATAATATTCTAAACTTTATTTTTTTTTCAAATAAATTTAACAAATATTTAAAAATGAAAGGATCTTCTTTGGTACCTTTATTGGTGTTGAATACTTCATGTATTACAAAGACCCTGGTTATAGCAATCTCACTAAAGGTATTTGGGTTGGTCTTTGGGCACTCTTTGAATTCTTAAACTTCTAGTGCCACAAGACTTTATCAAATATTAGAACTGAAGTACCCTCTAAAACCCTCGAAGACGGTTCCTCTGTAAACAAGCGCAGAAAAATCCCTACTGGATGGGGCTTCGATTAAGTTTCCTGTGCTAACTATCTCTGGGAAACTCTTGCCTGGGTTGCTTTCTCTGGATTTTCTAGATGCTATACTTGTAAATAAATATCATTAGTTATAACTTTATAATTTTATATTTTAAAAAAGCTTATTTCTTCACTGCTGTCAGCTTTTATTAAATGTTCGTCTGGGCTTTAGGAAAATAAAGAAGATACAAAAAAGAATTTGGAAAAGAATTCCCAAGAGGTAGAAAGGCTATTATTCCCTTTGTTATTTGAATTAAATAATATAAAATTTATAAATTTTATTATGATAATTAGATACATGTTTTTTATAATATGAATAAAAGTGAATTCAAATTTAGTAAGAAAATATTTTAACTACTTCATTTTCAAAACAAATTAAAATTCAATTTATTTTAATTTCATTCTAATTAACTATTCAAAGTACAAAATTTTTAATTTAATTTTGATAACTTTTAAAAAAAAATTTTTTTTTTGGTATTTATTTGAATTAAAATATTTATTTTCACAATATTTATTTTATTTTTTTCATTCTTTTAACTTTTAAGAAGTAATTTTATATTCAAAATTTTTTAGAATGAGTAAGTGCATCAATTAAAAATTAACATTGTAATTACAACTTTTTCTTAATTAAGTCTTAAATCATATATTTAGAATTTGATTGGATGTGATATGTATAGAGAGAGTTAGAAGATTAATTGTAAAACTGTAGCATAAATTGAAAAAGAGATTAAGCTAAGTTAAAAAAGTATTAAAAACTGACTTTATGAATGGCTGATAGAACTACTTTTTAGAAAAATTTAGATGATAGAACATTTAGGATCAGACTTAGAAATACCCCTCAAGTATATTTCAATATTGATTAGAGAAATTTATGATTTGCACATTAGTTTTTACCATTTAACCATAATTATAATTGTGAAAATAGTTGTTAAAATAAAGAGCTTTTTAAGTATTTAGCTTAATTATTGTAAATAATATAAAAAGGAAATTGATATTTCGAAGAATAAAAATTTTGTAAAAGTTATAGAGCATGAGTATGCTTGTAGATATTTAGAAAAATTGAATATAGAACCTAATTAGAAGAATATTTAGTTCATATTAAAGAAATATCCTATTAAAAATTGCGATATTAAATCAGAATGGAATAGTAAATAAGCAATTGAAATTTTATTATTTTACAGCAATAATAAATTATAATGAATTCATTAAATTATTTATTTTTAACATATTTATAAATTAGATAATAATTTTTCTGCTGATACTATTGTCATCAGCACTCGCAAAAAAGAAGATTTGAATCAAAAATATCAAGAATCGCAAACTAATTTATTTGAAGAACTAGGATTAAAGCTTATGAAAATTCCTAACATCGATACTGGTAAAACTAATACAGAAAATGATAAAAATTAATAACAAGAAGGAAGGATAGAATAGAATAAAAGTCCAGAACCTAACTCGTAAATCACTGGCGCTGCCTCTACATCTAACGTTTATAATACTAGCAGTTACAAAGAATAGAGCCAGTCAGCAAAGAAAAAATAATAATCATAAGGTGAAGGATCTAAAGAAAGAATAAAAAAAGTACCATTGGATGACAAATAAAATAAATTTGAAATAAATTATGACATTGAATATATAAAGAAAAATTATATATTCCCTTTTAACCAGACTACCTTAAGAAGTAAATTATTTTGGCGAAACTTTAGAATACTTTTTCATTTTATTTTTGGTTTCATAGATTACATATTCAAAAAAAATAAATATTAAATAAAAATATTTCTTAACTGAGCTAACTGAGTTAAATTAAAATATAAAATGTTTGAATTTTTAATATTTTTTATCTCAAAACAAATTAAATTCGATAAAAGCAAAAAAAATATAGCTTATTAAAATGCTAACTTAATGTATTTATTGACTTATTATGTTGTGTAGAAATATAAATATTATGCTGATTATTAACTTAATTTTATTAATATTTCTTTACTATTAGAAATAAATTAGAATATGCAGGAAAATCCAAAATATATAACGACTGCAGAGGAGAAAGACTTAGTATTCACAAATAATATTTTCAAATATCCTTTCAGCTAAATAAGGATAGACTCTGATGATCTGCATGAGCTATAAAAACCAATAAATATCACTATTGAAGATATATTAGTTATTCTGGAGGAGTTTAAATCTAAGTTCCCTAGAGAATATATTCCTGTTCAAAATACAGGCTAGTAAGAAGCAGAAAAAAAACCCTTGTATTCATAAAATGATTAGAATGTACCTAAGGAGTTTAGATTATATAACTTTGATAATGTTAATGAAGAAAATGAGAATACAGATGTTAAAAAGAGAAAATAAAAAGAGCATATGGATAGAGCTATTGTGTTTGAAAAGAGCTAAATAGACCAAGTTTTTAACTTGATAAGCTCACCTACCATGGCAAAGCAAATAGGTTTATTTACTCATTTTTGTTATTGGGTCATATTTAGTGAAGTTAATATTAAAACGATTGAAATGATCAAGAAAAAATAAATATTTGTGCAAATGCAAGAGCATTTAGCTTAACTAAAATAGAAATTACCTAATTTTAAGCTTTGGTTAAATCTTACCATGCCAATGATCTTATTAACAATAAAAATGATTACAGAGTACATTTTCAAAGTATGTATGTTTTGATTTTTTTTATTGACTTTATTAAAAGCTATTTTAAAATGGATTAATTTTTAGTTTAGTACTTCTTTACTCTTATTTACATTATTTTTAAATCAGAATAGATACCCTGGATTCTTTAAAGAATAAGGTAGAAGTTTAAATAATCAAGGAATGATTGCTATAGATAAAATATTGTTTTTATGTGATAAAATATTTGACGAAACTTAAATTAGTGGGAGATTCACATTTTTAGAGTCTAATTTTAAGCAATAAACTAAAATTAATAGCGTTTAAAATGATCGAAAGCTATTGAAAAAAAGAATTTATGCCACATCATAAAATATGAATTTCTTGATGGAGAATCCTCGAAGCAGTTAGGCAAGAAATATATTAGCCAAGAGCAATAAATTAAATCGTAATTAAATTAATCTATTTATCATATTTTAAAAATATATTTATTTTATTGAAGCTATAAGCTAGACAACATAAAATAAGCTAGAGTCAACATCTAAAAAAAAATTTGTAAATTCAGATATAGATGATTTACAGGAAGAAGAAAGGAAGAAAATAGAAAAAAGGAACAAAGATAGAATATCAAGTGTAAATATTAATTTTTCACACTTCTGATCAATTTTAAGAGTATTTTTTATTAATTATTAAAAGCTTGTTTTAAATAGAATCAACAACAAAACTAAAAGTTTGCTATGAAATTTTTGTTTTGTTTAGAGGAGCAAATTTTCAGCAATATTTATAATTTAATTAAAAAATTTTTATTTTGAAAAAATAAAATGAAAAATTTGCTGTTTGATAAATTATAGAAAAAATTAAGCATCCAATTAAGGGAGTAGTTTTGTATGAGCAAATTAATTTATCTAAAAATATTTTAAAAGATAAAATGAAATATTTTATCAGTTTTAATACATATTAAATAGTAAATTATTTTTAGTTAAAATTTAGACAGCTTAGCTTTATTTTTTATCAATCGCCAATAATTAAAAGGTTATTTATTGAAAATGAATTTTTTTTAAAGATTTTTATCTTTAAATAATTTTTAATTTATCAAATTAATTAAAATTTTAAAATAAACTGTTAATTTCATTTAAAATAATTTGTCAAAGATGTTAAGGCTATAAATTTCAAATTAATTTGCTTATAAAATATATAAATTTAAAAGTAAATAAAAATAATTAATATTTATAAAATGAAGGTAATAAGTTTATTTTTAGAGTCCCATACATAAATTAACTCAAATATAAAATCTTTAAAATTTTATGATTATATTATTTATTTAAGAAAAAAATGTCTTACTTTTAAAATATAATTTCTTAGTATGATTACTAAAGATGTATCAATCTTAAGTGAATAAATATTTTAAATACCAAACTCCTACACTTTGCTTAAAAAAGCAAAATATTAATAGAGGCAACTATTTTTAATATTAGTGCTGATTTTTTTGATAATATTTTTACCCTAATTATTGGCTCAACTAAAGAAATTATAATATTCAAAAATTAAACAAAAAAATATTTATCAAATAAAATTTATTTAGATTTTTAAATACTTCAACAAAAAGACTGTGTAATTCTAAGAATTAACATACTACTTTGATAAAATAAAATTTAATTTGATAATAATCAATCGCTTGGCTATTTTAAAATATTTATTAAAAAATTAATTTAATAGAAAGGTTAAATTTTATTTATTGTGAATATTCGTTCCAAGAATCAGATAAAATTATTTATTTTTTAGAATAGATTAATTTTCTTAAAAGTATTAGTTAGGTATTTAACGCATGTTATGTTTTTATGAATAAATAATTTTATCAGTTAATAATATTCTTGCTAAAAATTATGAAATCTGATTCACTTCCAAAATCTTCTGATTCTATCTAAATGCTTCTTTCACTTACTGTAGATAAATCAGGAGAAGCTTACTTTATGAATTAATAGAATATTAATAAATAAAATATTTTTAAACTGAAAAAACAAATAATTACTTTTATATTAAAGCATTGCTATAAATGATGTTTATAGGATGCTAATGAAATTATCTCTGAGCAGTTATAGCATTTTGACTTTATTATTTTAAGTCTATCCAGATATTTCATACTACAAGATAGAAAACACTTCTAAATGTTATCTCTTTTTGAATTTATTTAAGTACAAATATGATTCTAATATGTACAATCCTTACAGTATTTTTTCAGACAAGAGCTACACTCTAAAGGATTTAGAACAGGCTCTTAACAATCTTGACATTTATATTCTTCAGGGATCTAGTTATAAAATAAAAAATTTTACATTTTATTCTAAAATAGTTTTTCTATTATTTTTTATATTGATTAATAAATAAATTTTATTTATTATAAATCTTTCATATTTTATAAATTATCAATTTTAGAATATCTTAATTTAGCTAAAATTTAGTCAGGTTTATTAAGTTAGTGTCACTCTATTTCAATTAGTTTTTCACAATATATATTTTTAGTGAAACTAAGTGAAATTAATTGAAATTAATTATATATTAATATTATTCATTAATTAATTGTGTCAATAATATCAAATTTAATATTTCTATTAATCTATCCGCTATTTATTTGCCAAATTTCAACTATATTAAAAAATTCTAAGTAGACTTTTTTGTTAAAAATAAAAAAATGGAAGAGGTGATTTTTAAACTTAATTATTTTTAGATTTTTTAATTATTAAATTTGTTTTAAATTATCTTGTTTTTCTTATATATTTATGATTAAAATATTCTGATTGATTTTGTTTTAATCATTGATTGGTTGGAGATGAAGAATTTTTTTACTTTTTAATTTTCTAATATCTGATGAATTAGAAAATAATGTCTATCTATTTGATTGAAATTAATAATTACTTAAATGCGGCCATTTTTTTGTTTTTAGATAGAAAGATAAGTATAATATTTTATAACATCAAAACTAATAAATAAGAATTTTTATGACAAAAATTTATAAAATATTAAATAAGAATAAGAGATCATAAAATATTTTTTAAATTTAAATTAAAAAAGTAAAAATATTAAAACTCCATTCAAATATTATAGGTTTTGTTTAAAAAATAATTTTTTATTGATTTTTGTGGTATGTGTAGGACAATTAAAATCATTTTTTAAAAAATTAAAAATCTTAATACTTTTTAGACAAAGGTTAATTTAATCTACAATTCGTTTGAGAGGATTATTTTTTTAACTTTTAAGTAATATGAATAATTTCAATCTACAAATTAAATAGTAACTGCTTGTAAATTATAGTTATTTCAATTTTTTATGATAGGTTGATATATTGAAAAATCTAAAGTTTGAATAAAGTATTTTTATACAATTTACTTTAATTACTATGAAGTTAAATTTGGCAATTCATTAAAAAACTCCACATAATTTACATTTAAGCTAACAAGGAAATAAGCAATAATTTTTTTTAAATAAAATTTAATTAATTAATATCATTTAAATAATTATTATTTTCGTTTACTTTGACTTTAAAATTTTATGGATTTAGATTAATTCCTTTAAAAAATTTTTAAATTTGATTCTGCTTTTTTGGAGGAAATTAACTTTATTCTTTTTGGTTTAGAAAAAAATTGTTATATTTAATTTCAATTTCATTTAAAAAAATAATAATTAAGAGAAGAAAATTTCAAAATGGTAAAATTCGATAAAAAAAACAAACAAGAAAAACAAAAAAGTTAAAAAAATACAATATAATTTCAATTAAAATGACAACTTTTTAAGAGTCTCTATAATTTTTTAATCTAACTCACTTAAGTTATCATCATTTTAAAACTAAGCTAATTCATTTAAATACGCTAATTAGAATTGTTCATTTTCAAAATGAAATTTCATCAACTAATGTCATTTAAATAATTATTATTTTGATTAACTTTAGTTTTAAAATTGTATGGATTTAAATCAATTCCTTTAAAAATGTTAAAATTTGTTTCTGATGTTTTGCTGAGTAAATTAACTTTATTCTTTACCTTTTAGCAAAAAATTGCTATATTTACTTTCAATTTCACATAAACAAAAAAACAAACAAAAGAGAAGAAAAAGCTTTAAAATAGTTAAGATCAATAAAAAAACAAACAAGAAAAACAAATAATTTCAAAAAAAGACAAATAATTTCAATTAACATGACACTTTTTAAGAGTCTCTATAATTTTTAAGTCTAACTCACTTAAGTTATCATCATTTTGACACTTAGATAAGAATTAATTTAAATACGCTAGTTAGAATTTTTCATTTTCCATAAGAGCATATGATTTTTCATAATGGCTCAAGCTAAATTATTCATCTATGTTTTTTAAAACCAAAATTTATTCAATTTTTTCATATTTAAAAATAGAAAAATAACTTACCTAACTATTTAATGCTTTCATAATTTTCATTCAAATTTAAATCTAAAAATTTTTCTGAGCAACTAATAACTTAAAGAGCAGCCAGCTGCTCTTAGTTTAACATCATCAATATAGCTTTCTTTATGAATATAATATCCTTAACGAAATTTAATATATTCAGCTCTTTCTGAATTTATTACTCAATCCTCTTCATCATTTTATTCTTTTTTTCTTGATTTTATATTTTCTCTGCCTTAGTGAAAATTCTTTTATTATGAAAGTAAAATGTAAAGTTTTATTTATATTTTATAAAATGTTAATTACTTTTTGCTGAAGATTTCATTCTCAATTTTGTTTGAAGCACCTTGGTCTTGTATGGTTGAAAGTTTTTTCAAAATCATCTTAGACTCTTAGTTTTTTATTTCGCTTCGGCGATTATTTCTAAGATTTGAGTTGTAAAATTAACTGGAATTAGACCTTCTAACAGATTATGCTTAATATAGTCTTTGTGAACAAGAAAATTAACTAAGTATATCCTTTCCCCAAGGACTGTCTTAGTTAACGTTTGAATTTTCTACTACAGTGTCTTGTGGTAAAATAAAAATATTATCTGGTTTTTCTTCTTTCTTATCTTCATTCAAAGGCCTTTCAGTGTAATTATATTCAGTTAAAACTTCTTTTTATTCTTAACTAGAATCTTTAACTAGCTATTTAAATTTTGAAGGATTGTTTACAGTAACCTCATTTAATTATTCAAGATCAAGGCTTTATTTTTGTTTATTTTTAAAAGTTGGTACAAAAATAGGCTTTAAACAAACTTCATGCGCTTCCTCAACTTTTTCATTATCGTCTTAATTGTGATTATCTTAAGTTTCTTGGTAATTAGTTTCTAATTATTTCTTTTCAGATTAATTATTGAAAAAATTAGCAACATTTAAATTTTTTAAATAATAATCTTGATAGATTGTCTTTAAAAAAAGCATAAAAAAGTCTTTCTAAATCGATTTCTAAGAAGCATAGCGACCAACAATTCCTACTAGCATTAAGAAGGCAAATATACTATTGATCAGAGCAAGAATTTAAGGTAAAGTTGAGTATTAGATTTGAACATATTATACAATTTCATCAACTTAAAGCATTGCTATACTGTATGGACCTACTCCTATTGAAAGGGCTTATTATCTATCTATTCCCTAATTCACTTAAGTATATGATAGGGGAGTTGAGAAAATATCTTCATTTTAAACTATTAAACCTTACTTGACAGAAGTAGTTTGGATTGAAGCATTTATGATAGTTGTTATTGACTGCATCGAATATGTATAGACTATCAAATTTCTATAGTTCACTTACATTTCTTAAGAGGTCGCATTATATTAAGATGTATAAAGTTTAAATTTTTAGCCAGCGTTTATGCCATTAACTACATCATCTATTTCTTACTATTCTGCACAATTATCTGGTACAGTTGTTTTAAGTGAATCAACATCTCTACATCCATATGTTAATATTTAAATTTAAGATGCCAAATTGATTTAAGAATTATGAGTCAAGGTATAGTTAGAAAGATTAGTAAAGTCGACACATTTAAATCCTTAGAGATTAGGGTTGATGCAGTCTATAACATCTAGGGTAATGAATTACTAGTTATCATTACTTTGATAGTAAAAGAAAGCAACATAAACGATATATGTCTTCTTTTTTTATTTCTCGAGCTCGTAGTTGTTTCCATAATCGAATTTAAATGCAATTAAGTCACTGCTCAATGGGATATTAAGTGTATGATCAGTGATAAAACTCTGAGATCTAAAGGTTGGCTCAATTTAGTTTGTCACGTATTACTTTAAAATGTAAATAAAGTATGTTAAACTAGTTAAAACAACTAAAATTGATAAAACGGCACCTATTATAGTGCCTTTTTTCATTTGTTTATTATTCACGTTAAATGTAAATTGAGATGAAAACAGGTCAATTTTCGAAAGGAACATTTCGATTAATTAGCTTTTTTCTTTTAGTTCTATTTTTTACCTCTACTTATTTTTTTATGGTTTGATATTTAATTTATTTATTTTTTTTTTAATTATTTAATTTTTAAAAGTTTTTTCTACTGTTTTTAAATATCCGTTCATATGTATAACACAAATTAACATTTAAGATTTATTATTTACTTTTCTAAATGAAATTAGTAAATGCTCTTGAGTGATTTTACATTTCAGGGATTTTTCAATTTTCTGTAAATTTTAATATAGTAGATGCGTTCTATTTATAATTAATCTGAGTTGTTTTTCTTATTTATAATTCTCCTTTGCATTATTAAATGAAATTTATTTTTCTTTAATACATAAATTTCCTTGAACACTAGACTAGCTATTAGAGATAAAATATTTTTAAAATACCAAATAATAAAAATTAATTCACATTAAATTCAAATTAATAAGTTGTAGTAAGATTTGATTTAAATTTTTTCTTTACAAGTTGAGAAAAAGGAATATTATTTTAATATATTTAAGGTAAAATATAAATCACTACTAATAAAAGACTGTATTTATCATTTGATACAATAGTAGAGCCCTAACTTTCTCAAGTAGTTTTACCACAATAATGATTACTTTATTTACAATTACACCTATTTATTCTTACTCTCTACCTATAAATATTTTCAGTACCATGTATTATTTATTATTCTATTTAATTCATATAAATAGGTATACACTTAAATCCTTTTTTAATATTCATCTGTATTCCTATTTTCAAATGAATTTATTGTATTTTGTATTTGGTTACTTATTACATTTAGTATTATATAACACAAATATCGTAGGAGCAATATTAAGTAAAATGTAATTCTAAAATTGAACCTAAAATTAAGTTACTAAATGCAAAGTGCAATAATAAATTAAGCTAAATCTAAAGCATATTTTGTTTAAAGACTAGTTAATTGTTAAGTTAGAGCTACAAATTAGCTAGATTAGTTGTAAATACTCTCCCGTAATATCAATTTTCTACCCTAGCATAGATAAAAATTATTTTATTCATATCAATATATCATTTTTACATGTTAGCTTTCCTACCTATCTACCTAAATAATAAATTTTATTATAAAATAAAACAGCTATTTTAATCAATAATATAATCTTTATATAAAATTTAACTAAATTTTTAAAAACTTTATTTCAAATTAGAACATTATTGGTATTTATAACTTAAATAAATAATCTAATTTATAAAAAGTGGAACAATAATATATTAGATTATGAGAACACGAACTCAGTTGCTAAAAAACCTAGTTTAAGGAAGATTTCAAAAAAATATTTTTTTGAAATCTTCCTTAAACTAGGTTTTTTAGCAACTGAGTTCGTGTTCTCATAATCTAATATATACAATAGTGTGGCTTAATTATAAAATTTCAACCTTCAAATTTAGATGAGTTGATTCCCTTATGATATTTTATAATTATAATATGTATTCCAAATAGATGTTTTGAGTATGTTTTAAATTCCTAAATTTTATTAAATATCTTAGATAATTTATTACAAGCAAAACATATTTTTTTCATGATACTATTAAGTCAGACTGGTTAAATTGATGTGAAGGATAAAACAGTAGAAAATTTAAAAGTTAAAATAAATTAATATTTTTTCTAAATTTAATCTCACTTTCTTTATTTAAAGATCAAAGCTTAATTTTTTTGGCTAAATATAAATTAAAGCTAAGCTTATTATGTTGCTAAATAAACAAGATTGCTAATCTATTTAACCCAGCTTCTCTAGCTGTATTTTAACTTTATTAATTCAAATACATTTATTTTGAATCACTGGTAACTATAATTATTTTTTCTAACTAAATTTGTAAGTGATGCAAATTTATTTTTTTTAAACTAAGCAAAATAGCTTTATCTATTTATAATATCATAATTTATTTTAATAAAAGTTAAACTATTACTACTTTAATTCTCTCAATCTTTTATTAATAAATGTGGATTAAAGAATTGGTTCATTTATTAACCATGAAAATGCCTCGTTTTTTTTAATTAAAGATAGATAATATCAAATACATTATTAGGATGTCTTGTTCAGTTAGTAGAGTTTTTTTATACAATTCAAAAGGTTTTGTTGTTATTATTATTACATTATTGTAGTTCCTTAATGATCCGACCTCATTTTTCACCTTTAAATATTGTGAAAGGTGAGAATCTCTTTTTATAACTAAAAATTATATTTATATGAGTAAAGAAGAAAAAATAAATATACAATATACCATGATGTGTATTAGAAAGTTTTTGTATGATATTTTTAAAACCTTTTTAATATTATTTTTTATTACACACTTTGAAAGAAAAAAATCTTTGTTAAATAGATCAATTTTTAATTTATAATAACACCTTTGTATATTTTTGAACCATGATAATTAATTCTGCGTTGTTTATGATTGATTTTATTATTGGTTGATTTTCTATTTATCTTGTTTTTTTCATTAAAATCTATATAATATTAATAACAATTTATATTGATTGCCTTCCATGATTTCTAATCCTATAAAAATCTTTATTATCAATACATCAAAAATTAAATTTATATATAAAGAATAAAAAGTATTATATATATTTAGAGAGGTGAATCCTAGGATTCTTGTACAGCTAACGAATTCTATTTAGATTTTTGTTCTTTTATTTTTAATAAAGAAGAAAATATAATTTTAAAAAATTAATTGCAAATCCATAATTAAACATAAAATATACATTCACATATTTAAAAAATAACTAATTATCAATTGTTGTATGTATGGATTTTTATTTTAAGTTCATAAAAGTATAGCAAAAGCTGCTAAGAAGAAAGAAGACAAGATCAAAATAGAACCATTAAGAACTTTAGCACAATTACTCCACCCACTGGTAAAAGCAGTAACAGTAGCATCACCACTAGCGGTGGGGTCATTATTATAAGTAGTACCACAAGCTTAAATACAAGCTTATAAAACACTATAACTGCTACTATTCTATGGACAAAGAGTACAGGTTTTGAAATTATTATAAGCAGTATTGCAAGCACCTTATGCACACATAGGTGTAGCCAAATTAAAAGTACATGTTCCATATTATTGTACAGCATCTGTATTAACCCAAGAGGGATTACTATTTTAAGAATTTTAAGCATTAACAGTAGCCAAAGCAATCATAGCTAATAATAAAGCAGCTCTCATTTTTTATAGTTGTAAATTTAATTTATTAATTATTTATTTATTTATTATTTATATTTTTTAAAAAAACTAAATAGTTTTAAAATAAGCAAGCTTATTAATAAATATAGAATAAATAATTAGCAATAAATAAATTTACAAATAAGTAATAACTTTTAATAATAGGGGGTAGGTGAGCTCAAAAAAATCTTGTCTTTATGATTCCTTGAATTGTTTTTTAAATTATTGAAATTATGATAATTTGTAAAATTTAAGAAAATAAGTCTTTAAAATAGAAATGGAAAAATAAAATTTATAAAAAATCATTATTTAAATATATTATAATGTAATAATAAATGTTATTTTAAAAGTACCAGTTAGTTTTATGTATTTTTTTACAAAAATTATAAAATAGATATATAAATTCTGTTTTTTAATAAGACTAAAACTAAATTGTTTTTCTTTTAGAAAAAAGTCAAATAAATAAGTCTATTGAGGATAATATTTTTTTAAGTTGATTTTTAAAAAATAAAAACATATAAAAAATATGCTAAAAAAATAACATTTTAATTCTTTAAGAAATACAAGAAACAAAAAATATTTACAACTTTTAAATATAAAAAAATCATTAACTGAAATGTTTTTTATTTGAGTTTCACTGAAAAAATATGCTTTTACATTTGTACTATTTTATATGGAGCAGTGAGTTGTTTTTAAATAGAAATTCAGCAAATAGAATAATAATATTAATGATCGTAGAAATTATTATTTGTAAATTGTAACTCTTTTTATTGTATTTTTTTTCTATTTTACATACAATATATCTTAAATATATATAAAATAGAACTTTTACAGATACTAAGAAAAAATTTATTGAGAAAAAAAAAATAGGGTATGTATATTGATGTTCAATTAAACAAATTTTACCATGAATTTTTATCTGAAAAATGAGTTGGAATTTATTTAAAAATATGTTTCAATTATACTTAATAAAGAATTAAAAATTACTTCAGTAATATCTTAAACATACATTAAATAAAAAAACTGTCAACACTTATTAAGACAAATTAAAATACGTCATACATATAGCTTGAATGAATAATTTAAGTGATTGTCTTATATAAAACTAGATAATTGCTACCACCTCTTTAGCCTAATCTTAACTGATAAAAAAATTAGGCTTAAATATATTTATCTGTCTTTTATCTTCAAATCATCTATAATATACTGATAGATAAGATTTCAATCATTCTAAATTATAATTTTCTCTTAGAATAGTATATAATATTAAATAAATTAGTACAACAACAGTTAATTTAGTTGTTTTTTCTTCTCATTAGTTTTAATCATTTTATGATTTTTAACAAAAATAACACTCTTTTGAGGATTATAGAAGGTTTGATTTTATTTATGTCAAATACTCTTTCCCCCTTTAGAGTTACAGTTTACTCAAAAAAATTAATATTTTGATAAAGAGCTATATTGTTAATTAAGGATCTATATACATTTTTTATCTTTATTTAACAAAACATGAATATTGAATGTTTTAATTTTGTTCAGCTGTTTTATTTTATTACTTTTTTATTTATAATTTATCTATTTTTTTAAGTAATTTTTTTTAGTAAAAAGAAATAGCGATGTTATCCCTTAATCATTTTTATAACTGCTTATTTTATATAAATATTTAAAAAGCAAGAAGATTAAAATATATACAACATTAATAGTTATAAATCAGACATATTTAGCTCTATGCAATTAATAGACGTTTATTTTATGAGATATCTCAATTATAATTTATAAGCTTTTTCTAATCTAAACAAAAAATATGAGAATTAGAGATTAAATAATACTTGATATAAAATTTAGAATTGCATAAACTCTATTGTTATATTACAGTAAATATTCATGTTGTCTCTAAATATTTTGATAAAATTACTAAATTATCCATTTTTGATTCATAAAAAATGCTTTTTTTCAATGTTAAATAAGTTAAAATTTACTTGAGTAAAAAAAGCTTTAGAATCATTAATAGAAAAAATACTAATAGAAATTTAGAAAGTTATATTTATTAAAATTTCGTATCATCAAAGTGAAAATATATTTATTTTTAAACCTGAATTTAATACTCTCAAAAAAATTAAAATTTGTCTTAAAATAATGTTTTTTAGACAACTGAAATGTTATTTATTTTGTTGTCAAAACCTCTTTAATTATCCCACTTTTTAACAGAAAAAATATGATTAAAAATTTAGAAAATTATGTTTGTTAAAATTAGGTATGATCAAAGCGGAAGTATATTTTTAAACCTGAATTTAATATACTCAAAGTAATTAAAATTTCTCTCAGAATATTGTTTTTTTATTCAATAATAATGTAATTTTTTTTAATGTAAATATCAATTTAATTATCTCATTTATTAACAGGAAAAGTACTAGTAGGAATTTAGAAAATTATGCTTATTAAAATTTCTTATGATCAAAGCGGAAATATATTTTTAAACCTGAATTTAATATTATCAAAGTAATTAAAATTTCTCTCAGAATATTGTTTTTTATACAATAATAATGTAATTTTTTTTTAATTTTTAAACCTCCATATATCTCCACTTAATAATAGCTTATAAATTAGTGAATTAATTTAAAAAGTATCAATACTACTCAAATAATATTTAAATTCACATCAACTCTTTATATTCTTCATTTAATTCTTCTTATCATAAGGTCTGAAGCAAAAATTAGTTTCATATTTCAATAATTTTATAGCAATCTATTTCGAAATTCAAAAAATAAAATTCACGTATTTTTAATTAAAATCAAATCAAGTCAATTTTATAGATTTGCTTAATTATTATCAACGTCATAAATAAGTGTTAAAACATTAAAATTAGATTTTCTCTTCAAACGTAAAAAAGTTATATATTTATATTTACTATTTATTATTTTTGTAAAATTCATTCTCTAAGTGATCCTCAATTTTTTTTATCTTAAATTAATTGCCTTTTAAAACAACATAAACTTTATTTTCTTTTTATTATTCTTATTTAAAAACAAAAAAGTGTTTAATTAAATATTAAAAAAAAATGTTTAACAAATGTAAAAAATCTTAGAAATAATTACTTTATATATTTAATCAAAATTCAAAATAAATACAAAAGTCGTAGATTACTTACTTTATTTTAAATATCTGTATAATAATAAAATTTTATTTTTTGAAACTTTATTACTTATTGTTAAAAAAATATTTATCCTTCATAATTGATTTAAATAAAGAAAGTAGTGCCACATATTTAAAAATTTAATTAATAAAAATAACTTTATTTTCACTAAAAATAGGAAATAGAATAATACAGTTAAGTATTTAAAATATTTTAAAAAGCAAATTAATATCAACCAAGTGGTAGAAATTGATATTTTCAATTCAAGTTGTATTTTTTAAAAGACTTAAATATTCTTTTGTCTACTTTCGATAAATAACTATTTTCATCTCCGCATCTGTATAGAAACTTAGTCATAAAATGTTGTTATATTTTTTAATTTTCAAGCAAAATTGATTAAGCTTCAAAATGAGTTAAGCTTTATTCTTTTACTATATTTTTAAGGTTTTAAATGTTTAAATATAATGTATTTTGCTAATATTTTTGAGTTACTTTATTTTATGTCAATATTATTTATATCTAATTATAAATATTTTTCAGAGTAGCTTAAAGATTGTAGAGCAGCCAATTATTCTTTGTTTAAAATCATCACTATTGCTTTCTTTAATAGCAAAATATCATTTAAAAAATTGATGATATTTAAATTTTTTTTAACTTGTTTTTCAACTAAAGATATTGTTTGATTACTTTGTTGGATAATATCTGGTTTTTTTTTTGAACAGAACCTTTTTCAAATACAATTTTAAAAGAATAAATTTGAAATTATATTTATTTAGTTGTTTTACGTATGACTACAAATTATTTTTTTCAGTTAATTAGATGCACTTATATTCTAAATATTCTAGAGTTTTTACTTGAATTATTCAAAATCAATACTTTTAATGTAGTTTTCTTCTATCCTGGTTTCTAAAAATAAAAATATAATTAGATATTTTTTCAATGTATAAAAATTACTAATTTATAAATTGCTATTTGAACTCTTTATGGTATTTAGAATGGATTTCTGCTAATTTTATATTGATTATTGTTTATTATCTCTTTTTTGTAAATAAAAATCAAGTGTTTTATTTCCTTTCTTAGTATGTTGATTTAATTTTTCAAAATTTGAAGAAGAGCTTAAAGAGTTTCGATTTTAGGGAGAAAACATTTTTTAAACCTTTATTTCAAAATTGCTGTTATTAGGAGAGTTGTTAGTATTTTCACTTATTTTATATAAAGAATTTTGATTTAGAGGTGAAACATTTTTTTTAAGTTTAAATTCGTAATTGCTATTGGGAGAAAAGTTGTTTGTATTTTCATATGTTTTTTAAGGGCTTTGGATTACTTATTCTATATCTAAAGAATATTTCTTTTTATTTTAAAAAACAGGAACATTTATTGGCAAGCTTGAATTTTCTTAAAAGTAAATAAATCTTTCACTAAAGTTATCTTTGGTGGCTTATATATTTTCTTTTTTGCTAAGTTTATCATAAATTGACAGTCTTTATTAATTTTAGCTAAAACTGCTTTCTTTATTTTTGTTTAATAAATCGTTTGCTTTTAAAATTTCTAAGTAGCTATCTTGATAAAGCGACTTCAAATATAATAATATTAAATCTTTTTTGATAGAAAATTCGGAAGATTTCCTTCCAATAAATCCAAAAAGCATTAAAAAAGCAAAGATACTATTTACTAGAGCAAGTATTTATGGTAAGGTAGTATACTAAATGTAAATTTTCTCAACTGATTCATCTATTTGTAATGTCACAAAACTGTAAGCTCCATCTCCGCTTTGTAATGCAGATTATCTGCTTATACTTTAGTTTATTTATGAGTATTAAATAGGATATATAAAATTTTATTCAGTCTGAAAAATCAATCCTTATTTTACTGAAGTAGTCTAAAGCTAAGTATTTATTATTGTTGACATCGAGTAATCAGAATAAGTAAAGATCATTATATTTTTGTAGTAAGCTTATATTTTTTAAGATGTTATATTGTATTAAGAAGTAAATAACTTAAATCTCTAACCAGCATTAACTGCATTTACAGCATTATCTATTTCAGTTTGTGTTGCACAATTATCTGGTATGGATGTCTTTATTGAATCAACATCCAAGCACCCATAAGTAAGTATTTATACTTGTGATTGCATATTTGCCTTTGTATCAAGGGTAAGCATATTATCAGATAGTTTAGAGAAATCTACGCATTTAAATCCAACTAAGTTCTAATTTTAGCAATCTATCACATCTAGAGGTATAAATTAATTAGTATCCTAGTTTTTGAAGTAATAGAAGGCATAAAATACAAAGTATGTCTTATTTTTGTTCTAAAGAGGTTCAATATTGTTACCAAAATCGAACATAAATCCCACAAGGTCATTACTTAAAGGGTACTAAAGATCTGTATCAACGATGAAATTTTAAGATCTAAAATTTGGCTCTATTTAATTAGTAAGATACTAAGTAAGTATGTAAATGAAATATGTCAAGCTTCCAGCAATAACCATTAAACTTAAAATAAAACCATTTAAAGTCCCTTTTTTCTTATGCTAATCGTTCACATAAAATCCAAATTAAGATGCAAATAAATCAATATTTGATAAATTCATATATATTATTCTATATACTTTTCTTGGTTTTTAAATACAATGTTTTGCTTTAGATTCTTTTAATAGTTCTACTAATAATTTAATTTCTAAAATTTTTTATCAACAACAATCATTATTTTACTGAAGAAATTTTAAATTTTTTTAATAAATGTAGATATTCTGACCATAAAAATAATCTTATTATTGAATATGCATTTATTTATCTATCTTGTGAAACAATATGAAGGTTTTTACATGTACGAAAAATTCAAAAATAATAATTTATGGTATTAAAAAATTTTTAGTATGATCTCATTAAGTTATTCTGTCAAATACTCATTTTAATTTATTAATTTAAGTAAATTCTGTTTAGTATTTAAATTGATTAAAAATACTTTTTTTTTTTTGGAATTTAATTTTCAGTTTTTTTAGTTGTGTTTCTAAATATACTATATATCCTAAATAAAAAAGACACAGCTAATTTGATACTTATTTATTTTAAAGTTAGAATGTGAAAATAAAAATGAAGTTTTCCTTTTATTTATTTGAGCAATAGATAAAATCAAAGGATAAGGTAGTTAACTTTTTTTGATTAATAAATGAATATAATAAATGCAGTTATTTGAAATTAATATCTTACCCTTTTAAAGAAATTTTGTTGGGAAGTCTATGAAGCTAAAATAGCCAACCAATTTACTAATTTATTCTCCTTTAATTATAAAAAAAATATAAGTTAAGTAATTTTAATGATCTTTAATTTCAACCAGCTATTGAGTTCATTAATAATCATAAACGATTATTGTTAAGAAATAAATAAGATTTAAATTATGGTGAAATTTACATAAAAGGTATATTGATTAAAAGTTATAATCAATTAAAAAAGTCTTTTCTTTAATGCTAAAAAACATAAACCAATCAATCCATAAAAAATAATTATGATTTTAATAACAATTTTTATTAAATGAAATAACTTTCTGATTATTACTAATAATTTAATTAAATGACAAGAAAATTTTTTAAAAACAAAATTCAATAAAGGAGCAAACAATAAAAATAAAGAAGTTCTAAAAAAGACAAAAAATATCAAATCGCACGGCATTTTTTAAGGGTTTATATAATTTTTAAAGAAGTCTTAAAAAAGACAAAAAATATCAATTCACATGGCATTTTTTAAGGGTTTATATAATTTTTAAGTCTAACTAGCTTAAATTATCATCAATTTCGCATTTAGTTAAGAAATCATTTAAGTACGCTTGTTAAAACTTTTCATTTACCATCAGTGCAAAAGATTTTTCATAATGGGTCAAGTTATATTATTTTTCTACATTTTTTTTTTTGCAAAATTAAATTAGATTTTATCATTTTTTGAAGGAATGAATTTAATAAAATATTTACCAATCTCCTTCACGCTCTAGAATTATTCAGTTAAATTCAAATCTAAAAACTGTTATGAACAGCTGATGACTTAAAGAGCAGCCAGCTGCTCTTAACTCAATATCATCAATATAGCTTTCTTTAAGAATAATATATCTTTAACAAAATTTAATATATTCAGTTCTTTCTTAATTTATTGCTCAACTCTCTTCATCATTTGATCATTTTATTATTTATCAATATTTGGCTTTTCCTTTTTAAAATATCTTTTATTTTAAATAAAAATATCATGTAAAACACGAAAATTTTGAATAATTTTTTTTACTTCTTGTTGAAAATGATATCCTCAATTTTGTTTGAAATATTTTGATCCTGTATAGTCTATAATTTTTACAGGATCAGATTGGATTCTTAGTTTTTTATTTCACTTTGTCGATTCTTTCTGTATTATGAATTATAAAACTAGCTGGTATTGGACCTTCTCATAAATTATCCAAAACTTAATCTTTGAGAGCTAGAGAATTAACTCACCACATCTTTACCCATAGGGCTACCTTAGTTAAATTTTTGATTTTCTAATACAGAGTCTTGAGGCAAAAATAATATTTAATCAAGATAATCTTCTTTCTTGCTCTCATTTAGTGGTTATTCTGTGTTAATAGCTTAAGTTAAAGCTTATTTTTGATCTTGAGTAGTATTTTATTGGTTGGGTTACTATTGTGGTTTTTATGAAAAATCATTTGTCAGAATGATTTCATTTGATTATTCTAAATCAATGCTCTTTTTAAATTTATTATGAAAGGTAGGGACAAATATAGGCTTGTCATATTTTTCATAGATTTCATCAACTTCTTTGTCTTTATTTTATTTTTTCAACTCAGATTCTTATTGAGTATTTTCTAATTTTAATTGTGAATTAGATTAGTTATTAAAATAATTAGCGCTGTTAAGGTTTTTTAAATAATAATCTTGATAAACCGTCTTTAAAAAGAGCATAAAAAAGTCTTTTTTTATAGAATTTTAAGAAGCATAGCGACCAACAATTCCTAAGAGCATTAAAAAGGCAATAATGCTATTTACCAGAGCAAGAATTTATGGTAAAGTTGAGTATTGTATTTTGATTTGTTAAACAACTTCCTCAACTTATATCATTCCAATACTGAATGGACCTACACCTGCCTATAGAGCATACTATCTATCAACTTATTAACTTACTTAATCATAAGAAATAGGAGAAGAAAAAGTATTTTCACTTTAAACTACTAATCCTTTTTTAATAGAAGTTGTTTAAATCTAAGTACTAAGGATAGTAGCAATAGATTAAACAGAATAGGTATAAACAACTATATTCCTATAGCTTACTTATATCGTCTCCGTAGTTGGGTTGTATTGAGATGTGTATAGCTTGAATTTCTGACCTGCGTTTACACCATCAACAACTTTGTTTATTTCTGATTATTCTGCGCAATTATCAGGCATAGTCTTTTTAAGTTCATCAATATCTCTACACCCATAAGTTAGAATTTAAACTTAAGACTACAGGTTATTCTTTGAGTCAAGTGTCAAGGTATAATTAGAAACTTTGGAGAAATCAAGGCACTTGAACCCTAATAGATGAGGGGAGGTACAGTCTATTATATCAAGGGGTATAAATTAGCGTATATCCTAATTCATATAGTAAAAGAGGGCTATTTAAACTATGTAGGTCTTATCTTTTTGATTTTCTAGAGCTTAGTGATTTCCAAAATCAAATTTAAAGCCAATCAAATCGTTGCTTAAGGGTATATCAAGTTGATAATCAGCTATAAGACTTTGAGATCTGTAAGTAGGTTCTATTTAATTAGTCAAATACTACTGAAGAATGTAAATAAAGTATGTCAAACTAGCAATAATAACCATAATAGAAAGAAAAGCGCCTATCATAGTGCTCCTTTTCATATTCTTTTCATTCACATTAAAATTAAATTGTGAAGAAAAAAGATCAACTTTCTAAAGAAACATTAATTTTTAGTTTATTTCTTCTACTTAATAGTATATCAGAGTTGGTATTTTTTTGTTTTTTTTGTTTTTTTTAATTTTTTATAGATTATGTTATCAAAACTTGTTTTGATGAGCTTTTTAACAGAATAAATTTTGTTTTTTATCAAAAATTTGAAAATGAAAATGAAATCTAGAGGTTTCTTTTAAATTAAAAATTAATCATAGGAATTATAAATTTAATATAAAAATTAACCACTGAATTGCTTTTATGATTGAAAGTTAAATAATTAAGGTCAAACAAAAAAAATTTGTTTATTATATTTAAGCGAATAATAAGTAAATTACCTAGCGATGATAGAAAAATTTATTAAAGCTATTTCATTTATTTATTTTTCAATAAATTAATAGATACTATTGGTGGTATTTATTATGTGCTAATGATTTTTTATGAATAAAATACTTGCGAAAGTAATATATTAATTAATATTTACATATATTATTAAATAAGTAAATAAAATATTCAAAATTAGATAGAGATACGTGATAAACATTCCACATATTTATTATATTATTTTGTGGGCATTCTATATCACAATAAATAGAAGAGGTATGTTCAGCCTTAAACATATACAGAATTTAAAATAAACTTAAATTTACTAAAAACCAAATCTATCCAAATATTATTAATATTTAAAAAATATTTTTATTAAAATAACTAAAAACTTAGCTTAAAAGTTGAAGAATTATAAGTATTTTATTCATATAATATTTATTTTTATTTTTAAAAGTAATTTTATTAAATATTATTAAATTATTTTTTTTAAATATAATATTCAAAAAAATTTTAATTAAAAAAAACATAAACAAACTATTTTTAATGAAAATTTTTAATTGTTTTATTTACAAAAAATCAAATGATATTTTAGTTATCAAAAACAATAAAATTAGTTAGTAATTTATTTTGTTTTTTTTAATGCTTACTAAGAATATATTTTTTAGTTGATCTAAAAATAATAAATTATAATTATAAATATTATTTTATTTATAAACTTCTTTATAACTATGTTAAAAATTTATTTTTATTCATTATTTTTACTATAAAATTTAGGAAATTTTATTAATTTTATCAGAAATAAATAAATAAACAAATTTTTAAGAGATATAATTTGATCAAAAAATTGTTTGTTGTTATGGTTTTTGTTCTTCATTTAAATTTCTTCTCTTCCAAATAACAAACTTTTTAAAATTATCAAAATTATTTTTTTTTAATCTAAAAAAGAGTTCTCAGTATTGAAAATTAGCAATCCTTTAGTATCTAATAACAATCTTTAAATGAAATATTTTTAATTTTTAGATATTTATTTTAATAAAATCTGTGAATAAATCATATTTTATCTTATTTAATTCAAAACTTAAATTCAATTAAAAACTAATTTATTGGATTTTTAAAAATAAATTGACTAAACATTTTTCAAATAATTTGAAATCTAATATAATTCTATTATCAGTATTTTAAGGTAAAATAATTGAAAATTTAAAAAACTAGCAAGTATAATCCAATTTATTTTTTTATCCAGCTCAAGAACATTTAAGGAAGTATACTGAATTATTTTTATCATTCATAACTTTAATGTATGATGTAAGGAAGATATTCGAAAGCTTGAATTTCTTAATTAAAAAAAAGTATTCTAAAATATGATCAAAACTGATTCCAAAAACAATAAGTTCAATATTAAATTATAAAATTTGTATCATAATAAATGCTTGAATCTAATTAATAAAAAATCTATATCTTAAATATTAAGTGTTTACTGAAAAATAAATTAAAATAACTGATTTTAAAAACTAAAATTTCTCAATACTAATTTTCCAATAAAAATTATTTTTGAATTTCAAGTTGCGATCAGTTTAAATAAAACTTAATTAGCTATTTGGTTAGACTAAAAAAGTAAGATAATAAATACTTTAAAGAGGAGTGCTAATTGGCTATGATATTAGCGTTTATCTATTTTGATAAATATAATACTTAAATTATTGAAATAGACTTAGATTTTTAAATATTTGAAGCAATTTTATATTATTAGATTTAATCATTAGAAAAATGAATAGGATATCAATCTCACCAAATAATTCTTTAAATAGGAATGCTTTTAAATAATGTTTTTCATTGTTAAACTTTATGGTAAACAGTATTTGAATTTACAAATTCAAAGAATCAAAATTGTCACTTCCCCCAATATTTTTCTCAAAGAGTAATTAAAAAGAAAAGGACCAAACAAACAAACATATTATAAAATAATCAAAGAGAATCTATCCAATTTTGTGTAAAATTTAATTAAAAATTTTTAAAAGGCTGAATCTTTTTTATTTTTGTCCTAATAGATAAAAGCAAAATCATATAACATACATAAAAAATAATTGAGATACACATAAAAATAACAGTAATCTAAAATAAAAGAGCCTTCATCTATGATAGTCAGGATCACATTATTACTCAATAATAATTGTCTAAATTTTTTAATCAAGATCATTGATACACAAAATACTTACAATTTAATAATTTAGTAAGGTTATTATCTTTAGATTATAAGATGGAAGATAATATTCATTTTATTAATAAATTTTTAAATTTGAAAAATATTAAATGAGTTGGTTGGTTATTTGGTTTGGTTCACCCTTATTAAAAATATCTGGTTGCTATCGCTCATTTATACCTTCATTAAAAATACCTAAATAAGGATTACTTAAATTACTGATTAACTACTACTTGATAAACATATTCATGAAATATTAATCATAACACATGCTTAAATTTTTTGTTTAATAGCTTATAAAGTTTTTGTAAAATTTTTTGATAATAAAGTGAAAAAAACAATTAAAAAAAGAAGATAAGTAATTTATTAAAAAGGATTGTTTAGTTGAATATCAAAAGAAGAAAGTAAATAAGAGTAATTGAAAAGGAGAAGATACAGCAAAATCAGATTTTAAAGCAAGGGTTAAGCCCAGAATTCATATTTTGAGCAAGATTAAAATATCGCTGTAGGCTCAACTACTTACATTTTCTTTTCTTTCTTTTTCTTACTCTCTAGAGCATAACATTCCAAATTTAAAGCAAAAACCTCATCTATAATTAAGCCATTCAATACTTCATGAATGCCTCTTGTGGCAAAAATAATTAAACATAACAGAATAATAATGAACATAAAAACGAGCCTTCAAGCAGCTAAATAAAGATAAAAGAGACAGCTAAATAAGATTATATGCATTGGTTTACATTGAAATTAAAGGATTAACAGATGGAATAAAGATTCTAAAACTAGTATTAATAGTTCGAAAATAACATTTTATATATATTGCTATTATTTATAGGATTACTCTACTTAGAAGAGTATATTGAAAATCCTTCTCTCTTTTATATAATAGCTGGCAGCCTCGTTTTGGCAATATGTTTAATAGTGATTTGCTTCATTCCTAAAAGGCCAATTATAATCTTTCTACTCAGATCTCTCTATCTAATAGTTTTAGCTATTTATTTATATAATTAGTACTCTTTATAGAGCAATGTTAACTTTGACGGCCACCATAAATCTAAAGAAGATCAGAATAATCATAATTACAATCAATTTCAAAAGATATATAATTTTTAGTTCTTGGTTCTAATGAGCAGCTTCATTTTTTATAACAGCTGGTTTATTTCAGCTGCTATACTCTAAATTTCTAACATCTCTGTATATATTTACTTCTTCAATAAATTCTTTTCTATTACGTAAATTATAGCTTTTTTCTATCCGTTGTTGTTCTACTTTATTCTCAGACGCGAAAAAAAATTCTATGCTACTACATATGTTGAATTAATTAATCTAATTGAATAGATCATCCCTATGGGATTGATAATCATCAAAAAGAATAACCCTTCAAAAAAAGAATCCTCTGTATTTTGTAAAATATTAAGCTTATTTAAATCGAAAGAATAATCTACTGAAGGGAATTAGTCTTAAATAAAAATATAAAACGAATCTAAATTAAAAAAATGCTGCTTAAATTTGCATTCAGTCTTCTGTTACCCTTTTCGCTGTCTAAAAAATATTAAAAAAAAAGACAAGAATACCCAATAATTATTTCAAATCCAATAATAAATTTCTTCTCCACAGCCTTTAAACTCTTAAATTAAAACAAACTGTACAAAAAATAAAAAAAATGAAACTCAAAAAGACGAAACTCTTCTTAAAAATTTAAGGAAATAACCTTAATCATCATCTAATTCAACCTACTCTTCTTCTACGCCCTCTCTCTTAAATTCACATGAATTCAAAGTATCCTACTGCAATTAATTCTTTCTTGATAATTTTGCTGTTACTAATGCTTCTCCACATTCACCTGAGCATAGATTTTCTCATAGCTAAAGAAATATTTAAGCCTAAAGTTAAAACGCTAATAAAGTTTTAAGTAAATATAAAACAAATTAATACACAATTAATAAGAGCGAAATTTTGTAAAATGAATAATAATTGTATCATATCATATCGAAATCGCTTAAACGCATGAATCTCATAAAAGATCCTATTTTTGTTTAATCTTCAAACGATCATAAAAATTACAATAATATAAATAACTACCTAACAAATAACCCAATTTCTTCACAAAGAGCAATTAATTTGAATAAAGATGACAAATAATTTACATCCATATTAAAAATACCTTCTTAAAATCAGCAGGAAACACCTAAAATCAATAAATTAAATTTGAACAACCAAATAGCCTTTTCAAATTACAATATGAATCACACTACATCTTAGAATTAAAACAGTCCATTGAAGGAAGAAAATCACTAGAATTTACTTTTTTCTAATGCTAATTTACACCAAAAGTCGCTGCTAAGCTAACCAGACAACAAGCTGTTTTAGAATAGTAACCACACAGTTTAGTCATCCTCAAAAAATATCCTTTCACCTGAAGACCCTGACTCGAATAGACCATTATACTCTTTTCAACATATACTTGCTTAGAATAAATAATTATTAAATATAAATAGCAAAAGCAGCTCATTTCATATTTCAAATTTAAATAACAATATTGTAAAGAGTAAATTTATCAACATAAACCCTCCTTAAACAAGTAACGAAGGATAAAACGATGATTTATCAGATCCTACCACTAATAGGCATATTCTCGCATAGACAGAACAGATTTAAACTAACGAATTAGAGAAATAAAATTAATAAATACAAAAAAATCCCTCCATATTAGCGCTAGACGAAACCTACAAACTAGAAGAAAAAAATAGAAATTTAAATCTTTAAACAATATTTGATTATGTTAAACAAAGAATTTGCAATCCTTAAAAGCTTACGTAATTAAAGGATCAAGATATTGACGAAGAAAAAGAAGACACAACAGAAGCTGTTAACTGTTACCAAATAGATGATAAAAGCGATATGAAAAAGAGAATTTATGTTTAATTCGCAGATGGGATATGGTAAGGTGAGAATGTATTATTCCTTCTTATTAATAAGAATTCTCATAACGAAAAAATGCTTGAAGATAAACTTCAAGAAGTAGAAACATTCAAATATTCGCTTCTCAAAACAGTCTCTCATGATTTAAAAACACCTCTGAACGGAATGACAATCATCTTAGAGGACATGATATAATATTTTAAAACAAAATAAAAATCTCTCCATTAAAAATTATAAAGATAGAACAATACAAACAATAATAATATTCATCAGTCGCTTGCTTTAATATAATTAAGTCCTCAAGAACATCAAATGGTAAGCTATGGTTCGAGCTAAAATATACCTCCAGTAAATGGAATTCAGCATTTAGTACCTGCTTATAAAACTGGAGTGTCAGAATTGTTTGGCTAAAATAGTTTGATGATTAATAATCATCAGAATTTTAATAATTTGAACAATAATGGTGGAAAAACAAATTATAGAGAAAAGAAGTAGCAAGTAATAAGGCACATAGAGAATTTAAATTAAATACTTTTTAGCACTAAAATACTTACAAGTGTTATTGATGATATTTTGGATTATTCGGCCATCAAGATTAATAACTTTAGATTAAATTCCGATTACTTTGACTTAAGATAGTTGCTGCTTGAAATAAAAGACCTGTTTCAAAAGACATTTGAGTAGAAAAAATTATAATTTTAATTAGATTTTTCACAATTCTAAGATCAAAGTTCTATTTCCATTTACAATGATTAGAAGCGCATTAAGCAAGTGCTTATAAACATGGTTTGTAACTCACTTAAATATACTCCTAAGGGATTTTGTAAGGTAGTTATTTAAAAAAGCGAAGTAAATTAAGATGTCCTAATTGTCTCTGTGAAAGACTCTGGAGAAGGAATGGACGAAAACACGAAGCATAAGCTTTTCTAGTTATACGAAAACACAGATAGCGATATCCATGGTAAATTTAATTATTTCATAAATTAATGAAAGAAAAATTGATTTAGTTGGTCCTTTATCTTTTTTAACAATTTTCCAAATAAGACAATCTTCTATTTATTTTACCTAAATTATAATTTATTCCCACCCTCCTTTATTCTTTCCTTATTGGTTGATCTTTGATTAATTAAAAATTTACAAATGAATCTTTGTATTAGTTCCAACAATTACCATTAGAATTAATACTTATTTCTATCTTTATCTTTGGTTTTAATTTGTATCAACTTTAATAAAAAATATCAGTTGTTAGTACTGAGGGAATAAATAAATCTTATCCTAATACATTATTTTATTTTGATTTATTTGATAAAAATACAATATTTTTTAATTAATCGCAGTTTACAGTTTTCAAACATTTTAGCAGCTTAAAGCAATCATCAAAAATACATTGTTATTCTTTATTTTTGTCTAATTTCTGTAAACACAAATTAGTTAATATATTTTCTTTCCCTTTTAGATTAATCTTACCTAACTAATTTTTCCATAAATAAAGATTGTAATAAATTTGAAAAGTTTTCAAATACTTATTTTCTATAAAAAAGACCTTTCAAGTAATTACTAGAATTTTAGATATTTAATTTAATACAGTAAATTTTACCTGCTGTAATCTGAATCAAATTGATTGCATTTATTTTACATTAAAAATTTACAAGAAAAAGAAGAAATTAAATTAAATTATTTCTTGATGATACATTTTTTATCATATATAAAACATTCATGAATATTCATTTTTGAAAATAAGAAATTAGTTAGATACCTAAATAATTGCCACTAAACAATATTACTAATTTTAAAAAATTATGATATACTTCTTTTTTTTGTTTATATCATAAATTGAGGAGTAACATTCGAATTTATTTATTGGTATATCATTTCTTCAAATCCATGAAGCTATTTACTTTAACCTTACACATAATATTATTCTTTTTATGTTTTTTGATCTAAAAAATCTTATTAAAAGCCATTAATATTCAACAAATAAGATTAAAAGTCATTTTTTCATAAAATCCCAAAAGTTATTTATATTCACTGGTACACAGTTTTTATAGATTTTTAACTCATCAATAAATATTTTTATAAAAAATATTCTACAACCTTTTTATATTTAAAATAATATTTTTTAATTCAAAAGGTGTCGGGTTGGGACTTGTTATTTGTAGAAATATAATAGGATTTCTTGGACCATCTGAAAATATAGATGTAGAAAGTGAACTTGGTAAAGGATCTACTTTTAGTTTTCAAATTTATTTAAAAAATCAATTTGAAATGAATAGTAAAGCTAAGAATGAAAAATAATAGTTTTCCGAAGCTTTATCAGCGCGAGATATATAACAATAAAAAAATAATTTGCAAGTTTCTGGAATTAATTTACTTTACAATAGAGTAAAAGAAAGTAGTCATAGCTTAGCAGGTCAAAATGCTTAACCCTTTAATGCTAACAAATCATTATTTCTATAATCTCCTACTTTTAAAAAACATAAAAAAGCTAACCTTCGCAATTCTATTTAGAGCTTTGATTAGCTGCCTAAAAGAATATTTATATAAAAAAATTTGCAAGTTAAAAATATTGTAAAAAATGAATAATAAGAAAAGGATATCATTTTGACTTAAAATAAAATTAATTAACAAGATTCTCCTTTAGAAATTATTGATGATATTCCTAATACAAATAGAGAACATGTTGTAAGTATAGTTTTAAATGAAGAAAAACCTGCATAAAATAACATTTCTAACAACATCAAATTTAACAATTAAAATATCCTCACAATTAGTCAGAATATAATTCAAGCTCCTAGCGAAAGATCAATAAAAATTTACAATCATGAGTTTAATAAATAATAAGGCACAAGTAATAGTAATAATCCTAAATAATTGATTTCTAATGACCTCAATGAATTTAACTCTTCAAGAATTTTACAGCTATTTTAAGAAAGTAACCAAAAGCAACTATTCTAACAAATAAGATAGCATATAAATAATTAATCCTCATAAATAGACTCCATTAATTATGAAGAAACCCCTTAAAGTAAATTTGACAAACAAAATCAAAATAATCCTTTAAATGGCTTCTAAGAAATTATGAATAGAGAAAATCTTGTTTTTTCTCCTGAACAAACAAATGAGCTAGAAGACAATTAAATTCATGAGTTGAATGGCTTTAAATAACAAGAATGCTCTTAGATTTATGAAAGTAACTCAATTAATATATAAAATTGCAATAACATTCCGAACAGTGTAAGCAACAACACAAAAAACAATATAACTAATTTAGGAGATTCTCATGCCGAATATTTATCAATAGAGCAAGAGTAATACGTTATACCTGAATTTGACCACAATACAAATAATTTGAGAGAGCATTTTATGTAAATTCCTAACAAAAGAATCTTGATTGTTGATGACAATTTTTTCAACTAATGTGTACTAGAATCATTATTAAAAAACATTCATGGAATTGAGCTTATTGATAAAGCAGAAAATGGATAAATAGCAATTCAAAAAATTTAAGATTTAAATTTGTAATACGGATTTACATATGATTTAATTTTGATGGATTGGCAAATGCCTATACTTGATGGCTTATAAGCTACTATAGTGATAAGATAATTAGAATTCTTATAAGAGCATCCTCCATATATAATATTTGTGACAGCATCTTCAGCCTAAGAAAAAAATAAAATTGTTACAGCAGGTAAAAAATCAAACAAATATCATAATTAAAAATTTGTTTTTTAAAAATATACATTTAAACATTTTATAAATTTAATTTTAAAATAATTTTTATCTAACAAAATTTTATTATTGAAAAAAAAGGAGCTAATGCATTCATTGAAAAACCTGTAAATCCTTAAATATTTTATGAAGAATATTAGAAATTTTTAGATTTCGAGTACAGTAATATGATTAAGAGTTAACCAAACTTCCAATGACATAAAAGCAACAATTTCAATAATCAGCAATCATTTTATTCCATAAAAGTAATCATAAAATAAAAAGTAAATGATCTCCTTCTAATTAATGAGTTTGATTAATTAATATCAATCGAGAAAGAATTAATAAATTAAAATCAACCATTTTGAATTTCAATTAATTAAGGAAATATCTAAAATATATTCTTAATATAATTATATAAAAAAAATAATCAAGAATATTTTGTTTTTTGTATGTAATAAATTATTATATATATTTAGTCAATTTGTGGCTTGGTAATCTATTTTATAGCTAATAAATAAATAAATTATTTTTAACCAAAAGAAGTTAAGATACGATAAATAGTTCATTCAAAATTTTTTAAGCCTAATTTTGATCAAATTTATAAATTAGTTTTTAGCATAAAATAAAGATTGATTAAAGAAGAATGTCAAATATTTTATCAAAAAGTTATTCATTAGTAAAGATGATATAAATTTTGAGTATATAATTCAATAAAAATTAATTTAAGAACTGAACTGGTTATTTATTTATTTATTTATTTATTTATTTATTTATTTATCAATTTATTTTATACAATATCGATTTATTTTAAGTTTTTAAGATTGTTTACACTTCTTACACTTAAATTCATTAAGAATTAAAATAATAAATAGATTTTTTTTTTCGTTTAAGAAAACATTAATTTTTGTAAATTTAAAAAGGTATTAAACAATTTTAATAGTTTCTTGTTTTTGCAACCATATAAAATATTTTTAAATAAAAAAATATTAAATTGGAAATTTAATTATCAAAATTTAGTTTAGAAGAAAATTTAAATTTAAATAAATTAATTTCTTATTTTTTTTAAGTATGAGTAAATTTATTAATATGAAAATTACAAAATAAAACATAATTTAACATATAAAAACTATTGTGAAGGAAAAACCACTGATTGATTAATATTAGTTTTCTATTATCTGACTTCAGAAGTAAACTTAAAACTTTACCAATCTTTTCATTTTTTATATGCTCGCTTTGCATTTAGACATTCCCTAAAAAAAATTAAATCTATTTAATTAAGTTAAAATTGTAAATGTATAATTTTGATTAGCTTTTTACTATACTTGGAGCGCAAGAGTGTTAATTCTCTAACATTGTTTGATTTTTTAGCACAACGATTGATAGTTTTGAGTATTAAAAGTACCCTCACTAAATATAAAAAATTAATAAATGAAAATAGTTTAATCAATTTTACCTTATATTTAGGTCTAAACTACTAATATTCTTACAATTTTTAATAGCCTAAAATAAACTTAATGCAGAATTTAAATCCATATCATTATTCCTTGATTAATTTTTATAGATAGATTATGAAAATTTTCAAATAATAAAAAGAAATGCTTACTCTAAATTCATTTAAAGATATTTCAGGTTTGGTATCTAAGGTAAATATTAATAAACCACCTATAAACCATTAGTTTTGATACTATTTGTACTTTAAGTTAATAATTGAATTTTTTATTATGTTATGAAAAAAATATGTAAATATAATTAAGAATATTTACCCTAGATCTAATTTTAAGCTAATCAAATTATTACATTCAGTAAGCCCTTAAAATAAATACTAAGTTCCTTTTATTTTGGCATAATTATCACTAAAATTAAATTTTTAATAATTAATTAATTGTTTGATTCTAAAAAATTTACGCAAGCAGAAACTAGAGGTTATTAATATTACCAGCCTTTTTAATACCTTAAATCAAGAAATTAAATCCTTCTGCCTCAATCTAATTATCTCTTGGAATTATTACAAAACTTATTTAATAAAATTAAATTTTGTTATTTAAAATACTTAAGCTATAATTTTAAATCTGTAAGAACTTCACAATTTCCAAGCCATTAAGCTAATTCATTACAACCTTTATCTCCAATCTCCTTGAATCTTCATATTTAAATAAACATTTAACTATTTAAATTTAAATTAAAATTGATTATTACTTTAACTCAATTCCTATTGATTTTAGTTGTGAAGTATCTATTTCTTTAATCTTTAAATTACAAATAAATATTTTTCAATATTAAATTAATGTAATATAAGTATAACCTTATTCAAATTATATATTGTAATCATAATTAAATAATATGCTTTTTATTTTTACTAATCAATTTTTCTGCAACTAACTAACTACTAACTATCCTTTTATTTTTATTTCACAAAAATTATTTGCAATTTTTAATTATTATATTTTTAGAAATATAATTAAAAACGAATATTATTTAAATAATCAATTAGTCATTCAATCAATCTATTTATTATTTTAATTAATCATTTACTTCAAAGAAGTGTTTCCTCTAATTAGATATAATTGAAATTTTTAAAGAAGTTTATATTTTTTAAAAACAAATGTAAAATAAGTCATATCAAATTGTTAAGAATCCAAACAAATAGAGAAGACATAATTGTTATAAAATAAAAGATTTATTTATGTATTTATTTATATAAATTACTATTTAGAGTATAATTTCTTATATTTAAAGTAAAATTTCACTATTATGACTCAATTGTGTATCTTTAAAAGAAATATTAAAAGCTAAAATTTTGAGATATTACATATTTTATTTTTTAGGAAAATTGTTTTAAGTATTATAACTTTTAATGGATATAACCAATATGAAATGTATTATTACACTCTCAAATAAACAACTTATTACATTAACTTTGTAAAATATTAATTAAAGTAGATAAATGCTTTTTTTCTATTAAATATATTTTAACTTAACTTAAGTTTGTTATGTAATAATTTAAATAATATAAATCATATTTATGAATTTTTTTAGTAAGTAGGACAGAATAAAAGTATAAAATATGAGGTATTTGTAAATTATTTTGTAAATTTAATCTATAAAAAGATAAACAGTGTATTCATAAATACAATGATAATGAATTTAATAAATAAATCTAACAAAAATATAAAATAAATCGATTATCCTTATATTTTTCTTTAAAAATAATAGTCAACCATGTTTCTATTACTCTTTGTTTTTTTCTCTAATTTTTGAATTTGAAAACAACTTTTAAATTATTAAACAAAAATAAACAAATTTCTTTTTGGTTTATAATGAAAATTATTAAGGACTGTAATGCCTATTTTTCATCTAGAAAACTTAAAAAAATATTTTGCAAAATTGAGTAAAATATATTCATAGAATCATAAATGAAATTTATACTTATTTATTTATTAGTCATTTTTTATATTCTTTAATTGTTTTATTTCTTTGTTTAATTTATATGTGTATTTATTTATTTTTATCTATAAGTTTTAATTGTTTGTGTTTTTTTTGCTAATAGTTTATTTTTTTAATATTTTTATTTTCTGTTAATTTTTTTAGTTTAATATTTATTTTCATTTTTATATGATGTTATTTGTTTTTTTTTTTCTTTCTTTTTTTTGTGCTCTTCTGCAGTGTGAGTCTTCTGAGGTGGTATACCTTTTAATTAAACAATATTTATATATAGGGAAAAAGAGTGGGTCTAGAAACATGAAAAATTTTGCTCAATCGTGGAATATATGTGAGCTGAATGTACTTTGCACTAGTATAATATGATTTTGCAATACTTGTTTTTTTTTTTTTAAAAAACTTGTGGGGCGATCGATTTATTTCACTCTCATGCATTAAGCCGGTATTAAAAATTAGTATTGCAAATCAGTCATATACAGGAGGCATTTCATTCATCTTACCGTGTCATCTATATTTTATGATGCTGGAAGTGATTTCCATTTTTCTAAAGTCAGGAATATCCTTTATCTATGAAAAACTTAGCTCGTAAAAAGTAGTTTTAATCTGTGATACTAAATTTGTTGCTAGTAAAAATATCACAGAAGTATACTTCTTTTTGGGGTTATTAAAAACTTGAATATTCCTTCGTAAAGAGCATCTATAGAATGTCATAGTGGCTTTAAAAACTTAACCATTCCACAACAAATTCTTCTTATGTTTTACGGTCCCTAATCAAATTGCCAACAGTTTCCAAATTTAATTAATTATAAAGAAAATATCTTTCAAATTTTGAATTTAATCAAAGATTTTTTTCCCTTTTTTCAAATCCAAATTTCCCTCGCAAATTCTCATTCATGAATAAATTAAAATATATTTTGAAAATAACTCAATTAATTTAAAATTTAATAATTTTTTTATTATTTTAATTAAAATAATTATTATTTACTCATTAGAATTAATTAAAAAAACTGCTTTTATACATTTTAAAAAAACTCTTATTTAATTATAAATAAAAACTCTGATTAATATTATTTATTGGGAAAAAAATAATCTAATTAAAAAATGCTATCATATAATTATATCATTTTAAAAAATGTTTAAAATTAAGATCGAAAGTTAATGTTTTTATTTCTAATATCAGGATTGATAGAAAGCCGTTCTATGTAAAGATGAAATTTTTAATTCACAAAAAGAATTACCAAAGAATATTTTTTATCAGATAATTAATTATCTTTAAACACAAATAATTTAATATTATTTGATTTATTTTATCTATATTGGTTTATCATTTTTGGTTTTCAGATAATTAAAAAAAGTACTTTTTTTAATTTGGGAGTTAGTGTTGTCTTTTAAAATTTGAGAAGTCTTTAATTTGATTTATTTATTTCTTTCTTTTTGTAATAATTTGATTCTAAGGAAAAACCTTAAATATATTTGCTTATAATCTTTTAATTAAAAACAAATACATAAAAAATAAAAAAGAGACTCAAATAAAAAAAACCTAATTTCTCAACATGCTTATCATCTTATATATAAATAAAAACAAAAAATCCTCATAATCTATTTCAATTTTTTTAAACCACGAATATTAATTGGGATCAACATGATTTTCGCAACCCGAAGTTTTTGATAAATAAATGATTAATGAGGATTATACTAAACTTATTAAACTTATTAGCTAATTAGATTTTTCTAATATGCTATGGATTTTTCAAAAATAAATAAAAGATGATAAGCGCAGAAATTCTTATTTCCAAATTCACCAAATATATAAAAAGTATTTTTTTAATAGCTAGCTAGAAACTCAAAAAGAAGCTCTCTCACACACATATACACAGATACACATATATGCTTAAAAACTAAAAGAATTAGCTTAACATCCTCTCGCCTATTAAAAAAAGAAAATAAAATAATAAAAGAATAAAAATTTAAAAATTAAAAATAAAAAATTAAATAAAAAGAAAATAAAATAAAAAAAATAAAAAAATAAACTAAATAAAATATAGATATTAAACATAAATACAAAAAACATACAAAAAAGATAAAATAAAAATACACACTAAGACTTCATTAAAGCAATAAATGTATTTATCATATAAATTTATTTATATTTTTAAATATTAAATTTTTATTTTACCATTTTGTTAGCTCCTTAAAATCCATGGTATTTCTTTTAGGTTATTGTAAGCTAAAACACTTACTTACATCATTTAGTTAGGATTTACTAAATTATTAATTTATTAACTAATTTTTTATTTTGTAATTGATAAGATCTTCTAATTCCATAATTAGGTTACATTTTACAAACATTTAGCTAAATTGCCTGTGAAATATTAAATTATCAATTTTTTTGGTGGCTTTTTAACTAGATTTTTTAATAGATTAAATTTAATTAATTAAATTAATATTATTTTTTATAATTTGATGGTTGTTGTTAATTAAAACCTTTTTACGCAATTTAGTCATAGTAAATAAAATAAATACTAATCAATTATTACTAGAACTATAAAATATAGTAACTTTATAAATAAAAAGTTACTTAAATACAATAATAAATATTCCCTTCTCAGATGTGTTTATAAGTAAATAGCATTAATTTAATGGTAATGGTAATGTTTCTGCCTATTTATCTATACAAAATTTAAAAATTGTAAAAATTTGAATAGATTTTGTTCATTTTGGTTAGAAAATGTATATTCTGATTATTAAAAGTAAAATCTGATGAATTGGTAAAAATGCAAAGAGTTACTAAATAAATATGCAATTATTAAAGCTTAATCAAATTAATTGACGCTGCCTTTTCTAGATATTGTCATATGAAATTTTCATAAAATTCAATTAATTTTCTATTCTAAAGTTGTCTATTTGTTTTTCTATTTCAATAAATTTCATTTTTATAAAAAAGACAAAATGAAACATAAATTTGTTGGTGGAAATGTTTATCTATAATTTTTTAAATTGTTGAAAAAATCAAAGAATTATTTAAAACACAAAATGTAATTATATTTAAGCAGAATTTTAGATTCATTTTTTTTAATTTTTTAATATTGAATGTAATCCCTATATAATTTTTTATTAAGCTATTTGGTATTTCTTTCAGAATTTAGTTTAAATGTAATCATAATTCAGGCTATTTACGATTTATATTAATTTTAAAAATTTATAAACATCTTACTTATTTGATTTAAAATGTAAAATAATATAAAATACAAAAAAGAAATTAAAAATGCTTTAAGCATTAAAGCTTAAAATGTTTCAAAATAAATTTTATTAGTTTTGTTTGCAGCCAGAATTTTTCTAGAATTATTCCTTACTTGATTTAAATCAATAACCAAATATTAATTTGTACCTCATAAAAAAAATAAAATATTAATTAATCTATAGACAAATGTTAGGAAAGTTCTTTTTAGATTATCTATATCTTTCGTATGGATTAATTTGTTAAGCAGATGCAGTATAAACATACCATCGCATAGATTCTAAAATAAAATATAAATCTAAACAAAAATAATTAAATCCAAACGCTAATAAAAACCAAATAAACACTAAAATATTTAATATTTCAAATTGCTTGTAAAAATATACAATTATTGTTTAAATAAGGTAGTTACTCTCAATATATTGATAAATTAACTAAGATGTAAAAACTATTTGTAAGTTGCAGTTAAACTCTATAATTTTATGAAGAATAGAACTAAAAGAGAATGGCTATCATCTATGCTATAGTCAGCTAATTCTTTTTTACAGCTATGTTTTGCTGTGTATCTATGCTTAAAGGAGAATATTCTTCTTTGTAAATTGTTAATATGAGAATGATTACAGGTTTCGTCTTTAACACTGTGTTTTGTCATATCAATAAAATTCCAACTTATGCTGAAAAACCTTCTACTTTCAGACTTCTCTCTATTAGAGGAATCTTAGGAGGCTTAGCCATGACTTGCGTTTTCACTTGCTTAACTCTCATGAGCGTTTCTGATGGAGTAGTTATGGTTAATACTAATCCTATTTGGACTAATTTCTTAGCATTCTTTTTTTTGGGTGAGCATCTTTCCAAAAAGGCTTTAGGATTCTGCCTTATTTCATTCATTGGAATTGTGCTTGTTAGTAGACCAGCATCTATCTTTGGTGAATCTGAAAATTCTCACAACGAAGCTAAAAATTAATTATTGGGAACTGTATTTGGTCTTGTAGGTAGTTTATTTGTTTCTCTTGTATCTATTATAGTCAGAAAGCTTTCTCATTAATTAAAATGCAATGGAGCTATGCACATGCAATACAATTATTTTATCAGTGCATTTTTTACAGCTGTTTTAGTACTTAATGATGCTGAAAGGCCTTTTATTTTTACCTTTAAGTTTTTATATCTTAATGTTCTACTATCATTCTGTGGATTTATTGGTTAACTATTAATATCCAAAGCTTACACTTTAGAAAAAGCTTCAATAATATCTCCCATGCAATACTTTTAAGTAGTGCTCTCGTTCTTATTGGATATATTTGTTTTAAAAAATACTGTTAATTTTACTAGTATAGCTGGTGCTGCTCTAATCGTTTTAGGTAGTGTTGGTATTATTATGTGACAAAAACAAAAAACCTAAATTTCTTTCTGAACATCATTTATTTATTAATTTATTTTATCACCTTCCTTTTAAAAAAATAAAAAATTTCAATAGTAATTATTATATAATAAGTAATAATCAAAAACAAGTATTATTTAGAACTAACAAAGGTTCTACTTATCAAACATTTAATTAATCAATCAATAATTTGTTATAGTTCACTTTATATTATTCATAAATTTACAAATGTACATACATACAAATATATATATATGTTTATATATAGCTTGATTATTAAATTTCAAACAATATTTTGATCATTTTCTTTAAAGCAAATTTAATCCATCATTCTTTATCAAATAAAAAATATTCACAAAATGTATAATCAAGTAAAATATTTTATGTATCTTGAATCTAAGACAATTTAAAGATACCAAATTAAATTATAATCTTTCTTTGTAGAATAAGTATAATTTAAAGGTAATATGCGCATTTAATTTTTAAATATTTTGTTTATATTTAGAAATTATAAAATGCTATTTAATTTGTTAGTTGAATATTTTTTAATTATTTCAAAATAAAATTGTATTTTTTATTTATCATTTAATTATTAAAATAAAATTAAATGAATAATTAAATTTTTATAAATTAAAAACATTAATATCTAAAGATATTTATAATATATTTATAGATTTTTTAAAATTTGAATAATTTAAAAAAAAATGTCTTATTTAATAAAGAAAGATGAAGATTTGTAGCAAGTAAAATAAATTTCTTTAAATAAGTTGATTAAATCTTAATTTAAATGTCTAAATAGTTTCTCTTGTTAGATTTTTCTGCTCACAAATCTTTAAAACTAGACTTGAAGTAAAATAATTAAATTAAATTTCATCAATATTTTATTGTTGAATATTTATTTAAATTGATTTAGATTTAATTTTAACGTCATCCTAAAATAATTAAAATATTTATTTCAGAAAAAGCTAAATAAAAGATGAAGGAATCAAATAGCTGGCCATAGGTTTAGAAACATGTGTTAATAATCTATATCGTTTTTAAATTATAATGGAGTAAATTTTATTTATTTACCTTACAAATAAATATAAAAATATTTGAAATTATTTTTTAAAAATGGTAAAATTAATAACAATTATCCAATACTTAAAATGAAAATTTTTAATTAAAATTCAATAAAAAAAAAATATTAGATTTAAATATTAACTTTTGCTTTATTTTATATTAATATTCATAATTTTTAAAAATAGCAACACTAAATTTGAGATTTAGAGTATATCGATTCTATTTCAAAAAATATCAATTTGCAAAAATCTATAAATTTTAAAGGTTTCTTTGAAGTATGATATTATAATTATTTAAATATTAGATTCACTTAATTTAATTGGCTTATTAAAACATTTTATGTATATTTATTTAATTTATTAGTTAATTAGATTTTAGATAAGGAGCTTACTAAGTTGGTAAACAACTAGCGTTGTTTGAAAATTTAATTAATTTGGATATTGAATTTAAGTAAGATTAGTTTGTGTATTTGATTAATATTTCATTTTATACTAAAAATAGTTAAAGTAGTATTGATTCGTAAGCAGCAGCATAATTCTGTGAGGAAATAGGAAAAATCTAAAAATTAGAAATATTAACTTTAGATTTTTAGTATCAAAATTAATTATTATTTTTAAAATTAATTTTTATTGGTAATAACAAAAATAAATTATTTAAAAGTGCTAATCAAATCAAAGAAAATTTTGCTTTAAATATGTCTAGTGGATTGTCTTTATCTAAAAAATTATTTGATCTCTCTATTGATCTAAGGTATAGTATTCGATTTTAAAATACAAATTTGAAAACTAATTGAAAATTAAAAAAAAATATTATTAGAAGAAAAGGCAAAACCAATTTAAATTTGCATGAAAGAGAAGTTTCTTAAAAGAAACCTTTTCAATTCTTTAAAAATTCTGTTTATTATTTATTTAAGATATTTTATAAAAATTTTTAGATTTAATTAACTATAAGATTAAGGGATGTAAGCTTTTGGAATTGGGTTAAAAAAGTGTAAATATGTAAAGGTATTAGCACTTTAAACAAAGTAAAATATATTAAAATAAATTTATTCTATTCATGCTTTTTATAAGAAAATTTTTTTGATATTTATTATTTTTTATTTTAAAGATACAATAGCTCAACTGTTTTTGGTAATAATAAATTAATCTAAAATATTTTAAAGATGGATAGATTAGTTGTTAATAAAATAGATATTTAGTGATAAATTTTCATTTTTAGATTGAATACATTTAAATATAATAAATATACTGATTAAACTAAAATTTAGTCATATGAATTTGTAAAATTATTTGTATACTAAATTGGAATCAATTATTGAATTATACGTAAAAGTATAAAAATTTTTTTCACATTAATTAAATCTTTTGCAAGCATTAAAAATTAAAAAATAATTTAAATTTAGATTTTTAAATGAAATATTATTGTGAAGTTTTATTTCAAAATAAATATAAAAACCTTGAAATTTAGGATATAAGTAAGCCTTATTTTAAGAAAGCTTGGACTTTAATTTAATCTTAATTTTTTTTATTTTTTCTCCATATATCCTAAGTGTTAATTTATTTAATTAATTCAAGATGAACTTCGTTTCTAAAAAATTTTCTTAATCTATTTCTTTTCATAAATATATGCATTGGAGCCCAATTTATAACGAAGAGTAATTAAAAATTCCAAAATAAATAAATTTAATTATGGATAATGATGATTATTCAAATTTTTAGAACATACCCTTTGATATAGTTTATTTATATGGTAATTAAACTTTATAAAAATAATAACTTACAATGTTACTCATCATATGTTATTCGATTAAGGATTTCTGCTTAATCATTCAAAATAATAAAATATTTTAAACACATATTTGCTTATGAAGTTAATAATCAACAGAAATTCTCTAAATTAAATTTAACTTCCTTAATTGGATAAAAAATAATTTTTGTTGTTCCTGAAGAAATAAATAAAAAAAAAATTATATCTTTTGATAACTAAATAAATAGCTAGTACAGCTAGTGAGCCTTTTTCTCAAGCTGCTTTTAATTGGGTATAAAGCAACTATTTTATACTAAGTTATTGTTTTTATTAAGAGCAGAGAATAAATCCTGAAAGTCCAAAACATTAAGCTTTTCTTTTCAACAATAAAAATGGATGAGAGTACCTTATTTAAAAGCTTGAATAAAGACTTATATAAATAGCAAAATCATATTAATATATTTAAAATTTATATAAATTAGGTAAGTAAAATATGCTAAATAATTGAGAAAAAAATAATTTATAAAATAAATAGTTTAATAAATTAAAAAATGTATTTATTTATTTTTTTTATTTTTTCCTTTTTAAGATTATTTTTACAATTAAAAAAGTTTTTAAACTACCTGCTTTAATCTCGTATCGATTTATAGGTTAATCTACTATAATTTAAATTAATTTATTATTTATTTATCTTTACTTATCAAGTTTTATTTTATGTTCAGTAAATATTCGTACGTCAATTTCAAACTGCCACTAAAAGATTATTTGATAAAAAAAGCTCTAATATCTCAAAATACAAATTAAATTCTTTTGGTCATTCTTATTTGAGCTAAGCCTAATATTTATGGTAAGGAGAAGAAAGTATTGCATTTTTAGCTCAAACATTGAAAAAATAAAATGAGAATAGAAATAATAAAGTTTTATTTAAATTCAAAATAAAAATACAAGTTATCGATACATACGTACATATACTTTTTTAACTCTACTTACATAATTTGTTCTTTGGTTATTAATATTTTTCATTTTTTCTTTTCTTTTTTAATTTACTTATTCAATTTTTATCAACATTAACGTTTATTTTTTCATTTTTTAACTTCTTTTAAGATTTTTTGGAATTCTTTAAAGATTTTTTAATAGGTTTTTGTTTATTCATAACTTTTTTTTAAGTTTTTGATTATTTAATTGAGCCTTTTTTATCAATTTATTTTTTATTTTTTTCTTGTTTTATATTTGCAGGTTGTGCTGTATTTGATTTTTCTAATGGTTATAATATTTAAAAATATAGTTCAGATTATGGCTTATAAATTTATAATTAAAGATTGTTATTAAATGCAGTATTTGAAAAGGAAGTAGACGTATTAATATCATTTTAGCTTTTTTATACAATAGGAATTTATGATGATGTTGACAATTTAGTTTCTTTTTTGAAACTAGTTTTAGATTTTTTTGATTATTTAAGTGAAGGGCAATCTGGTCTAACATGACCTTACTAATTGCAATTATAGCATTTGATTTGATTACACTCGTTGGAATAATGACCTTATTCATTACAATAATAGCAAGTAACTTAATTGATTCTGTAATGGTATTTATAAGATAGTCCTTAATCATAGTATTAATAATCGATTTCATCATCATATCCATCATCATCATCATAGCAGTTGTAAGAGTTAAAATAGTTGTTAGATTTATAATATCCCATTTTATTTGATAATAAGTAAAAACTAATTTATTAAAAAGTCTAATTATTTATTGATTATTTAATTAATACTAATTTTTGTTTTCTTTTTTCTTATTTATTTATTATCAAATATCAAATTATCTTCTATTTAAATTATCAACTTTCAAAAAGTTCGAATCAAGTTTTTGTTAAAAGTATTTAATGATTTCATTTACTTAATGTGCAATAAAATTAATGAGATACTTATTATTTTAATATATACAGTCCTGAAATTAATATATAATCAGATTTTTAGAGATATTTATTTTTATATTAAATATTTTGCTAATGATATGAGATATATATATATATTTATTACTTTTATTTTTTGATCAGAAATGAATTTTAATATTCAATTGAGATATTTTTATTTTACAAGCAGCAAGCAAGTAAATATATTTATTAGTTCTAATAAAAATAAATATAATTTTTTCAAGATTTGATTTAAGATTTTATTATTTAACATGCTTTGAAATTATTGAGAGCCTTATTATTTTAATATATGCAGTCTTTAAATTAATATGTGATTAGATGAGAGATATTTATTTTAATATAAAATACTTTTTTTATGATATGAGATTTTATTTATTTATTACTTTTATTTTTTGATCAGAAATGAATGTAAATATACATTTGAGATATTATTATTTTATAAAGAGTAAGTAAGCAAATATATTTGTTAATTCTTAGAAATATAAATACTATTTTCTTAATACTTAATTTAAAATATTATTATTTTGATTGAATAAATTAATTTTTATTATTTATTCATAAATTTATATTTAAAATTTTCTTTACTTGACACTTAATTTGAAATAATATTATTTCATGTTAATAGGAATTAATGTTTATTTATTCATTAATAAATTTAGTTGTTCCTCATTTTGAATTTCCATCTATTATGGATAGGAGGAGCCTATTCAGTGAAATTTATATAAAATTTTATATAGATTACTTTGTTTTATTTTATTTTTATATTTTTTATTTTTAAACAGTAATCCCTCTTGAATATTTAAACAAAAAAATTGAAATAAGATGAAATAATAAATTTATCAATTAATACTTAAAAAATTATCATGTTTTCTTGTACAAAAAATGTCCTTTTTTAATTGACTTTTATTTTATTTTGAAGAATGGAATTTATGAATTTCATCTCATTCTTATTATTCAATTTGTAAATATAAAAGATTTATTGTTAATAAAAATGTTATTTATTATAATTAAATTTTATTTTTATTCTATCTTCTTTTAGGAGAGGTTGTATGTTAAGTCACTGAAACAAGCTGAATTCTCATCAAATGCTTGAGTTTTGCTGTTCAATAGGACCAGTGAATGAAAAAAATAACTGCTTATCCAGAAATTCCAAAACATGTAGTATATCTCATTTAAAAACAAAAATATATGAGAATACCTTATTTAATACTAAAATGAAAATTTATTTAATTTGTAATATTATATTAATATATTTGAAATTTATTCAAATTAGTTACTTTAAATAATATAAAAGAAAAATAAATGATGAAATAAAATAAATATTTTAATCAACTAATAAATGTATTTTTTTTCATTTAATTATTTCCTCTTTAAGCTTAGTTTTACAATTAAAAAAGTTTTTAAACTCCTAGCTTTCATCTCATATTGACCTATAGATTAATCTTTGGTAAATTTTTAATTTTTTACTATTTATTTATCTTTACTTAACTAGTATATTTTTATTTTCTCAATAAATATTCCAAAAAATATCAAAAAACATACTTTTTTAATAAAAAAATATTTTAATTTAACTATTTATTTTAATATTTATCAACTTTTCCTCATATGATTCATTAATTAATTGGTTATTCTTTCACCTTTTTTCTTCATTTTTCTCTTTTACTAACTAATTAAATTTTCTACAATATTTAAAAAGGGGTAAAGTAATAGGTGATAAACGTATATTAGACTTAGGTTCTGCTTTAGCACAGTGTACTAACCTTTTTAATTTGACACTTGATTTAAGGTATAAACTATTTATTTCTTATGATTTTCTTAATTTTTTAATATAAACATTAATTTAGGATAAAAGAAATTTTTTGTTTCTACCTGAATTTTTTAAAATAAATTCAACTTTAATTTTCTACCTTTGTTTTAATTATTTTAATTTCTTATAATTTCATATTTTTTTATCATTTTTGCTTCAAACTATCAAAATAATTAATATAAGATTTACTTCAATATTTAAAAAGGCATAATCAAATTGTTGGTGAAATTGTTTCAGACTTAGTTTCAGGTTTAGCAAATTGCATAAACCTCTCAAATTTTAAACTAATCCTCTCGTAAAATATATTTATTTATTTATTTAGGGTTTTAAGTTTTTGATATTAAAATAGAATTGAATAAAATAAAAAATTTTTATATATTAGCTATTTATTTGATTTAATTTTTTATTGAAATTGTATTTTTATTTAAATTAATTTCATTTTTATTTTTTAACCTTTACTTTGTATTTTATTTAATTATTTCATATGTTTTCTTATTTCTTTGTTATAACAATAAACTCACTAATAAGATTGGTTTTAACATTTAAAAAGGGATAACTAAATTGATAATAAAGTTGCTTCATTATTGGGTTAATCTTTAGCAAAATGTACTAATCTCTCAAGCTTGCAATTATATCTATCGTAAAATATGCTTCTTTTTTTGGGTTTAGATATTTTTATTTTAATTGCTTGCTATTTGATTTATATTGTTTGTGATTTTTATAATTTAACTCATTATTAACCTTTAATATTTCTATTAATATTTAATTTCTTATTATTTTCAGATTCTTAGTTTATTTTTTTCTATTTACTCTATGTAATTTTTTTAATATTTAAAAAGGAAAAATATAATTCGCGGTGAAGGTGCTTCAGGCTTGGGTTCAGCTTTACCAAAATTTACTAATCTCAAAAATTTAGAACTTTATCTTTTGTAAAATCTGTTTATTTCTTTTGAATTAAGATATATAAAAATTAATTTAATTTGAAAAACTTACTTTATTTAATAATATTTTGATTTTAATATTTGTGCTTTTTCAATTTTTTTCTTTATTTATTTATTAGCTAATTTCTTGTTATTAAATATTTTTCTTTATTTCTTTTATCTTTGCTTTTTTAATTAACTAATTATTCTTTCTTCAATGTTTAAAAAGGGAAAATTAAATTGGTGATGTCGGTGCATCTGGTTTATTTTCTGGTTTATCAAATTGCACTAATATTTCAAGTTTGACTATTGATTTAAGGTAGGAAAGAATAGTTTAAAAGTTTAGGATTGTGATATTATTTATTTCATTGCTTTTTTATTCTGATTACATTTTTAAAAAAATTAAATTAATTTTTCGTTAACTCTTAATTTAATTATTAATTTATTTCATATTTTTTCTTCATTTTTCATTCTAACTAAATTGTATTTTCTGCTTTATAAAGTAATAATTAAATTGGAGCAATCGGTGCATCATGCTTAGGATTTGCTTTAGTAAACTTGACTAATCTCTCTAATTTGACAATTAATTTAAGGTAAAAACATTCTGATTCATTTCAATTGTGAAGTTTTTTGAAATATAGATTAATTTAAAAAAAATTTTTTTATTTAATTTTTATGTTTTTTAGAAATTATTTATGTTTTTATTTGTCTATTTTTCCAACTTTTCTTTTAATTACTTACTTACTTACTTATTAAATCTTTATAATTTCTAATTTTTTCTTCTAACTAACTACATAACAATTTAAATTTTCTTCCATATTTAAAAGATAAAATTAAATTGGTAATGAAGGTACATCATACATAGGTTCTGCTTTAATGAATTGCACTAATCTTTCTTATTTAACACTGGAATTAAAGTAAAAACAATTTATCACTTCAGGATTGTGGCATTTTTTAATATGATGATTAATTTAATAATAAAAAAACTCGTTTTCTTTTTAGACCTTTATTAAATGTCTTTTTGATTCTTAATTAATTAATTTATAATAACTTGAAATTTTTTATTCTAATTGACCAATTGTGATTCCTTAATGTTTAAAAAGTTTCAATTAAATTGGTGATGAAGGAGTATTGGGCTTGGCTTCTGCTTTTAAAAACGGCACTAAACTATCTAATTTGACAATTGATTTAAGGTAAGAATTGTTTTGAATTGTATTATTTCAAAAAAAAAAATTATTTAAAATAAAATATCTTTTTGTTTATTTGCTTTTTATTTGATTTATTTTTTAATGATTGTATTTTTTTTAATTTAACTCAATTTAATTTTCAATTTTGGCTTCATTATTTATTATTTCAGATTTTTCTTATTTTTTTGTTCTTACTAACTAAATAACTAAACTAAAAATAAATTATGTTTTCTTCAAAATTTAAAAGTGGCAATTAAATTTATCAAAAAGGTGCTTAAAGCTTAGACTCTGCTTTAGCAATCTGCTCTAAACTCTTAATTTTGTAACTTTATCTCTAGTAAAATAAATTAATTTGATATTTTTGATTTATTTTATTTTTAATTTAAAATTGAATTTAAAACAATAAATTTTTTTTTATTTATTAAATTAAAATGAATTAGTTTTTGAGGTTTTTTTTATTGTGCTCATTCATTAAATACAATTAATTTATCTTTTCTAATTTTTTTTTCAATTTTCTCTAATAAATATTTATAGATACAATAAAATCAGTAGAACAAAAATGTTGAAAGTGAAGAGTATGTGCCTTAAAGCTAAAAGACTAGTTATCAAAAAAATAATTTTATGACATAGAATAAAAAAATATATAAATGAATTTAAATTGTATGTGATTGTATATTTAATAGAGCTTAGACTTAAATAATTATTTATTTTATCTGTATTTTACATATTTTATATACTTTTAAATTCACTTAATTTTAAATGTAAAGGTCGCACCATAAGGATTGTCATTGTGATATTATAGACTTTCCTCTAAAAATAATTTTAAAATTCTGTAAAATTTAATTAATAAAAATATTTTTTTTAAAGTCTGCAAATTTCTAATGTTATGTTTTAATAAATAAAAAATATTATTTATTATCTTACTGAACATATTTTAAATAAAAAAATATATGTTTGAAAGTTAATATATGCTTACTTATTTATTTAAAATGTGTAGTTATATGATTGAAATTTATTATTGTGAAGGCTAGCATCTCAAATTAAGAGAAAACAAAATTTATTTTTATAATTTTTAGCTTATAAATATACTGACTTAATTTACTCTAATAAAAATATTTTTTTTTAGATTTGCTTTATACTCTATAAATCTATGCTATCACATCCTACCTAAAACAATTTAAAAAAAAGGTCCTTTTAATGATAAATATTGATAATATAAAATTGAAATTTTGAAATTTTATATTATTTCATTTAAGTATACTAATCTTAATTTAAATAAGCAAAAACAATAATAATAAAAAATATTAAAATATAAATGATTATTTTTTCAATTTAATTTTATTTTGAAATAACTTTCTTGATTAATTTATAAATATATTTTATGGTTCTTCTTTTTTAAATTATAGTGGTTTTTTGGTGTATTCATTTCTCAATAAATTTACATATGTATTAGAAAAGAAACACATTAAGAAATATTTATTTTAAAATTTAATTAAATTAATTTAAGAAGCTCATTTAAATAAAAGATATTGATTTTTTTTCTATTAATTATTTAAAGAGCCCTTTTGTTATAAATAAGAGTTGGGTTTTGTTATGATTTATTTCAAGAATCATCCTAATCATCTACTCTTTTATCAGGTTGATCTTAAATTAGGAATGCAGGATTGATTTCTACATCTCTAATTATATCTTCACTAGCTCTTTTAATTTTCTAATCTAAAATATCTGGATCGTATTTAAATTTATCACCATCATCAATATCAATTACTTCAAAATTGATACCTAGATCCATTAAGGATTTTTATCTTCTGTAATAGAATTAAGCCTATTCGGTGTTTTTAGAGACAATAGTATAAAAGAAAGCATTGTATTCTCCTTTTTGGCCTTCTTTTCTTCTCATAATTCTTCCAAGTCTTTAAACTTCCTGTCTTCTAGAACCGAATTAAAATCCAATTTATATACACACATTTGCAATAGGGAGATCAAGAGCTGTATCACCAACACGACTCAAAAACAATGTATTTATTTCACCCTTTCTAAATAGATCAAGCCAAACTAGCTTTTCTAACAATCCTACCTCACCATAAATTGCAGGATATCCCATTTTTTAAGAGTAATATTTAAGTACTGAGATTTAGTCACAAAATACTAATATCTTATCTTTTCTTGACTCATGGAACTTAATCAAGTAATACAAGAGCTTGAATTTTTAAGGATTTCCAGATTACAAAGAAGGTTTGTTTTTATATTTTTTTTCTATCATAAAACCCTATATATAATTTTAAGAAATTAGATTTATTTGTATGATTTTAAGAAAATATATTTAATTTATTATTTTTTATAGTTTTTTTTAAATTGAATTCATTTTAAATTAAGTATTTTTGTTGAAAATGTAAAGTTTTACTTTGCATGAGTCATGCATCTTACAGCGGAATACTACACAATATGGCTTAGCTAAATAGCTGTCTTGAATAAGTTCTGATATATTGGCTTCGTAGAGCTTTGGACCAATAACATGGAAAAGGTCATCTATTTTATTATCTTCTCTGTATGGCGTTGCAGTTAACCCTATCTTTAACTTAAAATTAAATTCCTCGAATATCTTTTTATAGGTAGAAGCAGCAGAATATTGGGTTTCATCAGCGATACACAAATCCCATTCCTTTTAAATTAAATAATGATTAGAGAAATAAAAATATTTATTTATATTTTACCATTTCTTCTTAGATGTAATGATCCATCTTTGTTTCATATTTTGATGATGTATCCATATCTTATCTTTTATCTTTTTGTTGATTATTTGATTTAATGATACTGGAAAGCTGCTTAAATGTGGTAATCAGGATAAAAGGTTTAGTTTGCTTTTCTTGCAAATTCTTAGTTTTACCAGTATAAATTTTAATTCTATCTGGCTTTACTGTAGTCCATCTTATAAATTCATTCTTCCATTGTTTTGTAGCTGTATCTATATCACATATAACTATTGTATTTCCTTTTATTTTTTCAGTAACTATGATGCCTAATAAAGTCTTTCCAGCGCCTATCAAATTAATTAAGAATAATTTAAGTTAATATAAAACAATTTTATTTTTAATAGTGTCTAAAAAACAAATGATTAAAGCTAGAAGTTAGTTAGACGCTATATATTAAATGGAAAAATAGAATAATAGATTGATTATTTAATTACCGCAAGGAAGGACAATAGTGGCACTTCTAGGTTTCTCAGATACAAATATATTTTTAAGAGCTTTTTGCTAATATATTCTTGGCTGAGTGATTTACCTAAGCTCAATATCTAACTTTTTATTTGGCACTACAGCGTTTGTAGTAAGATCATTTTAAATATCTTTATCATCTTGATATTCGTTGATCAATGAAATTCCTTCTTTTATAATTTTCTCAGTGATTAAGAATAAATTATGTTTTTATTTTATTCTGTAGAATTTGAAATTCCATATTTTTGATTCTTCCTATGTTTAAAGCAATTACTAAGGAGGATTTAATTCCATTTCTATTGTACTTCTATACGGTTCTTCCTATTTTAATAATAATGCTAATTAGTTAATAAACCTGATTCAAATCAACAATAAAAATAAATGAAGATGATATTGAATTGCTTACATTCATGTTGATTATTTTTTCAAGAAATTCCTAATGTATCTTCAGATAATAATTCTTTTTAATCATATAAAGATAAGCAGACCCAGCTTTTTTAGTTTTGTTTTCTATGAATTCAATAAAACTTTTTGGGATCACCTCATTTTTAGAGTACTATTTCAAGCTCTCTATGATCTTTTCTGCATTTAAATTCAAACTCATAGCAGTATACATAGAAAACAGAGTTATTTTATAAACATGGATGAAGTTTGGTTTATTTACAGGCTCAGCTATTTTGATGAGAAACTCATAAACTTCTTTATACTTTTCATGGAATGCTTCTACAAATATGTATAATGTTTCAGGAAAAAATCCCTTGCTTTCTTGATTCTCAAAAGGACTGCTGTAATCCCTATCAGCAGGTTTTAAGTACAGGCAATACTTTTAATGATTTTTCTTAAGCCTGGCTTCTGGCGTGTTGGAATAATCAGCAATATATTAAACAGACTAAGACATTATTTCTAAATCTTTGAATTTATTTTTAAGCTATGTTTTTTACTAAATCACTTCTAAATTAGCTACAAAATATTAACTAATTTAATGATTAATAAATTAATTATAAAAATTATATTCAAAATTAATTATAAATACTAATAGTAGCATTTTAGCTATTATAAATTATAAAATAATTTTACTAAATTAAAAAATACCTCATATGTTAATGTTTAATAAAAGAGAAGTAAAGTTAAAAAAATGTTAACTGATTAAATAAGATAAATTCGTTTTTTTTGAAATAATATTAAAAACAGTTCGATATATTTAATTTCTTTGAATTTTCTTCAAATAATTAAAATGTATATTTATATAAAATATCATTTATGAATTTATCATTTGATTTCTTGTGTTAGTTTGTGGTAGGATAACAAACAAGTAGAATTTAATATGCCATAACATTACTTCATCGTTTAATATAATAATTTTCCACAATATGATATTTTTCAAGAAATTTAAAAATAAATATTTATCCTGAAATTTAAATATTAAAGTATGTATACAATTAAGCATGCCTAGCTTAATTATTTTTTAAAAATAATAAATAAATAAATAACTTGAAAATATGGATTTAAATCAAAAATAATTAATTTGATCGCTCTTTTAAAAAAAACTAATAATATTAGATAATTATTTTAATCTTTTTTTATGATTTTTAAATGAAAAATCTTTAGGGATATTCTTTTAAAAGTAAAAAATAAAAGTATTTTATACAATTTTAATGATTTATCCTCCAATAATCTAATTAAAATACTAACTATTAATTCCTTATTTAGTATATAATTATAAATATAAAAATATCTAATTACAAGAAAAAAAAATGTTTGGAGTAAAATAAAAATAAAATCTCAATAGCTAATAAAAAGAAGAACAAACTCACCAAAATATGTAAGATTTATGACTTTTATTCTAAATCTAAAAATTTTCTTTCAAAACTATTAAAAAAATAAAATATAATGAATTTCTTTATTATTTTATTACAAATCTATCATTGACCTTATTAAAATATTAATTTCATTAATGAATATTTATTAATTTAAAAATAATATATTTTCAGATATCAGCAATCTAAATTGGTTGATTAACCTGTCAAAAAAGGGATATCTTATGAAACAAATTATTTTTTTTATTAAACCTAATAAAATCCTTAGAGCTAAAATAAAGAACCCTTTAGTAAAACTCTGTAAGATTAATGTCCATATTTTTAAATATAAACATCTCTTGTCTAAACTATAACAAGACAAAACAAAATGAACTTATATTTTTTTTTTTACAAAATTTAATTAAAATATTATATTTTATTTTAATATTTATTTATCTAAAAAATATATTTTCAGATATCAGCCAAAAATTGATTAACCTATCTCAAAAATTATTTCTTTTGAAAGAAATAATTTAACCACTATTAATAAATAGTAAAATCTAAATATTCAATAAAGGGTAGAACTTAATAGCCAAACTAAGTAATATTGTCAATATTAATAAATTTAAATTTATACTGAAAAAACTACTTTAAAAAATAAAATTAAATAAATTTATTATTTTTCTTTTTAGAAATTCGTTAGCTATCAAAATAAAATATTAAATATTATTAATTTTCAGATATCCGCAATAAAGTTTAATGTCTACTTATAAACAATCGATTTTCAGTTATCCGCAATAAAGTTTAGTGTCTACCTATAAACAATCTTCAGAAGAAAATAAAACTTAATATTTTAATTAAAAGAAAGATGAGAATACTAATCAAAATATTTAAAATGTTAGTCTGACTTCCTTAATTAAAAAGTAAATAATTAAATTAAAGGAATATAGATGTTTTTCTTTTTCTAATTTTTTAGTAATCTAATTGACATATTAAATTTATTTAATTTATTTTAGAAAAATATTTTATAATATTAATGTAAAAAATATTATCTCTGTACTTCAAATAGAAGAGAGCTGTTTTGATTCCACTAACAATATGACTTGGGAAAAAAATAATTCTAAATGTTATATAGGAAATATAAATGGTCAAAATTAAGAATATCACTTGCCTGTGGGTTATTATGGATTAGGATTAAACGTTCTTAACACTGGAAGGTATCCTAATGATGGATGGTTAAATTGTGATACAAAAGATGCTACATGGATTGTACTTTTTCACGCTACAACAACATAAGGTGTTGGTTAAATCATTAGAAAAGGATTCAAAGCTGGAACTGGTTAATTCTATTAAGATCAAATGTGTAGATTCGGAAGAGGTAAAATTGGAAAAGGAGTTTATTTTTCAAATGAAATATAATATTGTGAAAAATATGGTGGAAATATTTAGGTCGGATATAAATACTTTAGGCTTATATTTGAGTGTAGAGTTAATCCTAAAACTGTAAAAAGCCCAGTAAACAAAAAAGAATACTATATTGTTAATGATCTCAATGATGTTAGACCTTACAGATTATTAATTAAAGAAGACGATTCAATTAAAAATGATTAAATTAGTAATAGTTATAGTTATAGCCAAACGCCTAATTAAGAACTGATGGATTGAAAATCCTTAGTTGATAATTAGGCGCTAAGCTTAATTAATATTTTTGTATTACTTTAAATATTTGCTTTTTAATTTATTTTGTGAATAAGAATCTAAGAGTTCAGTAAAATAATACAACTAGATAGAAATATATAATATGTAATGACAGCACCGCTTCAGCGGGCCTTTAATTATTTTTTAATGCCCAGGGCGGAAATATTTTTTATTAACACAAATTAATAAATTCTGCCTTTCCAAAATCAAAAAAAAAGCATTTCACTCTAATTAAATTAGTTATTGGTTAACATGTTAATTATAAATATCGTATTAAAAATGGAAAAAAAAAAAAATACAAAAAATAATAATAATATATTAATAAGTTATTAAATAATAGCCTAATTGATAAATCTTCTATTTTATAAAATTTAAATACAATAAAAAAATAATGAAATGCTTTGATTAAAAAGTTTAGAAATAATCTAATTTTATTAAATTATAATATGAATATACTGTGAGAAATAAATAAATATAGAAGTAAATAAAATTTATAATATAAAAAGGTATTTATTATTGTATTTATTGAATAAAATGTTGATTTTAAAATCTTGGTTATTATTGTTTTATTTTTGTCTAATATGATTTTTTGTTTAAAAATGAATGATTGTATTTAATTTAATTTTAGATTTATTGTAATAGGTTTTTCAACTAATTATTTCACTCTCGCAAAGAGATCCAATATCATCCAAAGATCCAACATGCTTTTGAATATGAATTTTCAGCTTAGGAATTCTGTAAGTGAAAGCAAAGTCAGAGAATCTGTATATATATTCTTAAAGATGGATATAGAGGAAATTGTTACTATATTTTTATCCATTTTATTAAAGACATATTGATGCTTAGCAAATATAATTTTAAAAATAGTTTTGAATTTCTTCTATTTTGTGATAGTATGAAGATATTAAATCACAATAGGCATCAGTATCAAGGGGAATAGAGCTTTAAGTACTTTAATTTTCAATGCTTTCTATTACTATCACTAAACTGTTGTCTATTCTAAATGTAATATTCTTCTTATATTCTTTTATGCTCTTGTAAAAGTTTTTATTTGTTTAGAATAAAATCTATTCTAAGCTATTGAAGATGCTGACAAATTATTACATTTCATCTAACTTAAAATCTCTATTAACAGTATTAATGCATCCCATTTGTTAAAATATTGTTTTATAATTTTGATGTTATTATTTATGATTTGATTGTTTTATGTTTTTTTTAATTAATTAATTAATTATTATTTGTTTTCTAAATAGTTGTAATATTTCATCCTTAAAGCTTTTCTAATTAATATCAGCTTAATAACTTGTATTTGCGTTGAAATCTATCAATCTATATTAAATAGTATAGACATATCTAATCAAATCTATTTAACAAACGTTAAAAACTTTTTTACATGATAAGTGTAAAGCCATTGTATTCATTCATTTACAATCAAATATGAGTTTGGACATTAGTTTGTTTTAAAAATCTTTTATAGAAAAACCATGTTTATAAAATTATATAAAAGTCTATATTGAAATTTTTTCTACCGCTTTAAAAACTAATTTTAGGTACATTTTATAGATTAATTTTTTATAACTAATTTTAAATAATTTTTATCAAAGTTTTACCTGAAATAAAAATAATGCAATTTAATTTTTCATTCTAATTATTGTCTATTTGTCTATTTCCAAAATTTTTGTAATAAATAGAGTAAAACTATTGAATAATTTGTTGGTTTCTTATTATATAAATTTTCTTTAATTTCGAGAGAATAAAATAGATTGTAATATTTTTTAAAAATAGTAAAGTATTTCATTAACATATTAATAAAATTTTCTATAAAAGTAAAAGTTATAGCCTTGATAGTATATTTTAATATAATCAAGGAAATTAGTATGAAAACATAAAATTTATTACGAGGAGGAATATTTTAAAGAAAAAGACTATTTTATATTTTTATGAAAATATCTCAGACTTTTTAAAATTTGACTAAAATTATTATCCTTACTTTATTTTAGAAAACATTTTATAAATTTTTTCTGTGTATTTAATATTAAATAAAAGCTTATCTGACAATTTACTATAATACTTTAATAACTTCCTCTTAACTTAATAAAGATAATAATAATAAAAGTGGAATTAATATTTCAATTTAATGAAAATTATAAATAAATATTTAAATTATTTAGCTAATTGATATTTCTTATGGAAATTAAAAATTTTAAAATATAGACACAATTTTTAAAAGTAAAATGAAATTAATCAAAAATATATTTTAAAGTTTATTTATTTCAATAAATAAAAAAATAATATTTAACTATATATTAGTAATTAACCAAATCAATATTAATATGAGCTTTCAAAACTATCTCTACTTAGCATATTATCTATTATCTAATATATCAATTATTAATATTTTACTCTTACCAGTTTTTATAAGTTAGAAAGCCCTTTTTAAATTAATTTTTAAAACACCTATTTTTATCACTTTTAATTTTTTGCTTTTATATAGTATTGCATTTAATTAAAATAATGGGTAAAATTGAAAAGGAATTATATTAGTTAATAGAATAAATTTTAATATTTGCAAACAATATCCTTTATTACTTTATTAGAGCTATATGTCTAATGATTTTTTGATTTTGATTAATTAAAATTAATTATTGTTTAAATATTTTGTAGGATTTATTTATTAAATATTATGCAAATAATGATTTCCCCATCACACTGTATTTTTTTTATCAGTATCTTAATTATATGAATAGTAGAGTTGGATAATATATAATATTTAAATTTACTACTACTTTCCTTTTGTTTAATAAAGACCTAATTCTAGTTGCTTTTTCAAGTAATTTAAAAAATAAAATATTAAGTATTAATTCTGAAATAAAATATAGATAAAATAATTAGTTTTAAATGATGAAATATTTTCTTCCAATAACTTATTTAAATATCAAATGAATTTGATTTGTACCCTTTATTTAATGTATTAATATTTTAATAATCTCTGATGTCTATTTTATATAATAAATTTTGATGTTTTATTTAAATATCAAACACTCTTTCACAACAGCCATAAAATCCAATCAAAGGAAGTCAGATATTTCTCTTTTTTATCTTTTAGCCAACCAATAATAATATTAGATTTTATTTATTTTTTACATAAATATTTATTAATCTCAAAAATAAATATTCTCACATATCAGCAAATATGGGTTGTTGCTCCTCAAAACAAAGATCTTCAGATAGTAATAATACTAGCGCTTAGAAAACTTAAAATCATAGTAATTAAAAAAAAAAATAGTAAAAAAGTTAAAATACTGAAGAGAAGTGTAAATAATATCAATGTGAAAATGAATAAATAGGAGCTTTAAATAATTATGAGAATTAAAATTTAGAAAATGAATAAATAGCAGATTTAAATAATTATGAGAATTAATATTAAGATAATATTTCGATTAAGTAAAAGCATTTAAAAAATTAGAACTCAATAACATCATTTACAAAAGTGGTGAGAAAATTGACATATGAACAAAATGGAACTTTGTAAACACTTGAGCAAGAAGAAATCTTTTAACTCCCAGAAAATATTAATCAACTTATGTCAGATCGTAATATACAAAATGCTTCATATGAGTTAAAAATTAGTTTTTTAGGACATAATTCTAATTCAAACTAAACTAAGGGAATGTAATATAAAGAAATGATATCTCTAAATAATTTTAGTAAGATTGAAATTAAAAAATTTGTAGATGAGAACTTAAATTTTGATGATGTAGATTTTAAAACTTTAAAATACAGTAAATAATTTAACTAATTTAGATAGTATCAATACTTCAAACAGAAAGAATAAAAAAATAAATATGCTATTAAAAGCTAGGAGGCAGAAGAGAGTGAAATCATTGAATCACTAATGCTCTAAAAAGTTTAAGAGAGCGGATATGATTTGTAAGAGTGTGCCTAAGAGATAACTCTACTCGCTTTAAAAAAGGCTTATGAATAGAAAGGAATTAATCTGGTATTTAAACAATCATAGCAGAAAGAGGAGCCTGAGTAGATGAATAATACTATGAGGAGTTGTTAGATATAACAAATATAAGAATAGGTTGATGAATATGATGATATATAAAGGCATTTAACACAAACGGGTTTTGATTTAGAAACATACTTTTAAATAAGGTTAGAGAATGATGCAGATAATTGGAATTACAAAAGCGCAGAAACAAATAAAGAGTGTTTTGCTAAATATTTTAAATCAGAAATCAGAAAGAAATATACTAATTTGAAAGATGATGACATTACAATCCTTAGTATTTAAGAAGGTTCTATTATAGTTGATTTTATGTGCCCTGAACATATTGACAGCATATAAATTGGTGATTAATATTTTGATAAAGTGCCTGTAAAATATATTGTCTCTGAGCTTCAAATAACAGAAGACTATTTTAACCCAGATTATAATATGATTTGGGAAAAAACCGATGAAAAATTTTACAGAGGAAATATAAACGGTGATGAATAAGAATACCACCTTCCTGTGGGATACGTTGGGTTAGGATTAAATGTCCTCGATAATGGAATATACCCTAATGATGGATGGCTAAATTCAGATAACAGTGATGCTACATGGATAGTACTTTTTCATTCTACTTATCCAGAATGTGTTGATAAAATTCTCAAAGAAGGATTCAAACCTGGAATAAGGTAAGCATTTTAAAATTACTAATGTAGATTTGGAAGAGGTCAAATAGGCACGGGTGTCTACTTTTCAAACAAAATAGAAAGATGTTAAGATTTTGGTGGGTTGATTCAGGTTGGAGATAAATTTTATCGTCTTATATTTTAGTGCAGAGTTAATCCTAAAACAATAAAAAGCCCAGAAAATGAATAAGAATATTATATCTGTAATGACCCAAAAGACGCTAGACCTTATAGAATATTAATTTAAGAATGCGTATGTGATGACGAGAGTCAAAATTAAATTTGAATTATATTATAATTTATATAAATGTGGAAAAAACTTAATTACTTTCAAAATATTATTAACATTTAACTTTGAATTCATTCCTATTTATGTTTAATTAAGTAACTCGAATAATAAAGAAAAATTAATGATATATATTTATATTTTTTGTTTATTTATTTATCATATTATTTAGTCATTAATCTTTTCTAAATACTGTTAAATAAATTTTTTTTCTGTTTATATAGAAAAAATTTATCCTTATAAGTCTTCTTTATTTAATAACTTTTATCAACATTAATTAATTATTGATATTTTTTTAAATATTTGTTGATAGCCTAATCTATTTTGATTAGATATATCCTCCAGTAATTTTTTCGGCTAGGCTATTATTGAATTTTCTTTAATTAATCTAACTCTTATTGTTGATAAGGTAACATCATCAGCACTATCTAATGAATTATTTTATTGTATTTTTTAATTTAAAATTCTTTTAATTTAAAAGCTATTTTACAATTATTGTTTTTAATTCAAAGCTCTAAAAATCCTTGACTTATAAAAATCTAAGCTATTTATAATAATAAATTCAATGCGAGTGTATATTTTATTTAATTAAGAGAAGAAAAGATATAACTATTAAAAGACAAAAGATATTAACAGGAATTATTTCTTTTTAAATATAGTAGCAAATCGATGAGTCTTACCTCTGATAATTAATTAATTTTCCAAACATAAATGAAAGAAATTAATTAATTAAATAAAATTTAAAGTATCTCTCTTTTTTTAAAAAATCATTATTGATTTATTCTTGGAGTATCTTATCAAGCATAATCATCCATAATTATAAATAATCTATTTTTAAGTTAAAGATTGCTTTAATTACCATCGATCACCTTAATAAATAGATATTTACATTTTAAAATCAATAAGGGAAAATTAAATTCTACTTTAAGATGTTCGCACTTAAGAAATCAAAAATTATAAACAAAATCTTTTGAAATCTAATACTTTTACAATTTACAAATCATAAAAATCAAACTCTATTATACAATAAAATTTAAAGTATTTCTCTTTCTTTCTTTCTTTATAATTTTTTTAATTTAATATACAATTTATACTTGACCCACTTAAAGAAGTATAATCAATTAATATAAATAAAAATTCAAACATTTTTGAAACAAATGGGGTGTTTTGTAAGTAAGAATCGATAGCTAAAGAATTAGAATTAGAAAAATAAAAGCTCAAAATAAGATGGTAACATTTAAAATTAAGAAATTGAATAAAGATGTGATCTAGATACTAATTAAGCAATTTTAAATGATAAAAATACCTATGAGCAAAAATAGTAAAATATTATTAGATAAAGTAAGAAGGAACAATTAGAAAATGAGCAGCTTTAAAAAATGAATAGGAGAATAAATTAAAATAAAATCAACATGTATGGTTGTAATCAATAATAATAATTATCCAGCCAATAAAATTACTCTCAATAATACGATATAAATAGATAAACCATTTAAGATAAACCTCTTAATTAATTTAATAGTATATCACAAAGCTATATTACAGAACATTAATATCAATCAGATTTCAGTGAAAATTAATTAGCCAAAATGAGAAATATTAATGAATCAAAAACTTATCTTTTATCAACTAACTTCTCAACAAATTATAGTACTAAATTAAGCTCTGATTAATCAGTAAGCAACCATTATAGCATCTTTTCTAATACTTCAATCTAATCAGGTACATTAGAATTAAAATAAAAGGAACTACTTGAAAAAACAGAATAAACAATTAATTAGTCTGATTAAAAAGTAATAAAAGTGAATAAATAGTTGCAAGAGAATAATCAATAATAATTTTTGAGCTCAGCACAAGTATTATTTAATTTGAATGATAGCTCATCTTTTTAAGATTTACAAAAATAATAAAGTTCTCAAATTAATAATACTTAATATCAAACTATCCTCAAATAAACTAAAAGCAATAGTAATGCAAATGATACACAAAATACCATTTAAGATTTATAAAGTTAAAAAAATTATTATAACCTTTAACCAACCGGAAATGATAATTATAAAAGCTATTTAGAAAATACAAAATCTTTTGAAAATAATTATTGTTAACAAAATATCATAACAAATGATTAAAAAAAGTAAAATGTTTTAAAAGAGGTATTTGAGGAAAAAGATGAAGAAGAAGATGATGTAGAACAAGAAGAATAAGATGAAGGATAGGAAGATGATGAAGAAAAAGAATAAGAATAATAAGGATAAGAATAAGTAGATGATAAAGAGGAATGGTAATAAACTTATGAGTTTAATTAATTTAATTAAAATATTGAAATAAATGCTCTTAAATAAATTTAGAATGATAAAAATTATTAAGCGAGTTTTTACAATTAAGATGTTGATTATTTCCATTAGAAAATAAATAAAATTTAATTTAATCTTTAACATTTAAATAACCAGAATTAATAAATTTACTAAGAGTAAATCTAAAATCTAAATCCAATTTATTCAGTTAGAGAAGAAGGAAACTTTGAAACTTAACCACAAAACGATAGTATAAACAGTATAGGAGAAGAATAATCCTTTAAATCTAATAGAAATGAAATGTAGGAAAGCTTACATTTTTCTTAGATAACAAAAAAATAACGTTGCAGTATGTTAGGACATAAATCTAATTCTACTAAGACAAAATTTGATTTATATTTTTAAATGATAAAGTTAAACAACTTTAATTAAATTGAAATAACAGATTATAAAAATCACTAATTATCTTTAGAAAAATTAGATTTTTAAGATTTAATTTATTATAAATAATTTACCATTTTTAAAAAGTATTAATATTTCTAATAAAATGAAAATTATAAATCTAAAGATTAAAAAATGTAAGAGCTTTAAGAAAGCGAACAGGTAGAATAGTAAATGTTTAATAAGATTGAATAAAATAACTATAATTTGTAGGTATGTGGGCAAGAAATAGCCCTATTAGCTCTAAAGAATATTTACTCTCAAAAAGATATAACTTTATTATTTAAAAAGTAAAAGAAAGAGGATTATGATGATGACGATGAAAATATTCAAAATAATTATCATTCTACAAATAGCTATTATGAATAAAATCCAAATTAATAAGAAGATTCTTATGAAGATATCTAAAAGCACTATGCTTAAACAGGATTTTATTTCGAAAAATTTTATAGAATTAAATTAAATGATAACCAAGAGTGGTACTATTCAAAGGCAGATGAATAAAAATAGAAATTCGCAAAATATTTTAAATCATAAATTATAAAGAAATATTAAAACTTAAAAGAAGACGATATTACTATCCTGAATGTATAAAAAGGTTCAATCATAGTTGACTTTATGTGCCCTCAACATATTGAAAACATATAAATTGGAAATTAAAAATTTGATGTTATTCCTACAAAATATATTATTTCTTAACTTGAAATTGCAGAAGATTTTTTTGATCCTGAATATGATATGTAATGGGAAGAAACTGATGATCTCTATTATAGAGGTAACATAAATGGCCAAGAATAATAATATCACTTACCTGTAGGTTACTTCGGTCTAGGGTTAAAAGTTCTGAATAATGGAATTTATCCTAACGATGGATGGTTAAATTCAGATACTAGTGATTCTACATGGATTGTGCTTTTTCATTCTACAAGACCAGAATTTGTTAATAAGATTATATAAGAAAGATTCAAAGCTGGAGATGGATAATATTATGAAGAGAGTAGCTGTAGATTTGGAAGAGGTCAAGTAGGCATTGGTGTTTACTTTTCAAATAAAATAGAAAATTGTGAAGAATATGGTGCTCCAATAAAAATAGGTAAGAAAAAATATAGTCTAATATTTTAGTGTAGGGTTGATCCAAAAACTGTAAAAAGTCCTGAAGAAGAAGAGGAATATTATGTATGTAATAATCCTTAAGACACTAGACCTTATAGATTATTAATTAAAGAATATGAAGATAACGAAGAATCGTGAGGCAATCTGGTGGAAAAAAAATAATGAATTTTAAATATTTAAGATTAAGTTTAATTTTGTTTATCTTATTTTTAAAATTAGTATTTTTATTATTAGATTTATTGTTAAAAAAAACAAATATCTTTTGTAACTTTTTATTTTAAAACAAAATTAATTTTATGATTTTAAATGATAAAATATTTTTTATTGGAATGTAAACAATAGGTGAATCTCATTATTATTATAAAAAAGTAGTTAGTATGATTTTTATTATAATTCTTACTTTCATTTGATATATTTTAAAAACAATTAAAATTTACCAGTTTTTATTTATATTTGATATAAAATATATTTTTTTTAATTAATATTGTTATGTAAAACAATTAATATTGTTTCATTTAAGCTCATTTACTTATATTTATATTTTAAAAGTAGACATTTTTATCCTATGTAGAGATATACTTTAGGTATATATTTCGAATATCAATGAATTTAATTTTTGTTTTATTTGAAAAAATAAAAAATAGTTTAGTCACATAAGTTAAATTCGGGATTAGTCTAAAACAAATATTTTACTGTAAAATAATTAAAAATAATTTATTTATTATACATTCAAGCTGTTTAAATGAAAAACTATTTTAGGTCTTTAAAATCCATATTTGTATATTTTAAAACATAGAATGATTATTTAACTTTCATCAAAACTAAAAATAGATTTAATTAATTTAAAATTACCATAAAAGCTCTTTAAGGGTTTGATCCAATTATATAGTAAGGTAAGGTATGATTGATTTTCTAACACTTTATAACTAGAACATTTATATGATATCTTTTATTTCCAGTTATTGAGGTATTACAGTATTTTTTTTTTTATTGAATTGTAGGCTTTGTAAAATTAGTAATACTATCTATTTTTTTGTTCTATCTTTTGTTTTTTAAATGTAAAGATAGAATATAAATGCTTTTTATTAATCCTTAACTTTTATCTTTTTTAAAATATTTTTAAATGAGTACCTGTTTGAGGTAAAATAGGAGAAAATTTAGTAAAATATTCAAGATGATTATGCAAAAGTAAAATTTTATTTATGAATAAATTTACATTTTTAGAAGTAATTTTAATGGTAATATGTATTCCAGCTTATAGTAGAACCATGTTAAATAAGATTAATTAAAAATTAATAAAAATAAGAAAAGCTGTATGCAAATTAGTTAACTTAATAATTAGAAGTTTCAAACTATTCTTTTAATAATTTTATTAAAATTTAAAACTATAATAGTATCAATTTTATCTAAAGAAAATAGTGTAAAAATGAATATATAATCATCAACTTTTATATTTTTATTGATCTTTTTCCTTCAAAGCTTTAAGGTTAAAGCCCACCTAGAGAATTCATGTTCTCATGGAAATAATGAAATTATTTCACAAAATTATAAAAGTATAAATGAATATTTTAAAAAGAACCCACACAAGAGTTCTAAAGATGATAAAAATAGAAACTTAGAATCTTAGAGAATCCAACCTATTAGAATTACAACAGATTATTCTCTCTTGACATAATAACCTGGAGGACCAGCAATAATTTAATCTTAAACTGATTATTTGATATAATTGTCAAATACTGTTATTAATTTTTTATCTAAATTCATCAAAGTTTAACCCAATTCTAAAAATAATGTGTTCAATCCAAATTAAAGTAATAATGGAGACTGTATTGGAGTTTTCCCTTCATAAAATGATTAAACTCTGGGTATTGCTGATTCAGATCTGCATTTATATTTCTCATTTTCTGACGATTCAACAAGTTCAACTATAGCTGATGCTGGATATTGCAATCTTTAATCTACATACACTTACATAAGACCTAATTTCGGAAGAGTAGAGTTTAATATAGCTAATATCCAATATAAACCAGGCGATTTAAAATCTTACTAAAGCCATCTAAATACTGTTCTACATGAAATTATTCATATCCTTGGCTTCATTTTTTAAAGTTTTGATTAATGGTACGATAAAGAGGCTAATGACTTTTTGGGTTAAGAAGGACTTAATAAAATTCTCGATTCTTAAAATCTGAGAGGTATAGATACTTACATTTTAGGATCTCCTAATGTATAAGAAACTGCCAGAAAATACTATAATTGTTCCACATTATTTGGATAACAATTAGAAAATTAGGTAATTATTTACAAAATTTTCTCTTAAAAATTTCCTCAATAAATATATTTATTTATTCATGAGTTTATTTATTTGAATAAAGGGTGGAGAGGGTTCTAAAAACTATCATTGGGAAAGAACGATTATTAGAAATGAACTTATGACAGCTTCTGCATTAAGTGATAGTGTGAAATTAAGTATTTTTACAGTAGCTTTACTAAAAGATACTGGATATTGGGATGATGTTAATGAAAACTTATCTGATTCTATTTATTGGGGAAAAGATAAAGGTTGCGATTTCTTTTAAAATGCCTGTTAAAGCACTACCTAGAAGTATGAAGAATTCGCTATAGATAGTACCTAAGATTGTTCTTTTGGTTATGATGGTTTAGGAAACGATAAAGTGGATTTTTATGGTGATGGTTGTAAGTCTATTACAATTTACAGTAATCGTGGATGTGATGATATAAATAATTAAAATCCAGATAGTGATTAAGCTTAAGCTAACTCTGACTAACTAAATGAGTATTCATATAATTCAAAATGTTTCATTTCTAATTTATATCATCCACATGCAAGTTTTACTTATGTAGAAAATAATCTAAGGTGCCATAAATATTAATGTTCTCCCGATAAAACTGAGGTAACGATAATTTTCTCATCAATTCCTGGAGCTTAGCTAGTATGTGGAATTATGGACTAAGGTATTTCAAAAGATGTGGTTTTTTCTAGTTTGACTCTAGGTTAAGTAACTTGCCCATCAAATATTATGAAACTATGCGATAATACAAATTGTGTTAACTTTTGTAGCTAAAATGGTATGTGCGTAAGAGGTTAATGCCTATGCAATTCTGGCTTTGGTGGAGATGACTGTAGTATAAAATGCAATGGCTTTATAGATTTAGATGGTTCGTGTGTTCGATAATGTTCAAACAATACATTTGGAAATCCTGATAATGTATCTTTATTATTTAAATAATATCATTTTTATTTATAAATTAATCATTTATTTTACACTAAAATTCAATTCACTACAATTATTAAAAGTTTTTTCTAATAAAATCCATTTAAATTTATTCTAATTTTAGAAAAAAGTAGTGAAAATTTAAAAAAAAGTTTTTATTTGACAAAATTTTTATTAATACAAATAAAAATAGGTATGCAAATCTAAATGCCCAAGCGGTTATTATGAAGATTCAAATGGTAATATATGTAAACTTTGCGATTTCTCTTGCTCTAAGTGTAAAGGTCCTAATAAAGATCAGTGTTTAGCTTGCTAATTTTTAACTTATTTAGATTCTAATACATGCGTTTAAAAATGCCCCATCGGAAAATTCGCAGATGAACTATCTAAATCATGTTAGAATTGTCCCACTGGATGCTCTGATTGTAAAAGCTTTACTAATTGTAGTACTTGCAGTGAAGGATATGAGTAATCTGGATAAACTTGTATTAGGTCATTATGTACTAGTCCTTGTAGAACATGTAATTCTGTTTCAACATTTTGTCTGTCTTGCCTCAATAGACTCTATCTTTCTCCCTAAAATACTTGTGTTTCTTCCTGCTCAAAAGGTTACTTTAAAAATGTTAAAAATATGACTTGTAGTCCTTGTCCAACAGGATGTATTAGTTGTTTAGATGCTTAAAATTGCACTCAGTGTGATACATCAAATGGTTATAGATAATAAGGAAGAAAATGCACAAATTGTGTCTCCCCTTGTGCAACTTGTTCTTTAGAAAACCCAAATTCTTGCTTTTCCTGCGAAAATAATATGCCTATTTAAAATAACTAATGCGTTTTAGCTTGTTCAGAAGGATTTTATTTAGGAAAAAATAATGTATGTTCTCCATGCTTAGAGGGCTGTAATTCATGTAATGATGGAAATTCATGCATATCTTGCAATCAAAATTATCGACTCTTCACATATAATAATGTGTAAATTTGTATTAATTCGATCTCTTGTTTTTCTCCTTGCTCTTCATGCAGAGATGCTTTTTAGCCTACAACATGTAAAAAATGTGTAAGTAATTACTATTTACAAGATGAATAATGTGTGGATTAATGTGATCAAGGGTATTTTAAAATCTAATCTAACTTTACTTGTGCTAAATGCCTTCCTAATTGCTAAATTTGCTCTAGTTAAAATAATTGTGAGACTTGCCATGATTAATATGTAAATTTAATAAAAATTTTTTTTTTTTTTTTTTTAAATTTTATATTTTTTGATATAAATAATTAAAACAAATTTCATATAAAAAAGGAATTAATGCAAAGCAATGGCAAATAAGCTTGTACTTTAAATTTATAGGTAATGGAAACATTTGGCTTGATATCATAATTAAGCAAAATTGTAATAATTTTATTCTTTGCTTTATATTTTTGAATACTCAACTAAATAAAAATAAACATAATAAACTCTTTGAGTTTATTTAATAAATTATAACATCAATCTAATTGTACTAAAAAGTTTTGTATTTATGTTTGTTATAGAATTTATAATTTTTCATAAATTTTAAATACTACTTAATTTAAACAATTCAAAATAATATAATAAAATGTTGATATTTGCTGAATTTTATTTATTCGTTCTTAATCATTTCTTATTTTTATCCTATTAAATATTATTGCTCATGCATTTTAAAATTATTGATATAGCTCTAGCTAATTACAGAATTTTTAAAAATAATTTATCTAACTAATTTAAATGAACATAAAATTAATAAAATTTATATAATAGTATTTGATTTATGTTTAAATAATTTCTTTTAAATTTTAAAAAATAAATATGATTTATTAAAAAATTTTATTACAAATTTTTTTTTATATTTATTATTTAGTTATAAAAATAATAACTTAATATCTAAAATATTAGAAAAATCAAAATAAATAATTAATTAAATTAATATATTCACAAATTCTTTAAAATAAAATTATAAACAAAAATTTAACTTAAATAAGAAAATGTAAAACAATATTTAATAAACAAAAAAATTATATTTAAATAATAATTTAATTTTATTTTATAAAATTAAATAGTTTTAAAAAAATATTACAATTATAAAAATTAAAACTATAAAATAATTAAAATATAAATTATAAAAAATAAATTTAATTTACATATTTAAATATAAATTAAACTCTGCATGCATTCTGTTAAAAAAAATATTGTAATTAGATATAGTCTAATATTTTAGTATTGGGTTAATCCAAAAACTGTAAAAAGTAACTGAAGAAGAAGAGGAATATAATATTTGCAATAATTCCTAAGATACTTGACCTTGCAGATTATTAATAAAAGTATATCAAGACAATTAAGAATCGTGAGCCTATATCATAGAGAGAAAAAAGAATTCTAATATTTAGGATTAATTTTTTAAATTAATTAGTTTAGTTAAAATTAATATTTTTATTATTAGATTTCTAATTTATAAAATCAAACCTCTTTGTAAATTTTTATTTTATATCAAACTATTTATATATTTTTAAATGACAAAATATTTTTTTTTATGTAAACAATAAGTGAATCTCATTATTATTATTATAAAATAGTTGATAGTAGTTATTTTAAAGCTTAGCTTAATTTGATATAATTAAAGCATAATTTTAAAAAAAGTTAAATAAATACTAATTTTTAATTATATATGAAATAAAAAATATTTATCTTAATTATTGTTATTAACTATAGATGTCAAAGCAATTAATCTTTGTTATCATTTAAGCTCATTTACTTTTGTATATATTATAAAAGTAATCATTTTTATCCTATTATGTAGTGTACTTTAAGTACATATTTTTAATATGAATAAGTTTAATTTTTGTTTTTATGAAATAATAAAAAATAGATTAGTAACATCAATTAATTTTTGGGATTTGTCTAAAACAAATATTTTACAGCAAAATATTTAAAAATAGTTAATTTATTAATCAAGTTATTTAAATGAAAAATTATTTTAGGTCTTTAAAATCCATATTTGAATATTTTTAAACATATAGTAATTATCTAAATTCCATCAAAACTAAATATAGATTTAATTAATTTAAAACTACCTTAAAAACTCCTTAAAGGTTTGATCCGATTATATAGTAATGTATGATAGATTTTCTAATAACAACTTTATTACTAGACCATGTTATGATATCATTTATTACCTATTATTGAGGTATTACAGTACTTTTTTTAAATACAATTTATAGACTTTGTAAAATTCGTAATAGTATCCATTTTTTTGATCTATCTTTTGTTTTTCAAATATAAATATAGAATTTAAATGTTTTTCTTATTCATTAGCTTTTATTTTTTTAAGATATTATAAAGTTTATTCTTTTTTCATTTAAAATAAAATACAATTTAGTAAAATATTCAATTTATTTATGCAAAAATTAATTTTTACTTATGAATATATTTATACTTTTAAAAGGATTTTTAATGGTAATAAGATTTCCAGTAAACAAATAGTAGAACCTTACTAATAAGATTTTTTAATTTGAAAAATGATAAAAATAAGAAAAAATTGCATGCTATATAGTTAACATAATAATTAAAAGATACAAATTATTACTTTAATAACTAAATATAAGTTTAAAACCATATTAAAGCAGAAAATCTAATTATAAATTTTAATTTAAAAAAAAAGTGTAAAAAAATGAATAAAAAAGTATCCTTTTTTATATTTTTACTTATCTTTTGCCTTCTGAGCTTTAAAGTTAAAGCTCATCTAGAGAATTCCTGTTCTCATGACAAAAATGAAATTATTTCATAAAATTATAAAAAAATCAATCAATATTTTTAGAAAAACCCACGCAAAAGTTCTAAAGACGACGAAAATAGAAACTTATAATCTTAGAGAATCCTACCTATTAGAATAACAGCAGATTATTCTCGCTTATCATAATAACCTGGAGGACCAGTAATACTTAAATCTTAAACTGATTATTTGATATCATTGTCAAATTCTGTTATCAATTTCTTAACTAAGTTCATTAAAGTTTAACCTAATTCTTAAAATAATGTGTTCGATATAAGTTAAAATGAAGATTGCCTTGGTGTTTTCCCTTCTTAAAATGATTAAACTCATGGTATTGCTGATTCAGATCTACATTTATATTTCTCGTTTTTCGATGATTCAAATAGTTCAGAATTAGCTAATGCTGGACATTGCAATCTTTAAACAACTTTTACTTACATAAGACCTAATTTTGGAAGAGTGGAGTTTAATATAGCTTATATCAAATATACACCAGGTGATTTTAAATCTTACTAAAACCATCTAGATACTGTTCTACATGAAGTGATTCATGTCCTTGGCTTCTCTTTTGAATCTATTGATTAATGGTATGATAAAGAGGCTGATAGCTTTTTAGGCCTAGAAGGAGCTAATAAAATTCTCACTACTGTTAATCTAAGAGGTTTTGATACTTATATTTTAGGATCTCCATATGTATAAGAAACTGCCAGAAAATATTATAATTGTTCCACATTATTTGGATAACAATTAGAAAATTAGGTAATTATTCATAAAATTTTCTATTAGAAAATTCATTAATAAATATATTTATTTAATTATTATAATAAAGGGTGGAGAGGGTTCTAAAAATAGTCATTGGGAAAGAACTATGGTTAGCAACGAATTTATGACAGCTTCTGAATTAAGTGATAGTATGAAATTAAGTATATTTACAGTAGCTTTACTAAAAGATACTGGATATTGGGATGATGTTAATGAAAATTTATCTGGTCATATTTATTGGGGAAAAGATAAAGGCTGTGATTTCTTCTAAAACGCCTGTTAAAGCACTGCCTAGAAGTATGAAGAATTTGCTACAGATAGTACCTAAGCTTGTTCCTTTGGTTATGATGGGTTAGGAAAAGATATTGTGGATTATTATGGTGATGGTTGTAAGTCTATTGGAATTTACAGTAATCGTGTATGCGATGATATAAATAATTAAAACCCAAATAGTGATGAAGATTAAGCTAACTCTTACAAACTAAATGAGTATTCATATAATTCAAAATGTTTCATTTCTAATTTATATAGTCCACATGCAAGTTTTACTTATGTAGAAAATAATCTAAGGTGCCATAAATATTAATGTTCTCCTGATAAAACTGAAGTAACTATAATTTTCTCTTCAATTCCTGGAGCTTAGCTAGTATGTGGAATTATGGAGTAAGGTATTTCAAAAGATGTCGTTTTTTCTAGTTTGACTCTAGGTTAAATAACTTGCCCATCAGATATTATAAAGCTTTGCGATAATACAAATTGCGTTAACTTTTGTAGCTAAAATGGTATGTGCGTAAGAGGTTAATGCCTATGCAATTCTGGCTTTGGTGGAGATGACTGTAGTATAAAATGCAATGGCTTTATAGATTTGGATCGCTCATGTGTTCCATAATGTTCAAACAATACATTTGGAAATCCTGATAATGTATCTTTATTATTTAAATAACATTATTTTTATTAATAACTAAATTAATTTAATTTTAAATTAAAATTCAAATCTCAATAATTAAAAGTTTTTTCCGATAATGTTCAATAAATACTAATTTTAGAAAAAACTTTTAAAAATAAAAAAAAAAATTTTATATGAAGAAATTCTGATTAATGCAATAAAAAATAGGTATGCAAACATAAATGTCCAAGCGGCTACTATGAAGAGTCAAATGGTAATATATGTAAACTTTGCGATTTCTCTTGCTCTAAGTGTAAAGGCCCTAATAAAGATCAGTGTTTAGCTTGCTAATTTTTAACTTATTTAGATTCTAACACATGTGTTTAAAAATGCCCCATAGGAAAATTTGCAGATGATCTATCTAAATCATGTTTGAACTGTCCTACTGGATGCTCTGATTGTAAAAGCCATACTCATTGTGATACTTGCAGTGAAGGATATGAGTAATCTGGATAAACTTGTATTGACACATCCTGTACTAATCCTTGTAGAACATGTAACTTTATTTCAACATTTTGCCTGTCTTGTCTCAATGGATTCTACCTTTCTCCCTAAAACACTTGCGTCTCTTCCTGCCCAAAAGGCTACTTTAAAAATGTTAAAAGTATGACTTGTAGTCCTTGCTCAAGAGGATGCATTACTTGTTTAGATGATAAAAATTGCTCTTAATGCGATACATCAAATGGATATAGATAGTAAGAAAGAGAATGCACAACTTGTATCTCTCCTTGTGCAACTTGTTCTTTAGAAAACCCAAATTCTTGCTTTTCCTGTGAAAATAGTATGCCTATTTAAAATAGCTAGTGCGTGTAAGCTTGTTCAGAAGGCTTTTATTTAGATAAAAATAATGTATGTGCTCCATGCTTAGAGGGTTGTAATTCTTGTGACGATGCTAATTCATGCATATCTTGCAATAAGAATTATCGACTCTTCTCAAATAAGAATGTGTAAATTTGTATTAATTCAATTTCTTGTTTTTCACCTTGCTCTACTTGTAGCGATAATTTTTAGCCTACAAAATGTAAAACATGTATAAACAATTACTATTTACAAGATAAGCAATGTGTAGCTTAATGTGATTTAGGATATTTTAAAATCTAATCTAACTTTACTTGTGCTAAATGCCTTCCTAATTGCTAAATGTGCTCTAGTTAAAATAGCTGTGAGACTTGTTATGATAATTATGTAAATTGATAAAAATTATTTTTCTTATTTAAACTTTATTTTATTTGATAAAAATAATTAATAATTTTTATTGAAAAAAGGAATTAACGATAAGCAATTACAAATAAGCGTGTACTTTAATAGTAATGAAAACATCTGGCTTGGTATTATAATTAAGCAAAATTATAATGGTTTTACTCTTAGCTTTATATTTTTGAATACTGAATAAAATAACTAATTAAAACCTTTGAGTTTGTGTTATTAATAAATCGATAAATCTAATTGTGCTAAAAAGTTCTAGTATTTATATTTGTCAAAGTATTTATTAATTTCGATATGTAATTTAATTTAAAAAATATAAATACAAAATGATATAACATTTAGTATATATTTGCAGAATTTTATTTATTTATTCTCAATTATCATTCATACGAAGAGCTACTATTTTTATCCTAATAAAAAAAGATGTTTCTGCATTTTAAAATTAATAATTTAACTTTTTATGTTGTCCATCATCATTCACTATTTCTTTCATTTTTATTTTTGTCAGAATTTCAAATATTTATCAAATTTTAGAAAATTTCTCTCTAATTTTGAGACTTGAAACATTTTTTTTCAGTTAACAATTTAATTTGAAAACTGCGATTAAATTTATGAATTTGAAACAAAAAAATTTTTCCATAAAAATTAAATAAATACCTGTTTATTAGTTTAAAAATAAAGGTAAATAAAATTGAAAAATTTTTATTTAAAAAAATATAGATTTATTTTAATTAGATCCTGGTTACTTTATTTCCACATTATTATTTTTTAATAAATATAAATTTAAAAAGAAAAAATGGAAATTATTAATGAAAAAAATATCCGAAACAAACTGTCTGTTTTAATAAAATGAAATTTACAATATTAAAAAATAGTAAAAAAATGAAATAAAATAAAAAAATTTTAGAAAAATTTTACAAAAAATAGTGATCTAAATATAAATTTAAATTAGAACTAACAAATAAAATAATTATTAATACAAATATTTTTATTAGCTTTCTTTCATATTTGAAACATCTATTCAAAAATTTCCAAATTCTTTACATCTGAACAATTTTTATATTAGTCTCTTAAATTAAAGCTACTTTTTAATTGCTATTAGGATGCTTATTCTTCTGTGTCATTTAAAAAGAATATTTCAATCAATTATTAATTGTTATTATATTCTATTTTGCAATTTTTTTATCTAAATTAGTTGCTTACTTCCCATATTTTCCAACTATCTCCATTACTAGTTGCAAAGAATTTATTGTCTACTGAAAAGGCTATTTGTTTTAAATTGCCTTAGGTCAAATTAATAGTTTTAATCAACTAAATTTATGTCTGTAAACTCCAAATCTTGCAAGTTTTATCATCACAGCAAATTGCCAAATATTTTCTATCTAAAGAGAGAGCATATGACCTACTACTAAAGGATAAACTGTCTAACATATTAATAAATTGTATTCCTTTTTCGAAATTCCAAATTTTACAAGTTGAATCCCATGAACTTGTTATAATATATCTATTATTCAGTGAAAATTAAATTGAAGAAACAGCATCAAAATGTCCTAAAATAGTATTTATCAGGAGAAATCCCTTATCTATATTCCATATTTTGCATGTTTTATCTGCTGAACCAGTGGCTAAATATTTGCTATCTTTTGAGAAATCAATTGAATTTATCTAATCTTTGTGACCTTCAATCATTCTTGTGTACTCAAATCCTTTATTGACATTCCAAACTCTACAAGTTCTATCTTTAGAGCCTGTTATCAAATAGGAACTATCGGGTGAAAAATTAACAGCTGAAATCTAATCAAAGTGGCCTTATATTGATTTTAAAAGTTCAAAATCTTTACAGATATTCCAAATTTTACAAGTTTAATCAAAAGAAGCTGTAGCTAGATATCTTTAATCTGCAGAAAAAGCTAATTGGCTAACAAAATCTGTATGTCCATGAATTATGAAAAGAATTTAGAAATTATTATTTACATTCCAAACTTTGATGGTTTTATCTTCGTAGCTGGTGATTAGATATTTGCTGTCTTAAGAAAATGCTATAGGAGAAGCAGTATCTGCAAGTCCATGTAGAGTGTATATTAGTGAATAATCGTTACCTATGCTCCAAATATTACAAGTTTTATCTCTGGAGCTTGTAGCTAGATACCTTCCATCCCTAGAAAAGGCTATTGATAAGATCTCTTTTGAATGTCCTTTAATTGTTTTAACCAGTTCAAATCCTTTTTCTTAATTCCAAATCCTACAAGCAGAGTCGCCACAACCAGTTGCAAATTACTTTCCATCTTATGAATAAGCAGATGAAAGAATTTAATCGTTGTGTCCTTGCACTGACTCAATAATTTCAAACTCCTTCTCAATATTCCAAACCTTAAATGTTTTATCTTCAGAGCTTACTGCTAAATATTTTTTATCAGCTGAAAAAGCAGCAGAAGTTAAATTAGCTCTAAAATCTTTGATTATATTTTTTAATTAATATCCCTTTTAGACACTCCATAGTTTGCAAGTTTTATCTGCTGAGCACGTTACTAAATACTTGCTATCACTTGAGTATGCTAAAGAGCGAATTTAACTTTAATGTGCTTAGAAAGAATAAATAACTTCAAATTCATTTGTTGCATCCCATATTTTGCATACTGTATCTCCACATACTGTCGCAATATATTTGCAATTCTCAGATATGGCAACTAAATTTCCTTATATTGAGGTGACAAAATCAAATGAATTCTAAACATTCCAGATTTTACAAATTTAGTCTTAAGAGCCGCTAACTAAATATTTACTATCTGGAGAAAATTAAATTGAGAAAATAAATTTTTGGTGGCCTTCAATTGTGTTCAATAATTGAAATCTATTCTCAATACTCCAGATTTTGCATGTTGTATCGCTTGAGCCTGTTGCTAAATATTTCCCATCAAACGAAAAAGCTACTGAAGAAACATAACCCATGTGTCCTTTTAAAGTATGCATTAATTCAAACGATTGTTCAATATTCCAAATTTTGCATGTACTATCACCAGAACCAGTAGCTAGGTACTTTCCATCAAAAGAAAATGCAATCGAAGATATTTAAACTGTATGACCTTGTAATGTATAACTGAGATCAAATCCTTTATTGATATCCCATATTTTGCAAGTTTTATCCCATGAACTTGTTGCTAAGTATTTGCAATTATTAGAAAATGTCATTTAAGAAATTTAACCTGAGTGAGCTTCAAAAGAATTAACTAATTAAAAATCATTAGCAAAGTTCCACACTTTACAAATCGATTCGCTAGAGCTTGTTGCTATAAACTTTCCATCATCAGAAAAAGTGACTGTGGAGATTGGAGTAGTATGTCCCTCTAAAGTTTTAATAAGTTAAAATCCTCTCCCTATATTCCATATTTTACAGGTTTTATCTATTGAAGCTGTAGCAAAGTACTAAGCATCTGCAGTAAATGCCATTGATAAAATATCATCAGTATGACCTTATATTTGTTAAATGAGTTCACATTCATTTTCTAAGTCCCAAACTTTGACATTTATTTTTTCATATACTGTTGCCATATACTTTCCATTTTAAGAAATCAAAGAGTTGCATAAAGCATCTTTTTCAAAAGGAATGGAAGTTATCAACTTGAAATTCTACTTTAAGCTATACATGTTCAAAATATTTTCATTTTGGGTTATTATAAAATCTTTTGTCAGTAAAGTTTAAGTTCCTTATATTTAGTTTTTATCTAAATCTGTTAAACCCTTTTAGATATTTCCTAAGAATTTTCTTTGGTCTTCCAGTGTTACAATAAATTGATCATCACATATTGATATTTTTACTATATCTTCTGTAAATGTAAAAGCATTCTAAGTTTCAAAGGTATTTGGGTTAATTTAAAAAATTGTTCTTTTAGTCGAAGCAAGTAGGGATTAATTCTTACTTATAATTTTAAGGCTTTATAATGATCCAACAGTTATTTGCTTAGATTTCAATAGGTTGGTATTTTTGCAATAATTTTAAGCATCGAATTTGTTAATAAATCCAGTTTCACTAATTGATATCAAAATACTATTTTTGAAGAAAATAATGTCTTTGAAAGAGAAAATATTCTATAAGTCAAACACTTTTTAAAACTAATCTACAATTGCATTCTTTAAATTTGAAGTCTCAAAGCAGGGGAGATTAAATTTATTAATGTAAGAATTTTCTAAATTGCATTGGTTGAAATTTATATTAAAACTTTTACCAAAGGGGATATAAGCTTTAGAAAAAGAGCATTTCTAAAGATGGAGGAAAGGGAAAGCAAATTTAGATGAAAATAGTATAGATAGCATGTTAGAAGAACCTATATCTATTTTACTTATATCAATACTTTTAGAAATGAATGATTTCTTAATATACTAGATATATCTATTATTCTTAGAGATATCCTAATCTAAGTAAGTTTCCTCAAAATCATTAGATTCAATTAAATTTTTAATTAGATGCTAGAAATTAAAGATGATTTATTACTCTGACTCCTTAATTCCTGAATTCGTAATTATCTTTTTATTTATATTAAACTTTTCCAACTGTAAAATATCAAGTGCATGTATACCCTCTTCATGAATATCAAAGTCATGCTTCATAGCTCTAGCAGCAAAGTATTCATAAAGATATTTACTTCTAAATTCAACATATTATTTAGGATTTGAGGTAAACTGACTTTAATTTTATTATTCTTTGTTTATTAAAATTAAAATTTGTCCTTTTTATATTATATCTGATATTTTTTTGTTAAGTTCATATTCTAGTGCTTATATCTTTAAAGGATCTTTTAAGGATTTAAAGATATTTATTTAAATTGTAAAATCAATGTGTTGACATTCTAATTATAAATAGTTTTTATAATTTTGCTTTGAAAGAAACATAAGCATAGCAACATTTTAAAAGTATTCAAAGAAATAGTTTGTAATATTATAATTTAGTGTGAAGTTTTTTATATCTAACTCGTTTTAGCTCATAAAATTCTCTGCTTCTTTTTAGAAATATTCTTTGAAAAAAGTATCTACAAACTAAATTTATTCAGTCAAATCGCTTAACAAGATATCAATATCCTCTATATTTTTCTAATATAATATTCTGGCTAAGAGATGAATGTTAATCGGTTATTAAAGTATATACTCATACTATTTATTTTATAAGCATTTTTGCATTTTTAAACTAAGTTAACCTTAAATATCTTAAGTTCTTTTACTATTTTAATATTCCTCAATTTACATTTACTAATTATTTAACACTGAGGTGTCCCATTCATTACAACATTATATAATATCGTTTTAATTTAAATTCTTAAATTCAACTAGACAAAAAGATGATGAGTCTATTCTTCCTAATTAATCTTCTTGACTAAAATAAATGCCAGCATCATCAACATTAAATCCTTCCAATCTTGAAGTTATAATAATATATGTGTTGTTCCATTCCTTCAACTCTAACTGTGAATATATTCTCAAGTAATCTCCTTAATATTAGTCATATCCATCTAGTAAGATTACCTTTTATTATTTAGTTTCCTTCAAAAGTTTAATTTATTTAAGATCTAAGTTCTAACTCTGCAGGTAATTTTCGATTGAAGGACTCTTAGCACTTAAGCTATTGAATTTAATAAGAATAGGGATTGTATAGTTATCTTTTTTATATTTATCGATACTGTTGGTATTTGGATTCCATTTTTAATTCATTAATGATGCTTATAATTTTTCTAGCAGAATAGACTTTCCAGAGCCTCCTTATGCTAAAATACCTAATATTTTACATTTTTTAGGCTCATCTATATTTTAATTCAAGAAGTAATCTTGAATAATAGAAATACTATTTTTGGTATTCATTAAATTATTTTATACGTCTTCTTATTTACAAAATGCTTAATTTCCAGATAAAAATATGAAGTATTAATCAATGTAGAAGTTATTTAATTCTATTGATACTTCAGCTTAACTTGCAATTCTTTCATCAATTTTGTGCTTGGAATCTAAATACCATTTTTCAATAGAGCTTTTATTTAATTTCTCTACCAAATCTGAATAATCTAAGATTTCTTCCTCTAATTTATTAATTTCATCTTGTTTAATTTGATTCTACAAAAGATTTTAAATCCTATTTGTTTTATATTAAATTACTTATTATAAAGTTAAGATTTTCTAATGATCATCCATTTCTTTTCTAAGTTCTTAGACAAATCTTTAATTGTTGTAAAACAATATTTTAATTGACTAATTTTTCTCAGCTGCATAAGCATAAATGAGATGAACCCATATTTAATCTCTTTTTATATTTAAGCTATACATCTGCAAAAGAATTTTATTTGAAAGGAATCTGAAATAAATATCTTAAAATGAGAACTTGTAATAATCCAGGAAATTTTCAGAGGGATTTTATTGCTCCGAGTAATGCTAAAGCATTCTAATAAAAAGATCATAGTTTCTATCTTCATTTAGTATATAATACCTCTATGAAATATCTACATCCCTGTTTTCGTTGTAATATTTTTCTAATATGTAGCTAATTTGCTGCAGTAGGTAAATGCATAATGAGCTAGATGTTGTGCTTTCGCTTAATTAAATAAACTTTTTAGAGTAAAAAGAAAATTCTTCAAACGGATAAGAGCTAAAATATTATTTTTTTTCAACGAACAGTGCTCCAATCTAACGAACAATAATATCTTTATGCGCTTGTATTTTTGTTTCAGTTTTATCAATAATATTCCATATCTTTTCTATTTTATTTTTTACTGTTGAAAACGCTGCATAGTATAAATACTGGACAAGTTCTTATTTGTTATTATGTTTAGCTTGTTCTTTATTTTTCAACACATTTTGGAATTAATAATCGCAGTATTAAACTTTTTTTTCTATGATGCTTCCTTCCATATCCAGACTTATAAATTGAGAAATAAGTTAGATTTAATTAAATTTATTAGTCCTATTGAAATCCTATTGATTCAAAGATTGAAAGAAGGAAAATAAGTAAAGCAAATCTAAACAAGGATAAACCAAATTAGATTGCTTCAAATGATTAATGAATTCTTATAAGATTTCATTTATTTAGAATTGATCTTACAATGAAATAAAATTAACTCCACTAATTACGTACTAAAAGCATATGTTAAATATTTGTATAACATAGACTCTGTAATTGTTTATATTATTGGTTATTTAGTGTTTGATTACATTCAAACTTTATAATAATTTTTTAATTATTTCTAATTGCTCACCATTTTATATTAAATTTCTCATTTTGTTAGTATCTAAATGATCTTAAATGACATGCTTATTGAATAGCTTCTAAAAATTTTCATCTATTTTAAGGTTTTTATCTATTTCTTTAGAATTTTATATCTTTATCTCCATAGGATTTATGCTATTTTGATCTAATTCATATTATTTACTACAGCAAACTCCTCCACCTCCTATCATTTTTGTTTCTTCCTTATCCTTTGCTAACATTTTTTTCCTTACTAATTTTAATATTTTATCCTGAAACCTGTTTATATGGATCTCTTTTCTGAATTAATTAAGAATATTTAATCTTTCACTTTAAGATAATTATATTTCTTTAGCATTTTTACACAAAAATGATAAATCTACTTCATATTTTTAGAGGCGCTTATTAAATATTATGCATTCTCTTAACTCCTACCTAGTTTATTAACTTTCTATATTTTATTAAAGTAAATTATTTCTACTTAAAGATATTTATTTGCCTTTATTTTAATTAAATAGTAGGTTGCTATCGAATTGCTCAGCTTCTCCTTACTTTTTAAATTCTTTTTATATTATTTAAAAAAATTTATTACTAAATTCTGGCTATTTTTTATAGATATGTATTATTAAGAATATACTATTGTTTTATAAAAAAGATTGAAATATTGTTTTTCAATATTTGCTCCATGTAAATTTTGATGCTAAAAATTAAAATTTTGCTTTTCTTAAAGTTTGATTTTGAAGAAAATATTTTGTTAAGCTTAATTCATGAGATTTACCTATATTAATTGAAATATTTTAAACATTTTAATCTGACAATGATTATACTAGTGTCTACGAATATTATTTTGGCATTATTATTATTTCATTCAAAGTGCTAGTTTAGTTGCTAAAGATTTAGTTAGTACTTGTTTTTAAAAAATTAAAATTAATTTAATTTTCAATATCCGCTAATCCGAATCTTACATGCTATTTTCTTTACATATATTTTGGAAATCCATCTTTATATTGCTTTGAATTCTAATTTTTTTTCTCAAGAAATATTGTAAGAATTATTTATTATGAATATTCTTTTTTAAGAGCTTAAATTTTTGAAAAAATATTTATGAAATAATATTTATTTATATTGAAAACAAAATGATTGATTAGAATTTATTTGTAACGATATCCCTTTTTATATGATAAAATATCTTATCTAATTTTTCAAAAGTTGTTTCTTACTTAATTGAAGAGAATTTTTAAAATCAAAACTCCACACAGACTTTTTAATATTATTAAAGAAATTATTTGTATTTATTTACCCACATAAACAGATTTAAATATGGAGCATATTTTTTTTTATAAAGCGAAAGAAGAATTAAAACTTATTTATAATTAAAAAATACCAATTTTTTCTGGATTCTTATTTGCAAAAATCTCTATAAATAATTTAATTCAATCATTTTTATATCATCTATATTCGCCTTTTTTATTTTTTACATCAACTTTTTTGAGGCTAAAATACATTTTTTTGTAAATTTAAAAAAAATGAATATCAAATACTTTCAAAAACTGTGAAGTAAAAGTGAGGAATATTAAATATTTTCATCTAAGAATCTTTCAATTTTTTTAATTTATCTAGAATTATTTTATTTTAAAATGTAAATATTAATAAGCATTCTCTTCATATACTCAAATAAGTTAGTAAACAGATTCAAATTAAATGAGTGATAGATAAAAAGTATTAATTTACTAATTTTTAAGTCGTTTTTAACAATATACAAATTTAATTATTTTTATCAACATAAAGAAAAACAAATTATTATTTTTTTCTTTCATTATTAATATCAATATTAAATGTTAGAATTGAGTCTAAACTGAATTTAGTTCGATATTATTCAACGAATAATTAATCATATTAATGAAAAAGAGTGATTAGCTGCCATTAATTTAATTTATATAATTAGATTAAAATCACTCAAGTTAACAAACAATAGCCTTACTAAAAAGTAACAAATAAAAAGTAGACTCTAAAAAAATGAGTATATCAAATTTATATAAAGTATTACCATTTTTATAAAATCATTATAACTTAAAAAATATTTATCTTAATTATAAAAGTTCAAATCAATTAAAAAAGAGTTCTGTTAAAAACTGAATTTGATTTTGAGGTTAGGAATTTAAAATCTTAAAACGAAGTTATTAATTTAATATTTTCTGTTTTATTAAATAAGTTGGAAGAGATTAGGAGAATTGTGTGTATCTGAGCTACAATGTGGTTTACCAGAATGTATTAATCTGACTCAGTTAGATCTTCAACTAGAGTAAGAAAGAAAATATTTTTAATTTAATTTATTTAATTTTCTAAAAAATTAGAATGAACTAGATAAATAACAATGGAATCAGTGATATTATAAATTCTATCGCAAATTGTTAGAAATTGGAATAAATCAGTATTAATTTAAGGTTATATTAATTTTATTTATTATCTATTTAATTTAATTATTAATAAAGTCATAATGTAATTGGAGTTAAAGGCGCTTAAAATCTAGGAATAGGGCTTTCTTTGTGTCTAAATGTTAATTATATATTTTTAAATTTAAAGTAAATTAAAACAATACAATTTCTTATTAATAAAAAAACTATAAAAACAAATTAATAATATTATTTAAAGTAAGAATTAAATTGGCTAAAATGGAACAATAGGTGTTTGTAGGGGGCTAGCATAATGCATCAACCTTTTAAATTTATAATTAATATTAAAGTATAATTAGTTTATCCTTTTTAAATATTAGATAAAACTTCTAAAAAAAGCAATAATAGCGTTTAAGATGCAGGAGTTTATGGGTTAGCTTAAGAATTAGCCAAATGTCAAAATTTAGCAAAGCTTAATTTATCTTTAAAGTAAATCAGCTTCTAATTAAAAAATCTATTTATCAATTTAAACTTATTTTTATTTATTAATTTTATGCAAAAAATTTTTTACAACCATTTTTCTTTCTTTCTTTCTTTCATTTATTTATTTATATATTTTTTTTTATTTTTGAGGAGTGATGTGAAATCGAAAAATTTATCTCATTCAACTAACACTTTTTTTGGAATAGTTTTTTAATAAATATATTCTTTAAATGAAAATCAAATAAAAAATATTTTTAATTTGTTAAAATTTTTAATAATATTTATTTTAAAAACTAAACAAAAAATTTGTCTAATTAATTTAAAAAATGATTATCATAAAGGTACAACTAAATTAAAGATAAAGGTATTTCTAACTTTGGCAATGAAATAATAAATTTCCCAAAACTAGAGGACCTTACTATCACACTTGAGTTATTAATTTAGTTTAAAGAAATTAGAAAAAATGTTTAATCTTAAAATTCAGATAAAATTTGATATAGGATGAAGGCATAATTTACTTGTCTCAAAAGTTAGGAGAACATAAGATTTTAAAGCTTTTAAACTTAGATTTATAGTATCATTAAATTAAATTTGTTGTATTATTATTACAGTAATTTCAATCTTTAATTAGTGATAATGAATTTGGAGACACAGGAGCCTCTGGGATAGGAGTAGGCTTGTCTTTAAGTTAGTCATTAAAATAATTAAGCTTGACATTAGGGTAACTTTTTAAATTAATTTGTTGAATCAAAATAAATACTCAGTTTTTTAAAAATAGTAAAAATAAAGTTACTGATTCAGGGATATCTACTTGTTTTTAAGAATTAACTATTTGTGAAACACTATCTTCAATTAGTTTGATAACTTCGTATAGCATTTTATTTAAATTAGTTAAAAAAATTGTAGCATGAATAATATTGTTTTATAATTAAAATAAAGTTAGCTATAAATAAAAGATAAAGGAATGAAAGGAATAGGAGATGCCTTATCATAATATTCTAATCTTACAGCGATCTATTTTAATCTTTAGTAACTTGATTTTACTATTTATAATTAATTATTTTTCACAAATAAATTAATAGCAATAATGGAGTAACTGATTAAGGACTGTAAAAGTTTTCACAAGGGATAGAGTTTTGTGTCAATTTAGTCAATATATCAATTAATCTAACGTAATGTTTATAAGTAAATTATTTTTTAATATCATATTTTTAATTAGATAAAATAAAATTGGAGATAAGGGAATTAGTTCTCTATCACAAAAATTACCTTACTTAAGATACCTAACATCTTTGCAACTTTTACTGGGGTTGATATATTTTATCAAAGTATTTTATAAAATATAACTAAATTTAAAGTAAGAATAAGATACAAAAAAAAGGAGCGAGTTCTCTTGGATTCAGTTTATCATAATGCACTAATTTATCTTCTTTATAAATAAATTTAGAGTATATTTTATGATAAAAATATTGTTTATTTATTTAAATATAAGTGAAAACTAGATAGATTAGTAAGGTGTTACTGATTTAACCAGCAATCTTGCAAATTGCAGTAATCTAAAAGCTGTTTCTATTGATTTATAGTATTTTGTTTTATTCATTTAGGGTTATTTTAAAATATATAATCTTAAGTAAGGTAGGAGTGATCGATAAAGGTATCACAGGTTTAGGGTTAGGTATTTCTAAAGTATAATCGCTAATTTCTTTAGAATTAAATTTAAAGTAAGAAATTCATTTTCATATATCTTAAGCTTAAAAAGTATATTGTTATTATAGTGGTAACTCTATAAAAGATGAAGGTGCTTAAAGCTTAATTTTTGGAATAGCTAAATGCTAAAATTTAAGCAGCTTAAATCTTAACCTTAAGTAATTGAAATGTTATAAAAGATTATTGAGTGCTTAATAATTTTTAGTATGAATGAGATAGGCGACGAAGGAGTTGGCAGTTTGGGTTAAGGATTATCGTTATGCAAAATACTAACTCATTTAGTCCTAAATATTAAGTAAACAAATATTTTTAAGTCAACTAATATTACTAACTAAAAATTGCAAATAATTTAGCCAAATTACTAATAATAAATATTTTTGATGAATAATTTTTCAGATTTTTTAGACTTCGCCAATAATCAATAATGAGAATCAAACATTATTCTTTTAATCCATTTTTGTTTTGATTAAAGTTTATCATTCATTTTTTGCAGTGAATAATAATTTAAAAATAAAACTAAGATACAATAGTTACAATTCTAAGGGTTAAATTCAGTTCACTTAAGGTCTAAGAAGGTGTTAACGCTTGAAATTTTTAAACCTTACATTAAGGTATTAAATATTTTCTAAATAGATATTTATTTAAATTAATTAAAGTAATTAGCTGAATTCAAATCCAAACATATTAAAGATTCTGAGATTAGTTTTACATAAAATTAATTGAACTATTTACAAAAAGACAATTAAATTATTTAAAATATATTTGTTTATTTTTTTTATGGTTTTGTAATCAATTTATTTCATCAATATTTTATATTATAATTAATAAAATAATATTATTTTTTATCTCATACTCAAGACCTTCTAAAGTGTAATAATTTTTCAACAGGTTAGATGTAATTTTAGTAATATGACTTTAATTAAATGTAAAAAATTTATATTAAATATAACCGTTTCTTATTTTTTGAAATTGTTAATATAATTTTTTAAGTTGTGCATCTTCATTATTTTTTTTCTTTTTATTATTTTTAGAATTTATAGTTTGCTTTTTTTAGAAATGTTGCACACTTTTGAGAATAAATAAATTAGAGGATTTACAATATATGTGTAGTTTAATAAAACTTATAAACTCTGAGTGTTTTAAGATAGCTTTATTTTTATCATCCTAATAGAAGAAGCTAAGTAAAATATAAATGTAAAAAAAGCAAGCAATGTTTAAATAAATATTATTTTATTTATATCATTAAAAGTAAGGGATTTAGTTCTAATATTAAATTAGATATATGTTCATAAAAATTAAGCAAAGTACTTTTCTACAGTGCTTAAATTTATACAACTATCTTTATATTTAAAGATCCTCTTTCATTTTTTAAAAGAAAATAAATTTGAAGTTAATTTATTCAATCTTTTATAGTATAGAAATAAACCTAATGCTTAGAAAAAATGAAATGTTTAAAGATATATAATGAAATTATTGTAATAGATATTAAGTTTCATTAAACTAGTCTATTGAATCCTTTAGGTTATTATAAAATGTTAATTTTATTATTATTTTAAGTTATTAAATAATTTCTTTATGAAAATATAAATAAAATTGATTAATATACCAAAAATCAGATTAAATTTAGTTTAAATATTAAGTATTAACAAAGAGAGCTATTAAACTTAATTAAATTTTCTTAGTTTACAATAAAAAAATAATTTTATTTAGAGTATTTGAATAGATAAATATATTAACAATAGTATATTTTTCTTACATTATTAAAAATATAATTTTCTAAAACTCAATAAATCAAATGAAGAATTTTCTAATGAAAATTTTTAAAAAATATTGAATTATCCTTTGGTAAAAAATAGAAAAAAAATTTTAATTAACTGTTTTCTTAGATTTCTTAGTTAAAATAGATTAGCAATCTATCTAAAGAAATAAATTAGTTAATTAAATAAAGAATATGTCCATTTATTTTTTTCTACTTATTTTAAGAAAAAAACTAATTAACACTCAAAAATATGCTTTGGAAATTAATTAGCGATTATTAATTAGTTGTAAAAATATAAAACTTTACAGAAATCATTCAATAAAATACCTAAATTAGTAATAGAAAGATATTCTAATTAACAAATAAGAAACAGATTTTGTGTGCCTTTTTTTCCTTTTTTTTAAAAAAAGAAACAACATATCTGTAATCTATGAGTTTGAAAAAAGCTTTTAAAATAATATTAAATTGTATTTTAACTTTTTTCCTATAAATGAGGCTTTTAAAAGTTAAATAGTTAACTCTAAAATATTAGTTACCACTTAGACAATCCCAAATTAAAAACTTTCATTCGTTTTAAATATAAAACTAGAATTTAATGTTTCTTTTATATTTATCAGATAAATCAGCAGATTAATTATTTGAAAGGATAATTTATTGCTTTAAATATGGTTGAGTTAAAGTTAATAAAAAACAAAAATATATTTTGTTTGAAAGGTATTTTATTTAACTGAAACATACTTCGTTATCCAATTTTTTACTCTTATCGAATTTGTAATACTGCTATGAAAAAATCAGCTTTCATTTCATATCTTACTATACCTAGTTAACTATTTTATATTCTTATGATGTTTATGAAAGTTAAAATAGTAATATTAGTTATATTCGTTATAATATATTCGATGAAAATTAAATAATATTTTTTTAAATAATTTGATTTCTCTTATTCAGAGAGTTAAAACTAAATTTATTTTAATTTAAGATGAGCAGAGTCATCAAAGAATCTAAATAAACACTTACAACAATCATCTAAATTTAGTCTTTGAAAAAATTAATTTAACTTACATCATCAGTTTTAATGCTTAACCTTTTAATTAAATATTTAATTTTTAAATAAAGGGAAAAAGAAGTAAAAATTGAAAGAGTCAGTCATCACTATTTGTGATTAAAATGAATTAATTACCAACAATCACACTATTTATTGATTAATCTTATCCTTGTGTATATAATTAAATAACATAAAAAAAATTTTAAAAATAAGAAAAAAAAATGTAATAAATGCAAATATTAAAAAGAGTGGACAACTAGGAATAAATGATGTAATAAAACTAGAGTTTTTCTATTAAATTATTCCTTGAAGTTGCTTAATGCTACACATCTATTTAGATCACTTCTTCTTAATAAATATCACAAAGTGTTAATAATCTATTTGAAAATAGAGAAATGCAGGAAGAGGGAGAATCAGATTGCCAAATTGGACAGGAGATGAAAAATAACTTAACCCTTTTTCATACTAAAAATTCTAATTTAATAAAAAATATTTTAAAATCTTTTTAAAGATTTATTGAGAATGAAAAAGATTCTGATAATTAAAAACTTTACTGTAAATTAGCTAATGTTTCATATAGTTACAATACACTCAGTAAATTTATAAAATTTAGTCTTAAAGTAAATGGAAAAAGATGGAATATGAAACTAAAAAATATAATTGAGAAATCTATTTTAAAACGATTGTTTGAACATTATCTTTTAAACATAAACAGCTATTGGCTAAGTCATAGCAAAGTTTCTAATAGAAAACAGCATGAAGACGCAGCTAAAATTCTTATAAAATACATATAAAATCCAGAAGAATGTTAAGAGATAAAATATTATCACAAAAAGAAATCTATTATTAAAAAATCATTTTGAAGAAAGTCTTATATTTTAAATTGTAATAAATGTAGGATTTATTCCTATTTATGTAAATAAATTGAGTAATAATTTTAAAGATTATTTTATTAATAAAGTTTTAAGTAAATTTTACTTTTACCAAAAAAAAAATAATTAGTGTTTCTTATTAATGCTATAAAATTCTTTATATTTTCTGATTTTATATTTGAAATATGAGCTTAGTTTTTCTGGCTCTATCTATTCTAACTAAATCTATATATATGTGACTTACCAGATTTAATTCTTAGATTTTTGTTTTTTAGGGTACTAAAAATCTATTTTTCACTAATTATTATTTTCATAGCTAAATGAATGACATTTTATATTATTTTTGATTGTTTCTTATGTATAAATACAATTATTGCAGCAACAAATAATTAGTTCTTTTTTAGCTGCTTATTTATCTATTAAATTAAATAAAAAATAGTTTTATTGAAAAGAAAGAAAAATAACTTCATCCTTATGTTTAGTTTAAAATAATCATTTTATGCCTAATTTGATTAAATCCACGAATTTTATAAAATTCTCATCATTATTTGCTTTATTTTTAAAAATATTTACATTTATAATGTTAAGACTTAATGCTTTAACTTTTTCAAATTTTAAAAAGAAAAGAAAGAAATTTGATTAATGTGCAATTTAATAATTAATTAAATTAAGAGTTTGATGAAAAATATTTAAAAGAAAAACAGCTAACCATACATTCATAACTCAGGACACATTTTTAAAAAAAATAATTAATTAAAGTAAAATAATCATAATTTCTTTTTAATTTCCATTTCCTTTAATTAATTGAGTTTAAAATTTTTTTTAGCTAATATTGATAATAATTCATCTTAAATAAAATTATGATTTTAAATTTAATTTACTATTAAAGTAGAATAATTAATAAAAATACAGTTAACTTTAAAATCTACAAAATTACATCATAAAAACAACAATATATTTAAATAATAAATAAATTTTAAATTTTATATACAAATTAATCATTGATTGATTTTTGTGATTTTTTAATGATTAATTTATTTCATAACTCCCAACCAGAATGAATAAAGAAAAAATATCACAAACTTTTTCAAAGCCTATCAATTATTCTTTCATGCTTTTTATTTAAAGCTGATAAGGAATAAACATAGGAAAGTTTTTAAAAACAAATAAAATGAACTCATTTTACATTTTAATTAAAATGTACAATGGGTATGATTATTTAATTTAAAAGTAAAATAGACAAAATTTCTTAAGAGATGTTATTAAAAAATGGTTTTTATAATTTAAAAATAAAAATGTATTTTATAAATTATATAAAATATCTAAAAATAATCAAACCATTTCTAAATATAATTCCTAACTATGAATTTGAAAAAAAACTTAAAGCTTTAATCATCTCTCTGTAACCATAAACAGTGAATCATTTGTTTTTTTTAATTAACAATATTGAATTTATAAAAGTAAACTTTCCGTTTTGTTTATTATAAAAAACTTAAATATTTTATAATAATCTACTCTAACTAATTATTTCTTATTAAACTTTTATAAAATTATGTAAATATACTTTATTATCTCACACCTATATTAGATCTGCTAAATTAGTATATATTTTTTAAAAATGTATATACCTTTCAGTCTGATTCAAATAATTGAAAAAATTTTGTAAGAAGTGAAAGGGAACGCAGTAATTAATAATAAAATCAACAAATCAATTTATATATAAAGAACTGATAACTGTATTTATTGATTAGAGAACAATAATTATTTTTAAATTTTTTAGCTTGAAAAGGATGATTAAATCAAATTGAGAATATAAATATTAAAATCAAACTATAATCAAAAAAAGCTTTTTATTAAAAAATTAATCAATTGTTTTAAATAATATTGCAGATGGATTCCTGTATTAACCATGTTTAATAAAATAATAATCAAGTATTTTCTATCTAAGCATTCCTTGATGTAGTAGAAATTTATTTTTCTGAAAAGAGCTCAATGAAAAACCATTCTCAAATTTAATAAATAAACTCACAAGCTATTGAATGTGAGTAGATTTAAATCTCCTATTGCGAAATGAGCTAAGAAACAAAATAAAATAATAACTATGAGAGTATAAGCTATTTTCATAGCAAAAATTCAAACATAATGAAAAATATACTAAAATCCTTTTAAAGATACATTGAAAATGAGGAAGATGAAAATCAAAAGCAGTTTTTTTGTTATCTAAGTAAAGTCTCCTATGGCCACTCCTAGTTGTGTAAATTTTTAAAATTTAGTCTAAAAACTGAAGGAAAGAGGTGGAATATGAAAGCAAAAAATTTGGTTGAGAAATCTAAAATAAAGCCCCTCTTTGAATATTATTTAACAAATATCAATAAATTATGGCTAGACAATAGTAAAGTCTCAAATAAAGAATAACATTAAATTATTATTTCACTTTTACTAAAATAAATATAAAGCCCTGAAGACTGCACTAAAATAAGATATTATAAAAAAAATAAATCAATTATAAAAAGCCAATTTTGATTATAAACTATGTATGTTTTTATATATTTAAACAATTCAATTGTTTGTAATTTTATTATTAACCTTCTAGAATTTGTATAATTCCTCTAATCTTCTTTACATAATTAACTCTTCAGGTTCTATAAAAAGTTTTAAACAAAGACAATAGATTTATTGATTCAAAAGCTAATTAATTTCTAAAATCTGTGGTAAAAATATTATTTGAACTGAATGATTTGCTTATAGAAAACTATTTAATTACAAACTATAATATCTATTTGTATTATCTATTTTTTAAATTTCCTTTTTTTTAGATTGTAAACAATTACAAATTATATCAAATACTTCTATAAAAATTTACCATCATAAAACTTATAGAAAGTATATAATATTTTGTAATATTTGTATTATTAAACACTTAAATAATAACAGAGAGAAAAAAATCAACAAATCACAAGTTAATAAATCTTTGGTAATAGTTTTGATTTTATTATGTCAAAACCTTAATTGACAAAGGAATAAGTGTCATTTTTAATACTTTTTACTTAAAACATTTTAAAATAAGAAAAAATGTAGATATACTCAGATACCTCATTCATAATTTTACTAATATCAAAAAACAATAAATATTAAAATGATTTATCAAAAAAGAGCGTTTGGATGATATTTTATAAATGATAAAATTAATTATCCTGCATCAAAATAAATAAACTATTTTTAAATTTTGTTATTTTAAATGAATCTAAATTATTTTCAAAATTAAAAATTAGGAAAGACTGGTTTACTTAAATATAGGGTATATGATTTTAATTAAGATATTTATTATATTTTTAAGAATATTTTACAAATTTATTTATTCATTTTTTGTAGAAATTGTATATTTGACACAAATGAGATTCTAATTAATAACTTTAGACATATAACGTAAATGAAAAAATTTGGCTCATAACCTTTATTTTTATCCAACTTAATGTTGAGATAATTACTGTAAAATTAAATACATCATTGTTTGTTTGTTTATTTGTAAAATCTTTAGATATTGTAAAAAGATTTATTTGGTTTTAATAATTTGATATGTTGTTTTGCATTCATAGTAATATAATAAAAATTGAAGGATATTAAAAGCAACACCAAATATTTGAAAACCAATAATCAAATAAATCAACAAAAAATAAGAAAGTTAATCAAAGATAATTGTTTTAAAAAATAGGAATAAATGTTAGCTGGTATCAGAAGATTAAAATTCTCCACAACAAAAAAGACTCCCATATTCATTAAAAAGGGTACAGTAGTTAACCATGACTGCAAATTTGACGCTGATGTTCAAGTAGTTGATGGAAAAATTTCAAAAATAGCTCCTACTGGTCGTCTTGAACCATTAGCAGGCTCTAAAATAATAGATGCAACCAACAAATTTGTGATTCCTGGTGGTATCGAAACTCACTCTCATTTACAAATGCCTTTCATGGGAACTGTTTCCTAAGATTGCTTTGATACTGGAACTCGTGCAACCTCTGCTGGTGGTACCACATTTTTATTAGATTTTATAGTTCCTAAACCAGGTGAATCATTGCTTAAAGCCTATGAATAATGGAGAGCTTGGGCTGATCCAAAGGTTCATCACGATTTTGGTTTACATTGTTGCATTACTTGGTGGAGCGACTAAGTAGAAAGAGAAATGGCTGAACTTGTCAAGCTTGGTGTTGTCAGTTTCAAATTCTTCCTTGCTTATAAAGGCTCTTTGATGGTAACAGATGATGAAATGATTAGATGTTTAGAAAGATGTAAAGAATTAGGTGCTCTTTCCATGGTGCATGCAGAGAATGGTTACTTGATAGATCATCTATAGAAGAAAATTTTAGCAGCTGGCGTTACTGGACCTGAGGGTCATTATTTGAGTAGAAGTAAGGACGTAGAAGCTGAGGCTACTCATAGAGCTATAGTTTTTGCAAATGAGATAGGCACTCCACTTTATGTAGTCCATTTAATGGGAACAGAAGCTGCCGAAGAAGTCATTAGAGCTAGATAGAAAGGTTGCTAAGTATTTGGTGAAACACTTGCTTCCACATTAGGTAATTATATAAATTCAAATAAATACATGATTAAAAACTAGAGAAAGTGTTAGGTAGGTAGCTTAATAATAATTTATTAAGATTAGAGACATTAATAATAAAAAATTAAATAAATCCTAAATGCATACGATTTTACAAAGGAATTAATTTTTTACGTTTTTGAATTTTTTTAGACATATTTTTAAAACAAATAAGCTGACCCAAGTATTCATTTTCATTTTTAAAACATATATTTAATTTTAAAAAATGAAGTAAATACTTTCAGTTTAAAATCTGACTTATTTGCAATTCTTTCTCTACAATTTTTAGATGAAAATTAAAATCTCGTCACCTTCGTCGCAATTTTTAATTTCTGATTAAAAAAAGTATCTTTGATTAGATTTACATTTTGTGGATCACAAAAAGTTGTTAATTAATTAATTAGTTTGTTAGTTAGTTAGTTATTTTTCTCCAGCTTGATTTCAATTAAGTTTTCCCCACACTTTTAAGAGGATTTAATTTATTTTTTTGTTTTCATAAAAATATCTAAACGTGTCAATTTATTTATTTATTTTCATCTTTTGCCTTATCAGATTACTTCTTTTAATTTAAAAAAAAATCCAGTTATCACAAACTAAAAAAAAAGTTAATCTCTAAAATTGTTATGATCTTTACCTCAATTTAGTTTATTTTTTAGACTTAAATTAAAATTGATTTTTCAAGCTTAAGCCAAATTAAAAAAAAACAAGTTTTCATTCGCATGCAAAGATTTTTAACAAGAAAAATAAATAGTTCATATAACAATATCAAATAAATTCTTAATTGGTTTGAAAATAACAAACTACCATATATATTTACACTTTAAGCATTAATTTAACTGCGAAATATAAAATAATTAATTATGTTAATTTATAGGTATTGATGGAAGACATTATTTAGATAAGAATTGGGATGTAGCAGCTGGCGCTGTCATGTCTCCTGCTTTATCAATGGATCCAGAATGCAAGGTTAGAATGATGAAGTATCTTGCTATGGGTTCTATTCATACAGTTGGTACTGATAATTGTACTTTCTCTGAAGCCTAAAAGAGAAAAGGTATTAATGATTTCACTAAAATTCCCAACGGATGCAATGGTCTTGAAGATAGAATGTCTGTTGTTTGGAATAACGGTGTTAGAAAGGGAATTCTGACTCCCATGGATTTCGTTAGAGTAACTTCCACTTAAGCAGCTCAAATATTCAATGTATATCCTCAAAAGGGTAGAATTTAAGAAGGTAGTGATGCAGATATTGTTGTCTGGGATCCTGAAAGATAACATACTATATCTGCTAAAACTCACCACCATGCACACGACCATAATGTTTTTGAAGGTATGTGCGTAACAGGTAAATCTCATACAACAATAGCTGCAGGTAATGTTGTTTGGGAAAACGACACCTTCATTCCTCATAAGGGTTAAGGAAAATACATAGGTAGAAATGCTTTTGGCTATCCTTATGAAAGATCTAAGTATCTCGAATAAGAAAGAGATTACTCTACTAAAATAATTGACAGATCAGTTAACTAAGAAACTCCTGAATTCTAAATTTAAAAATTATAAACTGATTTAAACATTGCTAACTCTACTATTTAATCTTTATAAAACTAATTGAAACACAATAATGGTCATCACCACCATAATCATTCTACATGCAGTACTTAAGATAGTGAACTCTTTTGCAAAAATTCTAAAGAATTAAACTCAGTTGAATAGGCTTTTGATACTTACATACCTGAGAAGGTCCGCAGCGAAGTATATAGAATTCTATATGGACAAAACTATAAACCTCTTGATCTTGCTTTAAGAACTCATGAGTTGGCTTTGGAACACAATTTCGAAATTAAAGGTTTCAAAGTTCAAGCAAACAAAGAATAAACAAGACCACCTAGATTAGTTCGTATTGGTGCTGTATAAAATATTTACAAAGCTTCTCCTAGTCAACCAATTTAAGAATAAAGATAGGCAATACACAATTACAATAAAAAGGTAGTTGAAGCTGCTTACCACAGCGGAGTGAATGTTATTTGCTTCCAAGAATTATGGACTTGCCCCTTCTTTGTAGCTACTCGTGAAAAGTATCCTTGGATTGAACTTGCTGAATCTGCTGAGCACGGCCCTACCACATAAATGCTCTAAGAATTAGCTAGAAAATACAATATGGTAATTGTCAACTCTATATTAGAACGTGATGACGAAAGAGGCACAATTTACAACACTACTGTTGTTATTTCCAGCAAGGGTAAGTACCTTGGTAAACACAGAAAGAATCACATCCCTCGTGTCGGAGATTTCAATGAATCTACATACTATATGGAAGGTAACACTGGCCACCCTGTTTTCGAAACTGAATTTGGCAAAATTGGTGTAAACATTTGCTACGATAGACACCACCCTCTTTCATGGTAATAACTCGGATTGAATGGAGCTGAAATTGTCTTCAACCCATCTGCTACAGTAGGTGGTCTTTCTGAGCCCATGTGGCCTATTGAAGCAAGAAATGCTGCTATTGCTAATCACTATTTCTCAGTTGGAATAAATCGTGTTGGAACTGAAATATTCCCCAACAAATTCACAAGTGGTGATGGTGGTTAAGCTAGAAACGACTTCGGTCACTTCTATGGTTCTTCTTATGTTGCTGCTCCTGATGGCAGTAGAACTCCTGGCCTTTCTAGAACTAGAGATGGTCTTCTTGTAGTTGAAGTTGATCTTAACCTTTGCCAATAAATTAAGGATAAGTGGGGTTTCACAATGACTGGTAGACATGAATACTATGCTGAAAAGTTAACCGATTATGTCAAACCTGGATTCAAATAACAATTAATCAAGGATATTTGAAGAATTTCAACATTTTTAAAATACTAATTTATTATTTCAAGCAAGAATATTTCTTTGTTCGTATGATTTTATTTGATAAATAATTGAATTTATTTGTATTTTTTAAAAATAAAATAAAAAAAGTTTTAAAATCATAATATATAATTAAAGAAATAAAACCAACATATTGATTTGTTTTAAACATCGAGAGATAATTAATATAATCAAATATTTTAGTAAAGTAGCTGATTAAAATTGAGGAAGATGCAATATTTTGCTATGATTCAACGTTAATTACCAATATTAAAAATTTAAGTTATAAATAACTATTTTTTTATAGAAACATAAATATAAGTAGAAGTAAACAATTCTTCAGTGTATTTATTCAACAATTTCTTTTTTTAGGTAATAATATAAATAATGAAAGATTTACTGAACAGGATAGATTAATAGATACATAATTACATAGATATTATTTAGCAACCTGTTGATTTAGATGAGGTCCAATTAGAATATACTGCATCTCAGAGAAGAGCTTCGCCTAACCAATAGAAGATACTAAAAGATAATGACTTAATTTATCAAAGGTGCTCTTAAAAGAAAAGATCTCACTAATAACAACAAAATTAATAAGGAAGAAGTAAGGAGAATGTAAAATGTTAGAATATTCATAGTATTCTTAAAAACAGGTATTTATAAACTTAAAAAAGCTCATGAATTATCAATATTTATAACTTTTATATGATAGAGATCTCAATTAACAGTATTAAGAATAGCAATCTTTTGACACATGCAACAACAAAAGATACTTTTCTAATAGGAGTAATTCTAGATCACCCAAAAGCAAAGATATATTCAATAATTCTAATAACCCACTATTCTCTGTAAAACTCTTTAAATTTAAAAAAATAATTTCATTTTCTATGTAATCAAAAGGTTGTAATTTCTAGTAATTCTAAACCAAATAACTAGCATCACTAATTTTCAAAGTTAGGATTAACGTTAGAGCATATATGCACAAGGTAAAAATTAAGATAGAATATATAACTAATTATTTAAAGAAAATAATATTTTATTTTTAAACAAAAATTCAAATAAAATATTTAATTAATTTATGATAATTTTTTTATTTTAAAATTATTAGATAAAATGTTAATTAATAAATTAATAAATTTCTATTTTTATTTTAAAATTGAAAGATAAAATATTAACAAATAAATTTAAAAATGTCATCATGTAAATTTTAAATTAAAATTATATATATTATTATTATAAGAGAAAGACATCAAAGATCTCCTATTTTATTTCTTTGTACAAAATAAGAATGTAGTAGCAGATTAAAAATAGGATGCGCATATTGCATGCTAGATGATCATGCTGACCATGCAGAATTTAAAATCTAGATTGAAGATTTTTTGAAAATAATCTAGTACAAATATGATAACTATTATTAATGCATAAGAGATTTTTAGCAGACTTTGCTATAATATGAAGAACCCTAAATACTTTAAACAATATCTTTTTAAATTGATTAAGTTAAGCAAAGTTTGTGCGAAAAATTAGATTCAATTAATTCTAAAATTCAAGAATAGTACAAACAGTTTTTTGTTTAAGATAATATTAAAACTGTACATTTAGTTAAGGATTAAAAGTTTTTTTCTTCTTAAATTGAGAAAGTAATAATTTTTAGCTTGCTTAGAATAAAATTGTTATTAAAAATTTCTTCTTGATTTAAATTATTTGTTGGTATGAAAAATATTTTAACATTTTTTTATTTAATTTTAATTAGGTTATGTAAGCTAATATTCTTAATATGAATGAAGAACAAAGAGATGCTTTTATGAGACTTTATAATGATGCAGAAACACATAAAATACAGCAAAGAATTGAAGAAATAGTAAATATAAATGAAAATGTTAGCTAGTAATTAGAAATATCATTTCTGAGTTTTTAGAAAAACTTGAAAGATAAGCTTAGCACGTTTTTGTAGAAGTTAGATACCCTCTAATTAGATTTAAATAAAAACTCTAGTGAATATACTATTAATTATCTCAACGAGCAAAAAAAATAGCTTTAAAATAAGATCCAGAAGACAAAGAAGATACAAGAATAAATAAAGTCAATAAATAGAGAAATTTAAACTCTGAAGATAGAAAAAATATCTAATCCTTTCCCTTACAAATTATATGGAGGTCTATGTGACCATGTTAGTATTTAATGTAATACTATTTAGATATATGAATGCTGTAATCAGGCGTTTCCTTGCCCTGATTGTCATAAAAGTATTTGCAAAGATCATAAAATTTTCTTTACCTCTCCAAGCCGAAGATACTGTATCGACTGCTTAGCAATATTTCAAGTTAACCATCCAACAAATACTTTAATTAATTGTGCTTCATGCTTATAAGATTAAGAACAAATAAATAATAGCTGATTTGATAAAAAATATATATATGTGAATAAAAAGCAATAGTTAATATAATCCTAAATTGGAAAATTATTATTTGTGTAGATCTGAAAAAATTTTTAATATATTTTTAAGATTGCTTTATTAGAATAGTTTATAAGAAATCTTATCTTTTCAATTTATATCATATTTATTTTGCAAATAAAAAAAAATAGTTGTAATTTTTCTTATATTGATATTTTTGCTCAAAGAATTCCTTTAATTAAATCAATTGAATGGGTAATACTTAAATTTTTAAAAGTATTATTTTAAAATTTTTTATTTGTCTTAATTATTCTTCTATTGGTATTTTTGCTTGAAAAAATTTCCTTTTTAATTTAAAGTATAGCAGTTCAATGGATAATTTTTAAATTATTAAAAGTACTAATTTTTAAATTTCTCATTTCTCTCAAAAGCTCAAAAGTGTTGAATTTATCATTTTTAACTTTTATTATAACTAATAATAAGTTTTTATCAAAGCACTAAATAAAGTCGTATTTAGTTCTTCTAAAATTTATTGCTTTTTCCATTTATTTATCTTTAAAGAAAAAAGAAAAGAAAAAGAAATATTAATAATTTAAAAACATCAATTGCCTAATTACTAAATCGATAAAAAATAATATATTTCAAAGAAGAAAGTTGTCACATTTCTAAATAAGTTGTATCTAGCAATATATATGTACTGCCTACTCTCGCATTAATATTATTTACAAGGCTAGACAGAATTGAAATTTTGTCCGAATTCAAGGTAGGGTAAAAGATTGAGGGGGAGGAGAGGGGGAAATTAATTAATGAGGATAGATAGCATATATTAATAATTATTTTTTTTTTAAGTTTAACTAAATTTTGTTTCAAAGCAAAAATTAGAAGTATTAATCGTAGGATATAATTTACTCTAATAATTAATAGAATTGAAGGAATATACTTATTTTTGTTATTTAAATTAGTGGGTCAAAAGCATGAATCAACAAAAGACATTTAATTAACTAATTAAAGAATGAATTAGTTAAGTAATGCGTCATTTAAATAGCTCATCAATAATTAAATTTCTTAACTCTGATTTTTCTATTAACTCTTTACTTCTTTAAAAGTAGGCAAGACTATATCTTAGATTTTATCATGTAAAATAACCTCAACAATTTGTGATTTTTATTGCACTAAATATTAGTTTAAAAATTCAATTCAAAATATGCCAGAGCAAATTATTATTTGAAAATAATCTAAATTTTTAAGTTTATTATTCTTTTGATAGGGATATTCATTTTAAATAACTCTAAAATAACTATAAAACATTGTTAGTAATTTGATTTATTACTTTAAAAGTTTTAAATTTTTTAATTTATTTTATATTTTTGTTTGAAATATTTAAATTTTTTATTGTTATAAAACTGAAATTATGAAATTGAACATCTAACAAAATTAAAAATCAAAACAAAAAATTTTAGTAACTAAAGAAAGACTTTGATTTAATTGTTAATCACCAAAAGACTAATTGATTTGTTTTAATAATTGAAAGTTAAAGAAGAAATATAAAAGATTATTTTAAAAAACAAATCAAAATTTTTAAAAAGGTTATTTCTCATTAAAAATAAAAATGTTTATGGTTTAAAAAGTGGATCAAAAATAATTAAAAAATGAATTGGATCAGGTTAAATCTAACAATGATTTCTCAATATAAATGTTTCTTGATATTGTTAATTTGTTGTCTCCACAATAATAACCTCATATCCTTGATGATAACCAGAATGAAATAGAGTATACAACTAAATATTTATTTACCTATTAATAAATTGAAAGCTCTTCTGATTAATCTAATAAGAACGAAATGAATTAAAATTAGAGTAAGAGTAAAGCATCATATCCTATAAAAAATTCAAATATTATGAAAAATATACTGAAGTCTTTTTAGAGGTATATCGAGAATGAGTAGGATGAATAACAAAAATAGCATTTTTGTAATCTCAGTAAAGTATCTTATGGACACACTTAGTTATGTAAATTCTTAAAGTTTAGTCTGAAGACAGAAGGAAAGAGATGGAACATGAAAGCTAAAAACTTGATTGAGAGATCTAAATTGAAGCCCCTTTTTGAATATTATTTAATAAATATTAATAAATTCTGGTTAAACAATAGCAAGGTCTCAAATAAAAATGAACATGAAGTCTTAGCTAATTATTTGCTCAACTAAATACAAAACCCTAGCGATTCTAGCCAGATAAGGTTTTATTAAAAAAATAAATAGATAATCAAAAGCAAAATATGAATATCAAATTTAAATCTTTTCCAATTTTCATAATAATTATAAATAAAAATCTAATTGAATGCGTACTATTCATTTTCCTATCTATATTTTAATATTATTAATAATTCATATTTTCAAAGAAAAAAGTTAATTATTTAAATGTGAATTATTGCTAAATCATTCTAATTTAATAAAATACTATTATTTTTTATTAGAAACCAATTTTAATTTTCAAACCAATATATTATTTGTTGATAGAGATAAACATATAGTTAAATATTAATAAAAAATTTTATTTATTATTAGTTTTGAAATTTATTTTAAAAAATAAATATCTTAATTTTAAAAATTTTTTAAAATTAGTAACTTTTTTTACTTTAAAAATATTTAAAATGATAATAAATAAATTTAAGTATAATTATCATTAACCTAAAAATATATAGATTGCTATTAATTATTTTTATTAAGTCATTCTCCAGAATAATAGTTAGTGGATTTTGTAAAAATTATTAAGAAGCAAATAAATAATTTATCTCATTCTAAATAAATTAATTAATAGTTTCACTCAAAATCAAATCAAATCAAAAAACTACCACTAAATTAGTGAAGTTGAAAAATAATTAATAAAATAAAAAATTAAATGTTTTCAATTTTTGAAATATTTAACAAAAACTAGTGGTATCAAAAAGTTTATTTGTAAAGGTATTAATAAAGAGGAAAACAAATTAGCTAATTAACAAGTAATATTAACAATTTCTAAATCAAAATCTTCAAAATGTTATCTAATTTACCAGTTGATTTAAATAATTACTATTTGTTTTGTAATAATCAAGATTTATTAATTTGTAGAAAACATTATCAAAAATTACATCGTATATCTTAGAAAGCAACACATTTGAAATATTTGTGTGCTTTCATTCATACATGATTACATTAATTTTAAGTTTTGTTTATTAAGTCCCTAAATATTAAGTATTATTTAGTAAACAAATATAGAGGCTTTTTGGCACTATATTTATTATTATTTGATTTCATATTTCTTCATAAGTTTCAAAATAGAGCATTGCGGAATCTTACTAGACCTTTTCTTAATCAAACCTTAGTTTATTTACACATGAGATTAATTTTTTAACATTTTTATTTATTCTAAGCAGCTAACATGATTACTTATCTACTTAACAAATACTAATTTTTTTAAAGCATTTTTTGAGCTTAGATATTTTATGCTTTACGAATGATGTTAGTATAATCCATATGTTATAAATACAAAATAATAAATTTAAAAATTAAGTAATAAAAAAGAATATTTAGCTAAATATTTGTTCTGATGACTAGTTTTATTTTATGTTAAACTAGTTAAAAATGACTGTTGAGCTCAATATTAAAATTGAAATTAAAACTGATATTTTTTCAAGCTTGTTTAAAAACATAGAAATAAATGGTTTATAAGCTTATAATGCGACAAGATAAAAAATCAGTAAAAGCTGGATCATAATCCCTGTAAGTAAGGCATGTTACTTTAAAGATATTTTTATAATAACCAATATTGTTTTGACCAAAAATCTAATAATTTCCCAATAGAAATATTTAGTTTTATATTCGTTAAATAGAAATCCATAAGAGAACATCACTTAAATTCTTTATAGTTTGCTTTTAGATTGAATTAGCTAATAAAATGTAAATAGTGGAAAAGATATTTAAAATAGGCATAAGATAATCAAACTTAAAACTCTAATTTTGTTAAGTTCTTCTGAGATTCCACACTAAAGGCTTAAATCTATCAAAGAGTATGACTTATCATGATCTAATTTCAGACAAAAAAAGCTAGATAATGAGTTTTCTAATAAAATAGAATAAAAAGCTGTTATAAATGTGTAAATAAAAGAGAGATTTGCTATATAGAGCGATTTCTTAAATGGTATTTTTTTGATAAGCAGAAGGAAACTTAAAATCAGTAGGATTAAGCAGCAGAGTAAAAATGGAATTATGAATGTAAATAAGATATTCAAAAAACCTATTCCAATTGATTCTGTCTGAAAACGAGCTAAGAAGCAATTTAATGAAATTTAATGGGAATTTATTGGGTTATAAATGAGTAACTCGACAGAATTAATAGAAGAAATGATATCAAACTTGCTAATATTGTTAGAGATTAGATATATAGAAATGTGGAAGAGAAATATTTTCATGTAAACAGAAGTAAGACTTCTTTTACTTAGAGTTTTCCCAATAAAAAAAATACCCAATTTAGATAAATAATAGGCACAAATTAAGTTTTGCTATCTTCTAAATGTTGAAACTATAATTATTACTAAGCTCACGATAAGGAAAATAATTAATAGGACTATCTTGGAGGTATTTGATTCAATTGAACTACATTTGGTACATTAAAAAACTCCCTAAGATGTATAAGTATCATTCCAATAAGTTCTTTTTATATCACAATCTAAGCATTAAGCTCCAATATGACCTTCATAACACAGGTCATTTTAAACGCCAAAACCTGAATTAATGTTAAAATAAAACATATTTTTTAAAGCAATTTAGAGTTAAAATATATTTTTAAAAGATATTTTAATTAAAATATGATTACCTCCAATACAGCTTGATGGATTTAGCGAGCAATATTGAATATCAGAAGAATTGACAGAATAACTTGATCTCCAATAAGATTCCCTTAAATTTGAATAATTAGCATAGCAGTCTTTAAAGTAGTCTAAGTGACATACTTCGCATTTAGAAGAATAACTAGCTTTCATGCGATCACAATATTAGCAAGAAAATCTGTTTTCATATATGCTAATATATTATTTTTCCATTCCTTGATCTTTACACCCATTTTATATTTAGTAATTTTCATCACTAAAAAAAAATTATAAGTTAGAGATAACAGCTTACAGCTTCAATTAAGAGTATTCATTACCTAAAAAATCAATATTTATTGCCTGCCATAAAATATAGGGATAATTTATTGATTCCAACCCTGGCAATGTTTACTACAAATAATTTTCAGACGGTTTAAATAAGAAGGAATAAATATTTCCAAATGAATTATGATCGTTAAATTTATCATATTTTTTATTGTCAATTTTAATTGATAGCCTAAAAAGATATGTCAAACCAGGGTATAAATATTTTTAATTAGGAATTAGACTATAACCTTCTTTATCTTTTGAGAATATTTCTATAGCTTCTTCAATTATAAATTTTTAAATCTAACTGCTATAATTATCATTCAGTAATAAACCTCTATTATTCTTAAATTGTATATTGCTGAGCTCCTGGACATCAATATAGTCATATAAATAGAGTCCTCCACCGATTCTACTTTCACAATTAAATATTTTAGAATTTTATGCTTTTATCAGCTGTACACCATAAACAGCTCCTCCAAGAAATCTACTTTAGCAAGAACCAAATGTTGTATTTGTGAGATAAATTTTACTAATTGCTCCGAATTCAGAAACTACAAACTACATACATCCACCAAAAGTAACAGATGATCCATTTAGAAATACAGAATGTTCAATAATTAATTCTTAAAATACTAAATCTGATAGGATGAATTATAAATTTTAATAATTCTCCAAATCAGCAAAAACATTTGAAATAGTAAAAAAATAGTTTCCCAACTGAGAAAGCATTAGAGTATCAGTTATCTGAAAAAGACTAGACTAATTTTAAAACCCTTGAATCTTGTAATAATAGTTGTTACTTAAATAAATATATTTTATATTAAGCAATTAAATGAGTGACTTAAACTTAAATTTTACATTTTGAATTATTGCATTATTTAATTAAAATTTATCTATTGATGTAAGAAATAATAAATAACCATGGAATTGCATATTTTCAGCAATAAGCTTGTTAATTAAAATATGTTTGCAATTTTATAATTAGATCCCATCTGATAAAAATTAAGTATGTGGGTCTATAACTACTTCTTCAATTTCGAAATAATTAACTTTGCCTAAAAATATTTTTCCATCTATTTTAGAATTTTGTTGAAATTAAATTTGTTTAATTTTAAATCTTTCGACTTCAAATAAGTTAAAAAAGGCATCTATATAGCCTTAATTATTTTATAAGTTATAAATTTGTACTCTACCTATGTTACATTCATATATTTGATGTAGTTTAATTCTTAAATAAGATTTAATAGAATACTATTTATAAGATATTTATCCTATATTTACAATATATTTCTGGATATCAGGCTTCTATAATTAATCTAAAAAAACTAAATCTGTAACATGATAAGAGCTTGTTTGATTAGCTTGATATGTGATTTCTCCAATATTTATACTTGCTTATTAAACTTGCTAATTACAAATTATAAAATCAATCAGCTTTTAATTCTGACTTTCTAAACCATTTATTTAAATATTAATTTAATCAACAATTATTTTTTTAGAAGAAGTAAATTAGTGATTGTCAAAGTAAGATATGATATTATTATTTTATTTAGAGTCAATAAATGAAATGATTCCTATTTTCATCTATTCTTTACCATTTAATTATAAAATGTAGTCAGATAAAGTTTAAACTTAAATATTTTCTATTTCAAGTATTTCAGAAGTCAAAATAAAATATTTTAACTGTTACTTTCTATTAATTTGAGTATCAATTTGTATTTCATTTATATTAAACTAGGCGATATCTTATGAAAATAAAATAAATTTATTTTATTCATTTGATGCTAAATCATAAACAAATAATTAATCAATTTAAATCTATTATATTCTATGAATTTTAATAAAGGTAGATTTATTGTTTAATTAAATGCTATCAATAATTAGCTAGTTAATTTTCAGATATGATACATCTTCAATGATAATTGAAGAGCTAATATACTCTTTTTAAAGTTTCAAACTGAACTCTACTTTGTTTTGATTCTAAATTTTAATTTCTGAACTTAAGCAATCGAACTAAATATTCTATTATGAAAGCTATTAAATGATATTTTAATCACAGCCTGAGGTTAAGCTTTAACTAAATATTTTACTAGAGCTGTATTGTTAGCTTCTGTATTTTTGTATTAATTAAACAGTAATTATAATAAATATTTGCTAAAGAAACATGATCTACTTTTTCTTTTATCAATTTTTTTAATAAGAAAATAAATTAATTTAATTTATTATTCCTAATAAATATCTTCAAATATCTAAATTATTATAATTAAGAAAAATAATTAGTTTTGGCTTCATTTTGTTATGTCAACAAAATCTTCTGATCAGATTTTTTGATGAATAAAAATTTTTTTTATCAAACATAAAAAAAATCAATTATTAATTTTTATTTTAATCATATAAAATTAAATCAGAATTTTCTTTTTTAAAGTTGTTATTATTGCTTAATCATTCTAACGATAATAAATTCATCTTTTTTTAGTTGTATTTTTCACTTTAGCATTCTAAATAATATCCAGAAATGTTAATTAATAGAAAAAGAAAAAGAATAAAATTATAATTTCTCAATTAAGATATTTTTTAAATAGCTATTTTTTTGTTAAGATAATTAGTATACTGGTTTAAAGATTATTTTCAAAGTAAAATTATAAATAAATTACAAAAATAAATGATTAAAAGTAAGATGATTTTTTTAATAAATGATCAATCAATCTTTAATATAAATAAATTAATGTTTGATTCTTAATAAGATAATATAATTTGGATATTTAAATTGTTTTAAAGATTATTTATTTCTTCTTGAAATTTCTTTTGTTAAATTTAATAGAAAAAGTTCTTGTTAACATTTTATGTATAAAAAAATATTCAAAATGATAAAATAAATCCTAACTTTAATTATATTCTAACCAAGCTAACAACCAAAATAATTATTAAATATTATTTTTATAATGATATACTAGAGACTATATTGAATAAATAAATACACTGAATATTTATAAAACAATAAAATAAAAATACTAATTTATTTATATTATCTCTCCAAACCTGCTCTTAACTAATTCATTTATAATTATGATTTTAACAGTTTTTTAATAAATAATGAATTTATTTTATCTATTTTTGCAATTGAATTTTTGATAATGATGGATTTTTGATTATTTATTGTATTAGGTAATTATCTGTCTTCTAAGCGAGCTGCAAATTATTTACTTATTTAAAAAAACAATTAGCATAGTTTTTTAAATATATGCAGTATTAAAAGACTTAAGATTTCAAATTTAAATACAAAGTGATATGTTTAATTTGTAAGCCTTAAATAATATTCAGTAAAAAATGTTCAATTATTTTAGAAAGAAAAAAATAAAAGGCAATTCTAAAAAGTCAGAATAAATTTATAAAATACTTCAAATGTAGATACATTTTCACTAATTTGAATAGCCAATTTATATCTAATATTTGATATTAAGTTAGAATTACCTTTTGTTTCTTAAATATATATTTTTTCTATTTCCAAAATTTAATTAAAAGTATCAAAACTCTAAAAATTAATCTATCTTTTTATAAATGAGAAGGAGATAATAACACTTAAAACAAAACAAAAAATTTATAGAAACAAATTTTGATTTTTTTTTTGATTTTAAAAACTCAAAAACAGATGAGCGAATTTGATTAGAGATTATTTATAAATATAAATATATTATAGAGATCTAAATGGAAGATTATTATATATTGATAAACTAGAAATAATGTAAAAATATAAATTATAATTGATTAGTTGATGTAAATTTTACCTAATTTATTTTTTATACTCTAAGATTATAGGTATAATAAAGGAAATAGATTAGAAAATAAATATATTTCTTTTAATATAAATAATAACTTTAGTTGAATAATGTTAGTATTTATCTAAAAATTGTTTTTAGATTGATTAGTTTTTCTCTCTTTTCTATAAAATACCAATTTATTATATAATTGTGCTTTTTATTATTAATAAACTTCTATCGTTAAGATTAATAAAATCAAATATTTTGTAAGAATGTTTAACATTATGATTTAATTTTAAATTTTTTATTTTTATTTGATATCGATTTTTCAATTTGTATCAATTAATTAATAGATTTTTTTCCTTAATAAGTAATTGGATCATTATTATATATTATTATTATTATTATTATTATTTAAATAAATTTTGATGTATTTGCTTTATCTAAGAATTCTCATTCTATTTATTTAGTTTACTCAAATTTGTAAAAAACATTAAAATTCTTTGGTAGTTAATCCAATATTTTTGAAATGGGGAGGAATTTATTTGCTGATTTTATTTTTAATATATTAAGATTAAAATATTCAATCAAATTTAGTGGTGTTCTCTTTTTTTATATTTTCCTACCCCTTATCAATTATATAATTAATGGAATTTATTTTTATAAAATATCTAAGAAAAATTAGAAATTAAAATAATTACAAATGTAAAATAACTTAAAATGTTTTCTTTTTATTGGATATTTTATAAACATAGAAACCTTAAATATTATTATTAAAAATTCATATTCAATAATTTTGGATATAATAGCTTCAACAATATTAGATAAGAGATATATATATATATATTATTGCCTTATAATGCAAATTAACTAATAAAGTATTATTCCTAAATTTTTTTTAGTGCGTTTCAAAAATTTGTGTTTGTAAGTAAATGAAATGCAATTTTTTATATAATATTATATCTATTAATGTTGTAAGATTAAGCAGATATATCTATAGCAAAAATGGTAATTATTTTTTTGATATCTGGCATAAGGAAATTAAAAGTATAAAATATCTATTATGGATAGAGGTGAAAAAAACTTTAATTAAAAAAATTGGTGATAAATTGAAAAAAACCTGTTTGTTTAAAGGATAATCATCCAATTTCGTTAAGATAGGTGCAAATAATGAATAATTATATACATTTTTTAATTTACTAAAAAGTAGTCATAATATTTTTACTCCTTTAAGTCTTTAATTGATTTCTAATAAAGGAAAAAGAAATGATTTTATAGTTAATAAATGTTTAAAAATCCAGTTTTATTATGATTTTTTTTACTTTAATTGCAATTTTATGGTCAATTAATGAATTAAAAGCAAGAATTGAAATATTAAAGTAAGGTTTTCTATTTATGAATATTTAAAATGTATACTTGACAAAAAAAGGACATTTATTTTAAATATGAATTACTATTTTAATTTTATCAAACCATTAGATACTTTACTAAAAACTTATTTATATTTTACGAAAATAGAATTTCCTGCCAAATTATTATGGATTTTTATAGTATCAATTAATATTGGTCATGAAAGAAACATATTTTATAAATATGTATGTTATATATTAGGCAAATAACTACTTAAAATGATTTAAACAATACTTATTGTGAATATAAAAAAGTAAATATAATTTTTAAAAAGCAAAATGTGTAAACAAAAGAAAAAATTGATTATTTAGCTTTGCGGTTGAACTAATGTGGGAATATTGCTTATATTAATAAAGCAATAAGTAATTATGATCATCAGTTAAATTATTATATTATAAGATTGAAAGTAATTATTTAAATGGTTGAAGAATAATATCTAATTTTACAATAATTAAAAAAAAAAATAAATTAAGATAAAAAAAAAATTATAATCAAAAATTTGATTTTTTTTATTAATTCAGATGGAATTTACTAGAGATTTTAATAATTAACCAATTTTTACAATTAAATTATTTCTTGATGTTTTTGAGAGTTTTTCACAATAAAAAGACTAGTCTATTACTGGTAAAGAAATACATTTTTAAAGTGGAGATGACTCTACTATTAATATGTATGAGAGCGAAGTTACTCTTTAGAGCGAAGACAGATAGACATTAGAAGAAGTTGACTCTAACAAACAGTAATTTTAGATGATATTCCATGCTAAAAACTCCAATCTAATGAAAAATATTCTGAAGTCCTTCTAGAGATTTATTGAAATCGAAAAAGATTAAAAAAATTAATAGCTATTTTGCAGGCTAGCAAAGGTCTCATATGGCTATCCTCAGCTATGCAAATTTATTAAATTCAGTCTTAAAAACCAAGGAAAAAGATGGAACATGAAGGCTAAAAATTTGGTTGAAAAGTCAAACTTAAAGCCTTTATTTTAATACTTCCTATCAAATATTAATGAATTATGGCTTGATAATAGTAAAGTTATAAATAAGTAACAGCATGAAGAACTAAGTTAGTTTCTCCTTACGTATATTGAAAATCCAAATCAATGTTAAGAAATAAGATTTTACCAGAAAAAAAAATCAATTATAAAAAAAATATATTGATATAAAATTTAAATCATCTCTTCAAAAAATACTTATACTAATATAATTACATTTTTATACTTTAATGCATTTAATTTAATTGTATCAACATACATACAACTATTTATTTGTCTTCTTTAACCTACTTAAATAATTAAATAGATTTTGATATTAATAAAATTATCAATTTATTTTTTCTTTTGCTTAACTTTAATTATTGATCTATGAAATACAGAGTTGTGATTTCTTTTTTTTCTTTCTCTCTCTGACGCTATTCATTTATCAATAACAAATTAATTTTCTAAATTAGCTCAACTCTATAATATATAAATATATGATGAAGAAGTTTTGGTTTTTAAAATATATTTACAAATAATGCTTTCAATAAAATAATTAATAAATATTTCAAAATTTAGCACTAAAATGATCATAACCTATACATAGCACAAAATTAATTTTGTAATTTATTACTTTATTTTATGTTATTAAAAATTGCTTACAAGAATAAATATATTAATATTATTAACTTATTTACAGAGGAAAATATTGATTTTTTTTAAATAAAGTGTTTCAATAAAATTTTGTAATTTCCCTCTATAAATTTAATCTTATTTACTTGAAAATTTGCCAAATTTTTCTTTTTTATATAAGAAATTTTCACTTCTTTAATAATTAACACAGCTATCAAAAATTAAGGTAGAAAAAAAATTGATTATATTTAGTGATAATAAATTAGTGCAATTACTTTCTTTAATAAATTATCAATACACAGTCAGTCTATTTCAAGTTAAATATTTAATCTTTACCAATCTATTCAACTATCATCATAGATTCAAAATAATTGCTTTTCTTATCTTTTAATTAAAGTATTTATATTAAAAATAGACTTTTTCATTAAGTTAAACAATTGTGTGATGAATAATTGTTTAAATCATTTAGTTACATTTTTATTTAAAAGTTATAGATAATTTTAAATTTAAACTATTTATTTCAAAAATTGCGACATTTAAAATTAGAATGATTTCTAGCTGTGATAATAATATCAATAAATGCCATCTTAAACAAGATAAATCCAAAATATGAGAAATTGTATTTAAAATTATTTGAGAATATGATGTTTTATCTTCTAGTTTAATTATACTTTTTAATGTATTTCTTGATATTATAGTTTTTTTATCAATACTAACAATTTTTTATTTTTCTTACCTTTATTTTGTGGGTAACAACTAACACTAGTTTTTAAATTTTACCTAAATTTGACTAAATCTCTCTCTTTTATCTTTATAAAAGTGGGAAAAGTAAATTTTATTAGCTCCTATTTCATGAATCACAAAATATAATAAATAGAAAACTATTAGTAAATTTTATTTAAATTTTCAGTAGAAAATAGTGGGAAAGTTAATTAGTTTGATTATTGAATTGAAATTGATGAGCTAAGATTTATATTTAGGCTATTCATCCTTAAATTCAAAAATTGTAGAGATCACTATATTATCTCATATTTATAATAAATCCAAAAATTATATGTCCACTATCTTTAATTCAATAAATAATAAAGATAAGGTAGATAGGTTTTTTATGACCCTCAATATTTAAATAATTACAAAAAATTATGGTTTTCTCATATGCAGCAACATAAAAAAAAAACTAAAAAACCTCATTTTTTAGATAACAAATCATATTCAAATAGCCTCTTTTTGATACTAAAATATCTATTTTTAAGGTTACATATAAAATGTTTAATTATTTTTCAAGTAGAGTTTTAAAAAAATATTATTTTGATTTTGATAATAAGTAATTATTTTAAGGTTACAATCAATTGATTGTCGATTAAAATACCTATAAATTTAATAAACAACCAAAAAAATATATTATTCTAAAAATGAAATTAAAAAAAAATGTTTTGCTAATGTAATTTTTTCTGAGAAAAATTTAAAAAATTGATTAATGAGAAATAAGATGAATAATTGGTGAAGTGCAGTTATTGAAGGGTGTATTTGTAAACAGTAAATCAAACAAAAGAAACGAAAAAAAAATAATGCTTGAGTAATTAAAGATTGAAAATGAAGCGTGAATAAATTTTTATAAATACTGATAAAATACAATTTGAATGTAAAATAAATCATTTTTAAATTTATAGACTATGTTTTTGTTTTTATAGTTAGGGTGTGTGCAAGTTTCATAGTAAATTCAATAAGATATAGAAAAGATTCACTCGTTGGTAGTTTCTTCTTATTATTGTTACTATTATTGAGATTGATTTTATTCCTCCATTTGAGTACTTTCTTTATTTTCGATGTCTTACTCTTTTTATTCAGATTCTTTTATTTATTTTTGTTATTTTTAATCCTATAATATTTAAAAAATAAATATAGTTTGTACTTTTTTCTGAGCTGATTTATTTTTTAGGTGAGAGACTAGAGTCCTTTCTTTTTCCATTTTCTGACTTCTTATCTTTGCTTGAACTATGTTTCTTAGGGCTTCTATCATCCTTAGAAGATTTTTTTTTCTTTGAAGACTCAGATCTCTTTCTTCTTCTATCTGAACCATTAGTTTTTTTTTCATCTCTCTTTCTGCTGTTCTTTCGACTATCGCTTCTGCTGCTTCTTCTAGTTCTTCTTCTACTTCCGCTTCTGCTTCTATCTCTTCTCCTTGAGGTTCTAAAAGAAAATATATAATAATTAATAAATGTAACATTCGTGGGAAATTAAAGCGAATTGCATATTTAAAAAATTTAATATAAATATTTTTACTTTCTATCTGATGAATGGCTACGAGAAGATCTTGATCTAGAGTATCTTCTTCTTCTTCTACTTCTATCTCTTGAGGAACTTCTTCTTCTATAAAGTAGAATAATATTAAGCATCAAGCATTACTTGTTAAAATATTGTTATCTTTTTACCTGCTTCTTGAACGAGGACTTCTTCTTCTATTAACATTAATTAAATTCAGATGTAAAATTAACATTTTTTGTATAAAAATTATTTTTTTACCTTCCTCTAAATCTAGAATTGCTATTTTCTTCAAACCTTCCTGATTATTTAGACCATTCCACAGTTATCAGTAAACCTAGAATTAATGAATAAAAAATAAATATATTTTTCATGCACAAATAAAATGATAAAGGCTTAATATACTTTTTATTAATATGATAATAAAATTTCATATTAGATAATATAAAAAAATTAAATATTTTTTTAATCAAACAATAAAATTTTTAATTTTTTACCTCCTAAGTCTTTTTTATGCATCTATTTTTTAGCATCTTCTGCATCTCTCACTTCTTTGAATGAAACAAATGCATACTTTCTCTGATAATAAAATTCGAATTTATTTAAATAATATCAAAATTTGATAATAAAAGCAAAATTAAAGAAGAAAATTTATTAAATTCCATATTTTTTCGTAAATTAATAATGGATAAAATAGCCTAACATATCTCCTTATTATATAATCATGATACTTATATAGATATAGATATCAATAAATTAAAAATAGCTATTTCTGATAAAATTACTACTTATTTTATCATGTTTTAATTAATATGCTTTATTAAATTTAATTTTCTTTATTGATAGGGCAAAAATTAATCCAACTTGCTTAAAAATATTTTTCATTACTTTAGCAATAACTAAAATCTATTTTATAGATGAATGACAAATATTTTTGGATTTTAAAATATTAATTTATTAGAGATACTATAATATATTGATAATTTATACTATAATATTAATGATTTTTCTCAACAATTATGATATTAAATTAAAGAAAATATTGTTGATTTTACTACATTAGGGTAAGCTTATTGTTTTGGTGTTTGGGTGGTATTTAATCTAGGGGTATTTGAACATGATGGTTGAATGGGTTGGTGGTGGGGTGGGTGGATAGATGCTTGGTATATTGATGATGATGTTGTTGATTTTTCATGACGAAAATGTTTCTCTTCACATAGAAAATTATTGATTATTGCTTGAATCTTTTGGTGGGTTGGTAGATGGATGGGTGGATTGGAGGATTGTTAGATAGATAGATGGATGGATGGATACTCTCATTTTAAGGAGAATTAGAAGGCAAAGGCAATCTAAAGCGGAATTCATTTTATGATCGTTTATGAATCATATTTTTATGGGTAATTCTGCTGGCGATGAGATATTTTTTATTGAAGTGCCTGACTCTAAATGTAGGAGATGGCATTAAAGAATGGGAGGATTTTATTGAAAAGTTGCCTGAGGATCAGTCATCGCGAGGCAGGAATATTTGTTCCTAACTGCTGCAAATACAATCTTAGAAAAATTGAAAAGTGCTTGGCTTCAAATTTCAGAAGTTAGCAATTATTTTTGTTTGATTTATTTGAATTATTGAGGTCAATAATAATAATAATAACATGATGTTGTTTTATTAATTGTGTGTGCAGTAGTTTATTAATGGATCACTTTATTGAAAGTTTAAAAGTTTAAAAATAAAAATCTTCAGATTATTGCTATAATTGTTAATAAAATGATTCTATTTACTCTCAAATCGACTGTGCAGTCTCCAAACTTTTAGAACTCTTTCTCTAAACGTTTTTAATCTACATTCTTTGAAACATTCCCTACGAATAAACTAAACTAGCTCATGTCCTTTTTTTTGAAATATATGTTTCTTAATATCTTATTTGATTTATATATATTTAATATAATAAATACTTATAAATAGCTATATTTTCAATAAAAATAACAAAACAAATATCCCTCCAATTTCATTCACTCACCCAAACTAAAGCATGCGAGCATACATATACATAATAATGTAATTAATCATAAATAATTTTATTATAATTCAATTTATAATAATATCTTCTTTCTAGATGCACTCATTATTATTATTATACTTTCTATTCACTAAACAAAAATAAATTCGTATTCTATCAAATTTAATAAAAAATTATTTATTTGTTTCGCATGCTAAATCTACCTTTACTCACCAATTTATACTAATAAAATGTTATTTAATTTTGTATTTATTCTTCATATTGATTCAATACAAATAGCATGCAACATAAACAAACACCATTCTAAATAAACAGAATCCAAATTTCTGAAAATACAAAAATTAAATTATTTAGTAAAAAGCAATTAGAAGCTTCGGGTTTCTAGATTTTATCATATAAATATAAAATTTAATAATCTTAAAATGAATAATAAATGTAAATAAATATTTTTAAATATAAAAGTGTATCAAAAAAGTTAATCTAATTTTAGTAAGCAAGGCGAATTTTGTATTTAATCAGAAATCCTTTTTTTATAAGCTATTAGCTATTATATATTCTTTCTCATATCATAACCAAAATTATCTAATATTTCATCTATCTTATCTAAAGTGGCTTCTGTTGTGCCACCAATGTCTTCAGCTTCTCCCCTTTTAATAAATCATTCTATTAAAGATTGAACATAAAAGTAAAAATGAGAAAAATACTCCATAAATAAGCTAGTCGATGTTTAATATGAAGATACTATCATTTATCTTGCTATTTTAAAAGCTAATTTGTCTAATATCAAATTATGACTTTCATTTAATAAAATATTTATTTATTAAAATTTAAACAGGTTAATTATAAAATATTACTCTAGTTACAAATCTAGTTATTCTAAATTTACTAATTTTTAAAATGCATTTGCAAAAAGAAGAGCTGTATCAGTCTTTATTTCATTTAATCTTTTTAAAATTTATTTTTGATTTGTGATTGAACAAATCACGTGTTAATATTTACCTAAACCATAACTTAAGCTTTCTCAACTAAACTAGTTCTTTATATGAGTTAGCTATCATAGCACCTACTTCATGTGAAATATTTGAACGACTATATTTATTATTTAAGCTTTTTATAATCAAATTTAGCAAGTTATAAATTTACTCCATAAGTAAAAATAAGGATCTTAAATTATGTAAAGACTCAATACCCTAGCAAAACTAAAACCATGCACCAATATCCTAACAATTTGAATCTCTTTTTACATTAATATTTTTACAATATTCACAAATACTTAAAATTAATTTACACTGTCACTACTGTTAACTTTTCTAATAGACAAAGTTTTCTTAAAACTTTGCCCAATGATTTTATTTCAACAGAACTAAGTCCTGTAAACCTATTTTAAATTTATAAAATTCCTTACTATTCATTAATTTTACTTTATAAAATAAAATATTTACCCAAGATTTAAGAACAGCTTTTTTAAATGAGCAAAGTTTTATAAGTTATTTACTAGAGAATTGCTTGAAACTCCAAGTTAATTATTGCTTTAATTATTAAAATATTATTACTTCTATATATTCTTGCTACCTTACTTGTCTATTTGTAGGTTTGATAAATTTTAATGAAAACTCTTACAATAGATTCATTTTGAATGATGTTAAATTAGGAAATTTATTCATCTAAGTAGTAAATTAAAGAAGATTAGAGTTAAGAGTTTCGCCTTCTGCTAATACTTCAAGGTTATCTAATCTATCTCCATTTAATTTTGATATTCCTATAAATAAACTTTAAAGCGATTGATCATCAAATACATTTTTTCTAAATATTATATAAATAATATTCTTTTTCTCACTAATATCCTCAACTGACATTTAATAAATAAGAAATAGTATTACAGTATTATTAATACAACTGCCTTAAGATTAGGAAGATTGTTGAGAAAGTCAAACAAATTTGGTATAAACTAGATATTATCTACTCTTAATAATATAATTAAAAAATAAAACCCCTATGAAGTAATTATATTTTAAATTAATCACCTAAAAATGGGAGTTACCCTCTTTAAAACTTTCAAGTTTTCTAACTCATCTTCTCTAAAAAAAGAATAAATATCCTTTTATGAACTGCTTTCGCAATCATTCATTTACATCATTTTAAGCTATATCTTAAATTAATTATTAAATCTTTGTTTGATATCCTACAAATTTATTTATTAATTTTTACGCGAAAAAAAAAAAATTCAATTTAAATTGTTATTATGTAAATCTTAGATTATAAAATTTATATCAATCAAGCTAAGCTTAGTGATGATTTTAATTTTTCAACGTATAAAATTTATTACTTTACTAGAAACTACACATTTCATTCTCTTTTTGAAAATGAAAATTATTGAAATATTTTTTAATTTATTATAAAAAGCTAAAATAATTTTAAAATTGTATTGTTAATTAACTAATTCATAGCCGTGCTTAATGATATATCCTCATAGTTTTATAAAAAAGCACAAATTTACAAGATTAAATTGATTAAAAAGTATTATTCTATTATTTTAAGATGGTTTTTAGTTTATTAAGAATAAAAAAGAAATATAATTAAAAAAACTTTTATATTAAAATGAATTTTTATATTTAATTTACAGAAATAAAATAATTTAATAAAATTAGAATAAACTGTTGAAGAAATTCCACTAAAAATGTACCTATTAGTTAAACTTGAACTAGATTAATATTTCTAAATTCTAAAATATTTTTTTATCTATTTTAAATTTATGACGATTGGAAAGTTACTCATGTTTATATTATTTTTTTAAGTTTAATCTTTAAAATCTAATATTTAAGCAATATTTTTATTTTATTCATTTACAATTCATTTAATTCACCAAAATACTAAAAAGAAAAATACAATTAAATGTACATTAATTATGTGGTCTATTTCTTTACTAATTTTTTTATTGCTTTTTTCAATATCAAAAAATTGATTAAAAATAGTAGAAACATAAATCCTAAAATTTTAATAGCTTTTATTAAGCAACATAAAATTAAAAGGCATATTTAATAATTTAGTGATTAAATAATAGAAATTATTTTAAGATTTCTTTTTTGCAAAAGATAAAGCAAAATTTAAGCTGAATTTTTAGAAAAATACTTTAGAATTTTTTAAAAATGAGGTTTTCTATTTTTAATAACAATACCAGTTAAGACCAAAGCTAAGAGTATATTGAAGAGCCATTTTTTAAGCACGCAAGAGAAGAGAATAAATTAAATTGTATTTAGATATTCCATGGCTTATTAATTTCTTTAATGATGGTTTGCTTGTAATTTACTGGAGACTATTTGGGAGATATTCAAAATCATAATATTTAGCTACCAGATACTTTTACAAGATCTAGCTTTAGTGGTTGTTGGCACCTCGCTGATTATTTTGAACCTCTTTACATGTTTTGGATTGGATTTAATATATAGATGTCCATCAATAAAAAGCATAAAAGAACACTCACACTATGGGGAAGTCTCCTCCTCAAGTTTTTCACTTTACTTTTTTTTGGATTTTTTATCAACTCAATCATTTGTGGATTTGACTATAGCTAATACAGAATGATGGGATTCTTTTAAAGAGTTATAATAATAAATTTTTTTATATTGGTCTTGCATCTGTATGCAGACAAAAAAGTTTAATATTTTATAGTAATAATCTTTTCTCTCGCTTCTATTGGTATTACTACTACAGTTAAAGGCAAAACTATTGATTGCCCTCATGTGAACGTAAAAATACCCTAATGTAATGGAATTAGCTATCTAGATTACAGTTTATTTAATTCTAATCACATGTAGTACACATAATATGATGAAGATGGGTTATTTTCGATTTTGAATATTATACTTATTGTGTATGTAGGTTACAGTTTTGGAAGTGTTCTTAAAGCATTTGGAAATAAAAATGTCAAAAGAGTACTTATATACTGGATTATTTTCAGTTTAATATTAGGATTTATAGGTCTCATAACCTATATACAATGGACCTTTATACCTCCAGTTTACTCATTAAATTTTACTATGTTTTGCTCAGGATTATCTGGAATAGTATTACTCATTTTATTTACAACAGTTGATTTATCTCATAAAAAATATCCTATTCTTACAAAAATTTCTTACCCTTTTATTTGGTTTGGTAAAAATGGTTTGTTTCTATTTGGGGTTAGGTGCTTAATAGAGTCTATTTTTCTTAAATACAATTTAACATTAAAAATAGTTAATAAAATCGGCTTTTTTTCTACTGATTCAATGAATGGTCTATTGTACAACTTCCTCTTTTATATTGTCTTCCTTATAATATCTTTTTGTCTGCACAAGACAAATATTTGCTTCAGATTTTGATAAAGAATCATAGCTATTCTATTTATTCATAATTATATTAAAAATTAATGTAAAAAGATTTACTGCCATCAGTAAAGTAAATAAGTTATAAATAATTAAAGTAAATAAGTAATAAATTTATATTTATAAGATTTTTGTATTAAATAAATTTTTTTGATAAAAATTTTGAAATTATCTAAAAAAATCAGTCAATTTAATGCTTTTTTTGGTATTTTTAATTTGTTAAACAAAATCCATTTTATAATTAATGTTTTAATAATTTAACAAAACACGAAATTTTATAAAATATGTAAATTATGGCAAATTCAATCTATTAATATTATTAACTGAAATTATTTTTTTTATCCTGTCAGTTTATAAAAATGAAATTCTAAATTTACAATGAACTTATGTTACAATTAAAGTAAGAAGCCTAAATAACTTTCAAACTAGATAGTTTTTTTATAAAATTAATATTAATTTAATAAATCTTCTTAATAAAATAATACATTATGAGTATATACATTTAATCTATAAAATCATAGAAGTGTTTTCATTCATTAATTATATCTATTTAATTATTTGAAATACATTTTTTTTTGTAATTTATGTTTTTCATTAAAAATATAAACAAGCTTAGTTGTTATTGGTGTTGAGACTATTTTGGTTTTAAGCAAATTTGCTATTAGGTTGGTGATAATCAGTTTAATTTTATGATTAGTGTTTGCTCAATTATATGTTTGAAGGCATATTTTACTAGCTTTACATTGGTGATGGCTTTTATGTGAAATAATTATTAACACTGACATTATTCAAATTGGAAATCGATTGCATTGGGGTGTGATTTGAATGAAAAGAAGAAGAATTATTGGAATGCTTGCTTTCAAATATCTTTTGCTTATTTCTATTTTAACTCAAATTTATATTATTGTTGAAATTGCAGTTTGGTGTATTGCTATTATTACTTTTTTGCTAATTTTATTTTAGTTATTAATCATAGGTGCTCGACTATTACTCTATACGCTAGGATTTAAGATTATTTATATTAATTATTTGTTTAGAACTTGCAGATTATTTATTTTAAAGAGCATTTGTGGGTGTATGGGAAGAATCTTGTGAGTTTATTTTTGAAATAGAAGTATTTTATAGAATGCTTACATTAGCATTGCAACTAATATCGTTTTGATTATAAATATCTTAGAAGTTTGCAAAGGGGTTTTAATTACTAGATTAATTTACATTGATTTGATTATAGTTAGCATCATTTTAGCAAGAAGATGAAGAAGACACAAAAGGAAGAGCATTTCTGACAAAAGAAAGCATTTATTCCATAGATTCAATAACACTTTTTGTTTTTTCTGTATTTATCTCCTCAAATATTAATGTGCGAGATCTTTGACCAGTTCTATTACTGCGGCTTACATCGTTTAAAGCTATTCCGTTAGATTTATCTAGCTTACTATTAGAATATGAAATGCTATTGCTGTTATTTTGAGAAATTTGCTAGTTGATCTTAACTTAATTTGATAAGAAACTTTGATTTTAGTTAATTTAACCTTGGGTAAATTAATTTTAAAGAGTTTAACAATCTTAAGTGAGAGAGCGCTCTTTATTTAAGTATTGATTTTAGAGATAGCTATTATTATTTTTACTAGCAGAAGATAATTATGATTATTAAGTATCTTACTTTCCACTGCTACTGCAGTTGCTGCCAGATTATTGTTTTTGAATATTTTTCCTTTCATCTTATAAATTAATTTATTTTGTAGGAATGGCAGAGACAGGTAAATTTGTTTTGTCTCCTAAAGGCTATTTAGATTATTAGTATTGCTATTATTACATTTACTAGAGATAGCTACCACTTATTTTGGCGTTATTTGAAAATCCACTGTTATTATTATTTTATTGTTAGTTTAAGAAAGAATAATTTGTAACTTTGTTTGTCAACGAATTAGATGAACGCTAAGTTGAAAATGTATTTTTATCTGGTTGATTTTAAATAACAGTTCCATACTACTGTGAAGTCGACACAGAGGATTAATAATTTAGAGGATTTACAGATTATTACTTTAAGAAGCTGTTGTTAGGCATCATATTAGTACTATTAATTCTTGGACGATTCTCGCCCTAGTTTGCAAACGTAGAGTAAGCTGAGTTCGTTGACTAGTTATGAGAATGATTCTAATTGCTGAATAGATTTTTAATTTAAAGTTTCTAATTAGATGAGCTATTTTCTCTATTTCTTTGAGTAGTAGAGATATGAGAAGGTCCAAGACAACCGAAAAGAGAAAAGCAAGGTTCTTCTTGAGTTATAGATGTATTTGGATTATTATTTCTATTTTGAATGTACTAGTTGCCTTCTGTTTTTGTACATGCTTAGCTATTCAGCTGAGCTTCTAATTAAAACTTAATTTCATCAGTTTAGTTAAAAAAGTTATTTTATTAGAGCATTTAAGAGATATTTATTCCCTTAGAAGGCATAAAATAGTTAGAATTTTAACCAATTTATATGCTGCTAGTTATGCTTGATTAAGGTTAGTGGAGACTGTTTCCATGAATGCTACCATGCTTATTTATAAAACGAGATGTGTTGATTGTTTTTTAAGAATTTTTAATAGAATTTTCGTCTATTTCCTTACTATAAGCAGTCTCTGTATTTACATTCATTTTTTATTCTAAAGCTTCATTTTATTATTGAGGTACTTATTGTGTTAAATAATTATTAGCCAACTTCATTTATTCTTATTGTCTCTTAGCTATAGAATTTACTTGGTTTACTTCCTTTTAGTCGAGATTCTTAAACATGTTCTCAGCACTCTACTGAGAAGAGAAATGGGTAGGAGTAGTGCTTTTTACATTTCTTGTCTTCTTTAGTTCTAATTGTTATTGCTATCCAGTGAATTGTTCAGTTTATTTATCCATTTAATTAAATTCGCTTTGCTAAAACATTTTTTAAGCTGATTGTACATCCTTTTAGTAGAATTAAAATTCTTGTTGAGGCTCAGTGATAATAGTCTTATGAAATTCTATGCTTTGAGCAGTGGTCTATTTTTAATTAGAGAAAAGCTTTTTCTAATTTGACATATTTTCATTTAAATTCTTTGGAATAGGAGCTGTTGTTTTATTTGGAGTATTATTCTTTTTTTTATCAGATAACTCTGCATTATTAATAGAGTTATAAGGAATCTGAGAAATATTTTCTTTTTCATTTATCTTAGACTCAATATTGTTTAACAAATTTTTGTTACTCGATTTTTGATTAGCATTAATAGGACTCTGACTGCGATTGTCTGGTTTTTTTTAAATTTATTACATTTCTTTAGCTTTAGGCTAATCATTTTCTTCTACCTTTGGAGTATTTAAAGCATTATTTGGAATGCTTTGAGGTTTTGACAAATTTGTTGTAGATTTACTTTAATCATTCAATTTTTTTTCATCTTTTTCAATTGCTCTCATCTTATGCATCCAAGCATGAGACATAATGTCCTCTATAGAAATTCTTCTAGAAGGATTTGCTTGGAGTACTTTACAAATTAACTATTTAGAAAGGTCACTAATTTAATCTGAAAATTATACATCACCCTTTTCAATCTTCCTTTAAATTTCCTTAAATGTTTTTCCTTTAAATGGAGCGCAGCCATGTAAAAGCTCATAAATCAACACTCCAAGAGCCCAAATATCTATCCTATAGTCATATGGTTATCTAAAAACTATTTCTGGAGCCATATACTATTATTAAGAACATACAAAATAGTTAAGTTAAATTTTTATTTCAAAACTCAGCAAAAAAATGATTTACTTCATAAGTTCCACAAAATGTATTTCTAGGGTTTTCTATGTCTTCAGTGCACCACCCGAAATCGCAAACTTTAATATTGAACTCATCATCTAATAAAATGTTTTCAGGCTTTTAATAATAAATATATAATTAAAAACTATATAAATATATAAATATAAGAAATGAAGTTCTAATCAAGCATCTTTTAAAGCAAATTAAAATATTTAAAAAATAAAATAGAATAAGTTTAAATAATAATAATAAAACAATGAATGCTTTAAATTCTAAGGTGAATGAAGCAAAAACAGTCAAAGTTTTATCAAGTAAGTACTTATTGTTTAAATTGATAATTTGAAAATTCAAATGTAAAGCATTCAATTAATTAAGAATGTATGAATGAATTTTTTGGTAAAAATCCTTTTAAAAATTATTAATTTGCGATTTAATTTATTTTTCTTTATTATTACTAAGTACTTATTTACATGTTTGATTGCTAAAATTTAATTATAACGAATTGATTTATGTTTGTTTGATTCATTGATTCAATAAATGATCTTCATATAATCATCCAAATTAAATTTACCTTCAAATCTCTGTGTACTATATTTATCGAATGCAAGTACTTAATAGCTTCGCATGTTTAAGAAAAATATTTATAAGCCTCTTTTTCACTAAAGCTCCTTTTTTTGTAAAGCAGTGAGTAGAGATTTCCATTGCTTGCATAATCAAGCACAATAAAAACGAATTCATTTTCCTAAAAACTATCGTGATACTCAATAATATTTGGATGTTTTAATAGACTGTGCACTCTAACTTCTCTTTCTATACCTTGTATTTCCTAAAAGCTATTCATGTTCTTTAAATTCATCTAATAATTTTAACATTTAAATATTTTTCATTTTATTCCAAAATATTTTTAATATTGATAGCAAGTAAACTTGATATGATTGATTAATTTGCTAGATATTTGACTTGCCATAAGATAAATCTAGATAAATTAACACCCAAATTCAAAATTCATTGCGTACTTATCAAAAAGTTTTAAAATTACAATTTTGATTGCGAATTTTGCTCCACTTTTTTTATGAATAGCAAGCTTAACCTCACCAAAACTGCCAACTCCTAATTATGTCTTATTTTTTTTAGGATCTTTTATGAATTCAAACTCTGTAATACTGCTGAATTTCTTGTTGTTAGCAAGGTCGAGCTTATAATTTTCAAAGTTTTGCTTCTTCATCTTACAGCTTTGATTGTTAAATATCTAATTTAATAAATATCAGATAATCCTATTTTGAGATTAAAAATGATGCTCTGTGTAGATTATCCTTTGAAAGATTCAACTATTTTCTATTATTCTTTAATATTAATTGTTATAATTTACTTTGTTTATTAATTTATTTGATTGTTTGTTGTGTTTTTTTTTTCTTCTTTCTTATTATTTTGTTATCAAGCACGCACCTTAAATATTCTTTATATTCAAAATCAATTAGTAAAAATATATTCGTTTATATATTTGTAAAAAATTATCTTATTTTAATTTGTTTGTTAGTATACATGAAATAAATTATCTATAAACATAAAAATTTAATTAAGAACAATCAATTCTATTTATTTATTTATTTACTTCCAAACGCTCTATATCAACCAAGGTTTCAAAATATAAAAATAAATATCTCTAAATGAAAAAAATTTAACAACCTTTCCTTTTTATTATTTTTTTTTACATGTTAACTCATTTAATAATTTTAGTATTAAATAAATATATTATTTATTTTTTGTCTTCTTTTAAAACAAATCACTGATGAATTTGAGTTTGATTAGAATTTATCTTAACTGAAATTTAAATAATAAACATAAAAATTAAGATATTTAAATATATTTTAATACTCTTAAAAACATGTAGTTAATTTAATATAGATGAATTTTTCAGTTTTATCATATTTTAGAATTTGTTTTTGTGATTAAAGTTTGATAAATTTAAAATGTTAATTTTAAGTGTATTTTTATAGCTGACAGAAATAAGAATAAATAAAAAAATAATGATAAAAATAGATATCAATAAATCAAATAAAGAATAAACTTACTTAAATGAATAGAAAGAAATTAAATATAAAAATGAATGTAATAGTAAAAAATATGATTAATTAAATTATAAAATAATTGTTAATATTTTATAAATAAATATCAATTATTATTCTAATTTTTTATAAATACTCTGTTTACCAATCTTTTTATGCTAAAATAGATTTAACTTTTTGCTTATTTTAAAAAGTTAATAAAATGTAAGTTTAAAAATAAATATTATTAAATAAAATTTTAATTATCATTAAATTACTACTTGAAATATTTTTAAATTATCACGAAAAGCTTAAATACATATTAACATAAAATAGTTTATAGTAAAATATAAATGTATCCATGCATTTATAATTTTTCAAAAAATCGATTATAATTTAACAAGTCTTTTTATTTTAAAAAGCATTTATTTAAATAATTTTTTATTCATTTGACTGATCTAATTATTTCTTTAAAATATTAAAAAATTAATAAATGCCTTCTAATTAAAAAGTTAAATAAAAGAGAAATGTTTAGTTTTTTAATTTATTTACACTGAATAAAAAGTTAATGTTTTGAGATTCTCTGATTTTTTCAATATGCTTCCTATAGTTTATTATCCTTCATCCCCAATTTAATTATTACTTTTAAAATATAAGTATAAATATTTATTTTTTGTTTTTTTTTATTATTTTAGTACTTTAGCAAAAAATTTTTATTCATTAAAATAAGGTTTTTTAAAAATTTTTTAAATTATTTTATGTTGAAGGCATATATTTTAAGTTATTTTATAAACATATATACAATAAATTATGGGTATATATTAAAAAAAATATGCTTTTTAAATTAGATTTAATTTATAAAAAATAATTAATTTACTCTAAAAATAGTTCTAAAGAAGTTATCTTAGGAGAATTTACCAAAATAGAAATAATTTAAGACATGTTTTAGCATCTCATTTTATTTGATCTTTTTTAAAATTATGTTATATAAATATTTACATATAAATTAATTATACTCTAAACAAAGTTTGACATGGGTTAAATTTTCAAAGCTTGTTAGAGAAGAACCTAAGTTAGATATATCTGAATCACCTATTTCATTGAAACTATGAGTATTTAAAAATTTTTAAATAAGAAATTTAATTCAAATATATTAAATACAAATTTTTAAGCCAAAATTGAAATTAATTCTTGAATTAGATAATTAAAATTAGTTAAAATAAATTTATAAATAATTGATTTTCTATTTACCTGATTTCAAGTAATAAATATTTCAAACTTTTACACTTTATCAAAGCTTATCCCAAAGCACAGACACCTTCTGCCCTCATTTAATTGTATCTTATAAAAAAATTTGTTTAAACAATGATTAAATACCTAGTTATTCTGATTGTTTGTTTAATTAGTTCATGCATTAATAAACTAACAATAGATAATTTTTTTTACAAAAGATAGAGTGTTAGACTTTTAAGATCATGGAATTCTGAAATAACATGAGCTAATCTTTATGTTTCTTAATAACTTATCTTATTTTAACTATTATTTAGAATATTTTAATATAAAATAATATTCTAAAATAGCTTAATATTACTCTAAACCTATAATTAGTTTTTCTAGGTTTGGAAAGCACCTTAAATTAGAATACAAATTCTCTAAATGTTCATCTTAGATTTCACAATAGCTTGTTTAATAACAAAATATAATTTGGCTTAAAAAACTCATTTAAAAATAATTTGTATAATTTATTTTTTGTTGATTGAATTTAATTATAGTTAAAACTTGATAAATGATTTGATTAAATAGATTTTGTAAAAAAACTATTTGAAATATAAAATTCAGTTAAAAATAAATAAATAAATTTTAATTACCTTAAGTCAATTTCTAAAGAAGTTAAATTATAGCATTTTATAGAATTAGCAATTAAATTATTATTCTCCTGAATTATATTGTTTCTTCTATTGTTATAATTGATATTTTAGTTTTTAAAAAATATTTAATCCATATCATTTAATTTTATGATTTTTGCATTTATTTACTTTAAAAATGTTTTCCTTAATTATTAAAAGTGTAAAAATATTTTGAAATTCTAGAAATTAAAATGTAAAAAAAATAAATAGTTTTACTATAAATCTACAAATAATTTAGATATTGTCGAGCTCTGTGCTAAAGCAAATAATAAACGAAAAACCCCATTCTAGCAAATTTAGTTTCGTCTTTTAGAAATAGAATAAAATTATAATTCATTTATTTCTTTATCATTTATGTATTTAATAACCTTAAAGTAAGCTTGAGAGTATTTAGATTTTAAAGTGATGATATAATAGAACCCAATTCAAAGACTTGTTCATCACTCAAATAGCATTAACTTTATTTAAAATACAAAACAATTAATTTAGCTTACTTAAAATTATTTAACTTACGAAAAATCTAAAATAAGTACTTTGAGGTATTATAATTATACCATAGCTGAAGCTATGATGTTGAGATCTTGATTTTTATTTTCTACATTTCTTTTTTTATTTTTAAATAATTATTTTATAAGTTAAAAAAAGAAGCTTGAATAAAGATCATTATTAAATAATATTAAAAAAGTTTTAAATTAAAGTAAAGTTTCTATTAAATATAATCTAAAAGTTAAAAAAATAGCATAAAAATTTGTTTAATCTTTACATCAACTTTATTTGAATCACTTAAATTTTCTTAGTTTTCATTAAACATTGTTATAGATCTTGTAAAACTTATTCATTCTGTAAGCTTTTTATTTTAAATTTTATTTTATTAAATATTTAAATTAATTTGCAAAAAAAATAATTATTAGTAAATATTTCTTTGAAATTAATAGAAAATTCTTAAAAGATTTAAAATATATTAAAGTATTCAAATGGAGTTTTGCATATTAAATTTTTAAAATTAAAAAAGATATTAATTATTAGCAAGTTATTAAATTACCTTAAATTTAGATGAATATTCTCAAGCTCTTTTAAATTAGAATTTTAAAACTTTTAATATTAGTAATAGATATTATAATAGCTAATTATATATTTTAGACATTTTAATTACATCACTTAATATTGAGAAGTATTTAACATTGCTGTACATTTTTTATTTATTTTATTTTTCTGAAGCTAATTTATATCTTTCTGTTTTCCTATTTAATTATGTTTTTATTTTCTCAAAAATACTATTAATTGTTAAATAAATTTATGTATCATTTAAACCTAAGCTTTATTGATATACCTATCTTTTTTAAATATGATCCTATTTTAATTTCAATAATAGTTTTAATAAATATTAATTTTTCACTTAAAGATGATATTTTAAAAAAATATATAATATTTTTTAAATTTTATTAAAATTATTATGGTTATTTGGAATCATAAATTAATTTTAAATAAAAATATTTGTAACACTATTTTATATCATAAGTTAGGTGTTGAAATTTTCTTTAAGAGAAGTTTAATAACTGATTTGATTATTTAAAAGCATGATAATAAATGTCTTTTAAAGTTATGAATAATATTTAAAACTAAAAAAGTTAAAATAAATTAAATAATGTTATAACCATATATTTATAATGCTCTTAAAAAAGATAAAAAAAGATTAAAAATTTGATAATAATTGTAAAACGATTCCTTAGTGTAGTGGTTATCACGTCAGTCTAACACACTGAAGGTCCCGAGTTCAAACCTCGGAGGAATCATTTTTTTACAAAACGAAAAATTGGCTTAAAGAGTAGGTAAATTTTTATTGAAAAAATCTTAAATATATTTTTTTTTATATTAATTTATTTTAATAAATCAAATTAAATAATAACTGGAACAGATCAGAGTAAATAAATGCTATTTTAGAATTTCTGATTTTGTTATTAAATAAGGTTTGTTTAGTAAAAGAATGGGAAATTAATAATATTTGTTTTATTTTAAAAGATTTTAGCTATTTTGAAAAGGATTGTATTAGATTATTATTTGACATAAAAGATTGCTGTGAATATATTTATTTATTAATCTTAATGCAATAATTATTAATCCCTGTTCAAAAATAATTAAGAATAGTTCAATAGCTCTAAAAAGCAAATAAAATAGCTAAAAAATAAATCTAATGGAAAAGTATATTGAATAAGCAAAGTGCGTTTATAATTTTTCTTTAAAGGCAGTTCGTTTTGTTGGTCCTTTGAACATAGTTTTTGCTGGTGTAGCATTTCTTATGTTTTATGAAAAGTAAATGTTTATCAAAAAATGATATTTCATTTTTATAATTATTAAGAAAAATTAGATGATTATATTTTAATCAAAATCAATTATATTTATCAATTATTTAAAAAATAAATAAAATAGCAACTACAAGAAACTTTACTTGAATCCTAGATACTCTTACACCATGCCCTACTTGCAAAGTGCTAAAATAACCAAAAATCTTTACGAAAAGCTCTGAGTTTGTTTTAAGAAATTCAAGGAAGGGGAAGTTATGAATTTAATAAAAAAGAAAATTTAGGAAACAAAGAATAAATATATATGCATGATAAAAGATGAAGAAATTTAACATTTATTTAATCTTTTGATCCATTGATTCGTGTGTATATATGATAGTATCTTATTCCCAAACATAACAATTAGTTAAATGTCTAGACTTGATTTATAATTTTATTTACATATTTATTAATAGCTTCTTCTAAATATAATAGAATATCACATTCAAATATTAAAATCAAAACTCTTCTTTGTATCTCTAATAATTATAATAATTTGTAATAAAATTAGTGAATTATTTTTGTAAAGAAATATCATCAATTAGTGAATCAATCAATCAATCGATGAGTGAATGAACGAACAGATGAATTAATTAATGCATTTATTTACTTTTCAAAATTAATTAATTTAAAGAAGCAAACAAGATACTTTTTAGAAAAATATATATATACAAAACATACTTCGTTTATTAGATATAAAGATATTTATTTTGATGAACCCAAAAGGAGAACTAAGTCCAAAATTTTCAAACGCTTTGGCCTTAAATCCCTTTTTTGAGGACTTAAATGTTTTATTCAACATTTGAGAAATTTTCCTTGGAAATTTAAAGGAATTAAACAATCTTAGAATTGCAATTTGTTAAACAATCTCTTTCTTCATCTTATAATAGCTAGTCATCTAATTTAAGGCATTTCTTAAAGCATTGATTGTATAAGTTATTTTCTAATTTTTTAAGTGCAATGAAGGTATCTTACTTATTTTACAAAACACTTAACTTTTCAATTCCTTTTTATCTTTGTTAATGGGCATCTCCTTTTGAAGAATTTCTGCTAAATGGGTTGAACATATTTACTTACTTACAAACTATTTTTTAACTAAATTTAATTGTGTATTTTTGAGTTTATAATACTCTTTTTATATTCTTAAGGTTTTAACTCTTTAATTTATGATGTAAATCTTTTTTGATAATTTACTTATTTTATTTGCAAACCTATCTATCTTCTTTTATTGTCGTCTTCACACTCTATCAGTTTTCATTTTTCTAGAAAACACGAAAATCATCATTCATTTCTTAGCATTCAATTTTTCAAATAAATTATTTTTTAACATTAAAAAATACTTCGATTGCTAAAAAATTATTTTTAGTCCTTTCTATTAAACATTTTTGTTTAAATATTCTCTATTTAAAAATTAAAAAGGAATATTCCTTTGTAAAATTTTATTAAAAACCCAAATCTATGCTTTTCTATCATTTAAAGTGAATATACTAAGTAAAAGAAACAGACATTTTTTATTATTTAGGAAATGAAATTGAAACACTTTAGCATGATCATCAATGTTTTTAATATGTATGTATATCTCCTAAGTTAAAGTTTCTTTTTAAATAAATACTTAACACATTAGCAATTCATAGTGGTTAGTAATTTTTAAAATATATTTAATTTGTTGATTAAGTTTATATTTCTTTTTGGTGATTTCATCAAAAATAAAGAAATTTTTTATTATGAAATTTTGTTGGTTAGGAATTTAGCAATCAAACAAATGTTGATTTATATAAATTTATTACTTTATGGTACATGTTGATAAGAAAGTGAATTATGATTTTAAGTTTTATCAAACAAAGATAAATATTTATATTTCAAGATTTTATAATTATTTTTGAATTGGATTTTTTAAAATTGAGCTCTTTTAACTTGTTATAAAACAGGAAACGTTTGAATTCTAAAATGAAAAAAATTAAATATTTTTGATCAACAAAAGTTATGAATTAATTTTTGTTAAATAAATAAATTTGAGATAAACAAAATAAAACAATTTGTTTAAAAAAAGTTATTTTTAAAATTAACAAATTACTTTTGAAGCATTCTATGATAATAATTACTTTATTTAGCAGTTATTATTGTTTTTATGAACTATTAGTATATTAAAAGAGTTTCAATTTATCAAATAATAAATACTACTATTTGAATATCTTTTTTAAAGATTTTCTTTAAAAATATTTAATTATTTCAATTAAGTTTTCAAATAATTTGAATTTATTTTCTTTCATGAAGTTTTGAAATCTAATCTTATTTATTGATTTTATTAATTTAATTAAATCAGAGAACATAAATCTTAACTTAAATTGATAAATGCATAAATCTACTCCATTAAATTTATAAATAAAAACATTATTAAATGCATTTTTAATTTTATTCAATCATTTAAATAAATTTATAATGTTTAAAATATAAATCTAGGTCAACTTGAATATAGTAAAATTTAATCAATTTGTAAATATATTGAGTGATCGATATTTATGCCATTTAATTTATTTATTTATCTAGATTTTATAATGAAATAAAGCGATTTAATTAAATAGGATATATTTTTTAGTGATTAGAGATGTCTCTATGCTACAAATAATCAAAGAGTTTTCAATCCTTTCTAATAATAATAATAATAAATAAAAAGGATGAGGAGAAAATGATGAATTAGGGGAAGAAAACGATAAATTATTATATGCATTGAAGAAAATCAAGTTAAGAATAGCTTAAAAAATTAAAATAAAATATTCCAAAAATCAAATTGCTTCAATAGAAATAGTTTTGTAAAAATAGCTGTAAAATAATAAAAAATTTTAAAGCAAATTAAGAGGACTGCACAACAGCATCAAAACACACAAAGTGATAAATTTTGAAGAAGAGAAAATTATAAGCATATTCCATCTTTGTTGAATAATTTCTTACCGTATCTGAGTGATATAATAGCTTGATAATACCATATATTCGTTGTAAGAAATGAGCAATAATAAATAAGTAGTATCCGATATGAGGAGTCTTTTTTGTAGTGAACCAAATGATCAGTCACAGAAATAAGTAACTTAATAGTAAAAAACTTAAAAATAAGTCCAACAAATACAGAATACATAGCCTACAGCTATTAATCCTTTTTTGAAGTAGAAAACTTTATTAGCTTCAACGTAATTAATTGAATCAATTTCTTTTACTTATGCAGCCTACCATAAAATTCTTGTTTGGTTTAAAATAAATGTCTTCATATTTATACAAGCAAATCGAATGTGCTTCTTGTTATATCACTTACATCAATTTTTTTTAATTTTAAAAAGATATTGATTAAAACATCAATAATTGTGGCATTATTATTTAATTTCCCTTTGTTTTAAAGAGTTAATGAATTATTATCAAAGATACATCAAGAATGTCTTATTTGATTTGAATTTAAGAATTAATTACTGATAAATATGCATTTTTAATGGGATTCTTTTTTATTTATATTAGGAATGACAATGAAAGTTTTAGTAACCAATCTAGTTAGTAAAATAGATTAGGAGGATAATCTTCGTTTTAGAATTAATAAATTGGCGGCATGGATTAAAATAGGTTAAATAGGACAGCTTTAAATAATAGTTAAAACTAAGGAGGGAATTTTGCAACTACATAAAATGACTCGTAATATTATTCTTAAAGCAACTAAAACAATTAATAGCAATCCATGTAAACGAATAATATCCAAGCATAGTAATAAAACTAGACACAAAAGCAATAAGGGTAAAATAACTAATAACCCTAAAGTTAACAAGCCGCAAACAATTAATCACAATAATAAGGTATTTACTCTGATTAAACCCCATAGAACATTAACTAGCCTAAAAAGTACTTCATCATCAAAAATAAAAATGAATACTTTCGTAAAATTGCATAAGAGCAGAGTATTTGCTTGATTCATAAAAACTATGAAAAGTTATGTGAAGCTTTTAAAAATAGTGATGATGTTTACATAATATTTTCTAACATAGATCAAAAGCACTTCTATGGATATGCGACTATGATTACTGATGCAGATGATTTGCGTTTTATTTCTTATCAACTAGAAAGTTATTAGAACTTGAAGTGCAAAGGAGAAGATTATGTTATGTATTCAAAGATTAAATGGCGCAGCTAGACTCCTCTTCATTATGACCACTGCAAGAATATTCTTAATCCTTGGAATTGCAATAAACCAATCAATTTTTCAAAGGAATTTTAAGAAGTAGAGCCTGCAGCTGCTCTATAGTTATTGGAGTTGCTTGATAACCCTCCCGCGGCTCCAAGCAACAATTAAAATACGAATGGTCTTTCAGAAGATGATTCCTAAGCAAATGATAGTAAAATTTAATCAGAGGAAGGATAAAAAGGTTCACCATCAAATACAGGGCAGAACAATTAAAATAATTCAATGGGGCAAAATGGAAATAATCTTTCTAAGTAAAAAAAAATGCCAATGTAAAATATGAATTTCGCATTTTAATCTAATATGAACCCTATGATGTAAAATATGATGAATCCATATGCTGCTTTCAATATGGGAATGGTGGGTTAATTACCTCTCGGAATGGGAGGAATGGGAATGAGGTACATGCAAGGAATGTTTGCATAAAGTGTTTAATCATAACCTTCATTTATCATGAAATAATTAGAAAATTTGTCTGAAGAAACTAAGTAAAGTATAAATGGATCAAATAACAACTAAAGCAACAATGGGATAAATAATAATCTTAACAAAAACAATAACATGAATAGAATTAACAAAAATAATAGTAACAGCAATAACAACATGAATAATTAAAATTTTAGAAACAATTAATTCAGATAAAACAATAGTAATAATAAAGATGCTGGGCAAGGATAGATAAGAAATTAAAACTATAATAAAATGAATAATAATAACTAAAATAATAATGGTCAGTTTTAAAATAAAAGGGGTAACAATACTTATAACAATAATAACTAAAACTTTAACAGAAATAGAAATTAATCGATTGATGAAAACGATAATAACAAAAATAGAAAAGAAAATAGCAGTAATAATTCTGGATCTCGCTCAAGAAGTAACTCAATGAGAAATAGAAGTAATGATGAAAATAGAAGCAGTAGGAGCAGTAAATCAAATCATTCATAATATGAAAATGATAGACACAAATCTTCTGCTGAAAATAGCATTGATAGAAATAGCTAACACGATGACGACTATGATAATCATAAAAGAAGTAATTAAGGTAGCTAAAGTCCAAGAAAGAGCAGAAGTAGAAAAAGCAGTAGAGGTTCTTTATCATCTCGTTCTAAAGATAGTTTATCTGATGCCCCATCTGTTAAAAACAAATCCAATCACTCATCAAGATCTAATCTTTCAAAATAAAACTCAAGAAACTCAAGTATAAGTAGTGAAAACAATAATTCAAATAAAGAACACTCCAGTGATAAGTAATAAAATAATAGAAGCACAAATAGAAAAAATTTTCCCTAAAATAATGATAATAATAGCATTAGTAGTAACAATAACAATAACAACAACAATTCTTATTAAAATAGAAGAGATTAAAATTTTTAGGGAAGAAACAACTATTATAAATAGAACTAAGGTAGAAATTTCAATAGACCAAATAGTAGCAATAATAATAACAACAATGGCTAATAAAGTAATTTAAATTAAGCTTCCAGTATTGCTAGCTCTCGCTTTTACAGCTAATTTTTTGGTGGAGAAAAAGAGACAGATAAAAGCAATAACAGTGAGTAAACAATAGATTAGAAACCAACCTCTAACACTAATAATAATTAAAGGATGAATTAATATAATAATAATAATAATAATAATAACAACAACAATCCTTAAAGAAAAGGAGTTAATTATAACTCAAATAATAATTACTAAAGAAATAACTACAGAAATGACTCTGAAAGCAAAAAAACATCTAACAGATACAACCAAAGATAAAACAGCCACTCATAAAGTCCAAGTAAAGAAAACAGAGATAAGAGTGCTTCTCGTTCACGCTCAAGATCTCAAAGCATAGGTAGCACTCAAAATAGGTAAAAAAATTATGAAAAGAGAGATTACAGATAGCAGTCATAATAGTACAACAACTCCTCATCATAAAATTAAAATGCAAATAAATACAATAATAAAAACGGCAATAACAATAGTAATTATAGTGGTAGCAGTAATTATTAAAATAATAAAAACAGCAACTATAACTACAATAATGGTGGTAAAAGAAGCAAAAGCAGAGAAAGGTCTGAAAGGAGAAGATCTTCAAGCTCGGGGGATAGAGGCAACAAAAGATAAGTTTACAATAATAAAGACTCCGATTTTAATTACAATAAGAACAATAATAGTCGTCAAAATAATAGTAGAAATGATTACTAATAGAAAAACTCTTATAAGTAAAGCTAGTAAAGAAGCAGTAGCAGTAAAAGAAGATAAGCCTCTAGATCATAAGATAGATACAAGAATAGTAATCGTAATTCTCGCAGTAAATCTCGTAGCTACAATCGCAGTAAGAGCAATAGTCTCAGTGACAAAAGTAGTCTCAGCCGCAGTAGAACTCGTAGCTATTCAAATAAGAGAAGCTCATATAGTAGAAACAAAAATTAAAAAAATAATTCGTAAGAAAGGTATTAAAACTCAACTAAAAATGAAAATAAAAGAGTTTCTTCTAATCAAAATAACAACAGTGAAGGAAGTTCTAATAATAGGCAAAATTCTTAATAAAAAGAAAGTTCTTTCAACAAATCAAACAGTATGAAAGAGGGAAGTAGCAGTAGCAATAATTAATACAGAAAAAATGATGAAGAACATTAATAGAAAAAAGTAGGGTAAGCATCATAATAAACTAGTGAAGGAAATCAGCAAAGTAGACCTAACTCTAATAGCAATTTCTCCACAAATGAGAGTAGATTTTAGATAAATAAACAGATCGTGAATGGTGTGACAAAAATTTCATTAAAAAAGCAGAACTCTCAAACATCTTAAAATTAAACTTCTTAATAAGAAAAAGGATAGAATTACTAATCTCAATACAACTAACAGCAGAGCTAGCAGCAATAATCTAATCCTTCTTCTTAATCTTCTCAATATGGTAACTAGGGCTCCAAAAACTAAAATTATAACGATCAACCATCTTCTTCTTCTCAATACTCATCTCAGCAACAACAGAATCAAAAAGCAATTAAAAAAATAAACATAAAAATTTAAGAAAAATCTTCTATAGCTGACCGCATCAATCGTAAAATACCTAATAATTGATTTATTTAAAAATAAACAAATACAAAAACAACAACTACAACAAACCAAATATGACAGTAAAATATTATAATTCTTTTTTCTAATAAAAAATAACTTAATTAATTTAATTATTATCTTTCAATAATTTTATATAAAAATAATCTATTCATCTATTAATTTAATCAATATTTATTTATTAATCCTCGCTCTTTAATCACCTTCTAACACCAAACATCCTCTTCTCTTAATTAATTAGTTAGTTACTAACTTAATAATCGCCTTATTGTCTATCTCCTAGTTACTATGATTCAGTCCAGCATTCATTAAATAATTCATTTATTCATTCATTCATTCATCCATCCTTCCATCCATCCATTCATTCATTAATTCCTTGCTTTATCTTGAGAAATACCAATTTAAATTCTTTCAAAAACTAAAAATAAGAATTTAAATAGTAAAGTATCTATAAAGTTAGACTAAATTTATGGAAAAAGTATAAGTGCTTTTACTTAATTGAGAGAGATATAAAATAAAATATTCAAGATAATTAATGAATTGTATATTTGAAGAGTTAAATAACATTCTTAGGATGAATTTAAATATAATAGCTTAAAAAAACTGACCTAACTACACAAAAAAGGTAATTGCCTTTTTGCAATTAAGAAAGAAAATAACTGCTGGAAAAAGAACTTTTGTTTGTTTAAATTCTCAGATAAATCTTTGATAGAAATCATCATAGAAGAATCTTTCATAGATTAATAGTTTTAGCTTAGACAGTTGGTAGAAATAAAGCTCATAGATGTATGGTGCAAAGTATGAACTTACACTTAAATGTTATAACAAACTATAAATTAATTAATTATTAATAAAGATTGATTGAATAAATAAATAAAAAACCCAATTAATTGAAGAATTATATTAAAATCAGAATAAAGCATAAAAAAAAGGCAAATAAAAACTGATTGGATAATATAATAAACTTTTTCTTAACTTTTTTATCAAAATATAAAACAATTTAATTATTATATTATAACAAATAAATTACTAACTAATTAACCCATATTTATTATTTCAATTTCCCTTTCAATAACACTCATATTATGATTCGAAGGGTTGAAGATTCTTTATTCTATTATGGAATTAATAAGAACTTTCTTCCTTTTTATTTTAATATGATTAATAAATATATTATTCACTCACTTGTAAAAGTATTTACAATTTTTAATTATCTATTTTAACAAAATTAATATGATCATTTCAACCAAACTTAATCAAATACTAATCTCAGAAAAACAATTAATTAAAGAAAGCAATAATTACTATACAAAAAGACTCTACTTACTGTATATAAATAATAAAAATCAATTAATCTTGAGACAATTATGCATATTTTAGTTATTTAATTTATGGCATATTATTATTTTATTTTATTTTTTAATTCTGATTTCATCAATAATAAATAAAGATTAAATTTTTCTTTTCAATTATTTATTTATTTATCTATCTATCTATCTCGATTGAATTAAAATAATTTCTAAATATTTTTCTTCTTTTTCTTCCAATTTCAAAGGAATTGAATGAATAGACTCAAAATTTTACTTATTTTTTTTTATATTAAAATAGAGCTGACTTTAGAAATTTTGATTTATAAATCAGGACATGAGCGATGTTATGAAAATATTATTAATAATAAAATGTTGATTTAAATAAAAATTTACTTAACTTAATAATTAAATAACTATAAACCACCTTTTTAAATATCTGTAAACTTATTTATAAACTATATAGCTATTCATATGATGTGTTTGTTATCTTTTATTTAATATTATATTGATTTGTTTATTCCAATATTCAAATTTCATTTTCCAATATTTAATCTTATTAATTCAATTTAAAGCTTTTTAAAACATTTAATAAATCTCATAAAACATTTAATTTCCTACAAATATTATCATTATATTTATTTTTTTATGAATTAAAAGATAATTCGTTAGGCTTAGTTTGCTTTTTAAATTGATTCCTGATATATGTATATGTATTAGTAATTCTGATATTTTTGTGGTAATATTAAATAAATTATACTTTTAGATGTAAATCTTTATTATTTTTGTAAAGTTTTAATTAATTTAATAGAAGAAATTACTGAATTTAAAAAAAGTAAACAAAAATATCAACACGAGTTTCTAAATATAAATTATTTAAAAATTATTTTTAAGTATCAACACTGATAGTGAGTGCTAACGAGATATATTTGCTTAGAATATTCTCGAAAAAGATGTCAATTATAAAAATTATTTACTATAAATAGAAGAGATATTTATAGATTTTAAAGGATAATAACAAGATAAACTTAAGAAATTTCGAATTATTTATTAGATTGAATTGATGATTATGATGTGTTTCAAAAATATTAATTGCTAACTAGCTTCTTTATTTAGAAAAAGAAGGTCTTAGAAAATTTCCATTTAATATCTAATGACAGAGAGGAAAAAGAAAGTATAGGGATTATAGGTGATGTTTAAAAACAAAATATATTAAATTGTTTAATTTTATTTATGCTCTCTTAATAAAATTGATTCTTTGATTGAAGAATAATGCTTTTAATAAATTCTTACGACTAATAATTAAATATATATTTGTTATTTATCATTTCAATTAAATTGAAAGAAAAACAATATATTTAAATTACAAACAATAAATATAAAAAGGTAAGGAAAATCCTTAATAATAATAGCAGCAGCAAAAAACAGCATAGCAGTTAATAGATTTAATATAGTAACAGTTAAACAGAATGATCAAAGGTATAGTTGGTATTGAATGCGGTAGTAGAATCAGTGTTATTTCAAAGATCGGTAGACATGGCTTAGAAAACATAGCAAGTGAAGCATCAAATAGAGAAATACCATGCATTATAGTTTATGGAGATAAGTAGAGATTGTTTGCAGAGTTAGCATAAGACAGATTAAAATCTTTCTGGTAGTAAGGAGTTGTCTATCCGTTCAGACTTTGTGCAAACAACGAAATAAATAAAGGGTTCACATTTTTTAATTATAATCAAGAGACCAAAAAAGCTATTATTGATGGGCAAGAATTAGAATTAGTCCAGTTAATTGCATCTTATTTTACCTATTTAGATAATTTGATTTACAAGAATCTAAATGAACAAGATAACTATGCTTGTGCAATATCTACTCCTAATTATTTTACTTTAGAAGAAAAGTTAAGGTTATAGACAAGTGCTCAAGTAGCTAGGCTACCATGCTTAAAGGTTATTAATTTTTTTTTTTGTTAGAATTGTAGAAGATTAACTACTTAAAAAAAAAAGAACGAATTATTTTAAATGGTTTTAGAAATTACAATTATTTTTTATTTGGAAATAAAATTTACTTTTAAATTTACAAAATTATTGTAATTTATTTAAAAATGGAGTTCAATTTTGAATAAAGCATTTAAAATTTTTAGAAAATAGAAAGAAAAAAAGTACATTTTTTATTTGATTAACATAAAATAAGCTGATTGATCTTTTTGTTTGATCTAATTTGTAAAATAATAAAATAGTTTTTAATAAAAAATATTTTACAGTTTTAAATGTTTTTGAAAATTTATTTAAGTATTTTAATGGAAGATAATTAATCCTTTAAAAAATATTATTTTTCTAATTGTAATTTTATCTTTTCAAAAAGATCGTAGAAGAGCATTGTGCTATTGGCTATACTTACTTGTGGTTTTAGAAATAAACCCTTCATGAGAAAAGAAAAAGAGTCTTGTTTGTAGATTTAGGATAATCCCAAACAAGTTGCTTTATTTACGACTTCGATAAGTTAACAGCAAGAGCTGAGTATTTAAATAGCAATAGAGATTTAGGTGTCCGTAATATTGACAAGATGGTTTACTAGTACTTGCAAGAAAAGTATCCAGACGTTTTCAAAAAGATTAATAAAAAGTAAGAGTTAAGAGTAATTGAGTAGATAGAAAAACTTCGAAAAATACTTAGTAGTAATTCTGAAGCTAATTTCATGATTGAGTGCTTAACTGCTGATCATGACTTGTAGCATAACTTCACAAGAGATGAATTCGAAAAGATTCTCTACAGCGGAGGATTTGTTTCTAGCTTCGAGGAAATCTTAAATAGATCAATTAGTTTTTGCTTGCAATATGAATTGATAGTTGACGATATTGAAATTATTGGAGGAGGCACACGTATACCATTAGTATAGAGCTTGATTAAAAAGATTTTTAACAAAGAAAAGCTCGGTATATCTATGTAAACTAGCGAAAATATCAGCAGAGGTTGTGCTATTGCATGCGCCTTGGCTGCAAGTTAAATCAATCCTTTGATTAAAATTGAAAATTACAAGCTCTACAACATACTTTAGCATGATACTTAGGTCGAATTATTTGTTTAGGGATAAAAATATGCAGAGTAGAAGTTCAACTCTACCCAATTCTTGCCAACCTATTAGCAAATAAGTGCTTCTTTACCCTCTTATATTGAAAACATGGATATTTAATTAAGATTTAACAACGTTGTTTATAAAAATACTGAATTTATTTCTGGCAATAATGTAACTATTTCTTATACTATAGGAGATAATGGTATATTAGAAGTTAAGCAAGCTTCAGTTGGTTTAGTTTATTAAAATAACAGCTAAAATCAAGATGGCAAAATGGTAAATGAGGAAGGTTAATAGAATAATTAGCAAAATTAACAAGAACAACCCTAATAATAAAACTAAATGGAAGTAGAATAAGAATAAAAATACTTCGATATGGATTTATTCAACTAGGAACATAGTGAATAAATGATTTAATCTATGATACAAGTTGAAAACTAATTTAGAGAACGTGATTAGAATGTATTATTAGCTTAAGAATAGCGTAATTTCTTAGAATAATACATAAACGATGCTATTCGCTTTACTGATGAGCAATTAAAGTTACACTTTTCAGCTGATAGACTTGCTTCATTATATTAAATTCTTAGAGAAAACAAAGAATTTGTTGACAACAATGAAGTGATTGAACTCAAAGAAACTGATTAGAGAATTTAGTTAATAAGAAATACATATGAACCGTTTAAAAACGAATACAACAATTAATAGTAACAGAAGCTACCTATCAAATCTTTAGAGGAATTAAAAAATGTATCAACACTCTATGCAGGAAAATCTATCTAAGATATTTAGCTACTCTTAAATAATTAGAATATTGGTGATGGAGGTGGTATCATAGGTTACTTCAAGTCATCAGGATCTCAAAAAATTAAGGAATACCTTAGTTCTTTTAGTGTAACTCGTTCAATCCTTCTTGAACTAGGAAATAATTCCTTCACTGACATAGGAGTAAAAAATGTATTAAAGGCTTTATCTCTAAAATCTCTAGGTTTAAAAGAATTTTCGATAAATTTAGAAAGCAACCTAAAAGCTAAAAATAAAAATACTATTACAACCAAAACTATAAAAAGAGTAATCAAATTGATAAACAAGCTATAAGACCTAGAAATTTTACAAATATGTGTAAATTAAATAGAAGAAAGTGAGCTCTAGAGCTTGTAAGCAACCCTACTTTAAAAATAAAAACTAAAGCAAGTAAAATTAGAAATAAGAAATTACGAGCAAAATAAAATAAATAGAGATTAATTCATAAACTAGGTTAAAAAAGTCTGTGGAAGTGTTATTGTAGATTGTTACAATGAAACTGGAATGAAAGTCCATTGATTGATTATAATTAATTTAAATATCTAATGCATTTAATATTTTCAAATCAAATTGTTTTAATTTTTTATCATAAATCTAGATTCTAAATTAACTTAAAGATTAAAATATTTTTCTTATTATAAATTTAAAAAAATGATTTATATTTTATATGCTCTAAATTAATAAATTATTGACTAAAAAATAAGCAGAGGGGGGACTTTTATCAAAATAACCTTGTGAAATTATTCTTTCTTTAAAATTTTAATTCTCAATATTTTTTTTGTTTTTTTTCATTAAATTCTTTTGTTAAATGAAAAAATATTCATTTTAATCTTTGCATTTAAAACTATTTTTTATTAAAAATTATATAAACAAATTGTATCTTTTTCTCATTAAATCATTGAATAGACAATGATTTATTAAATGATATAATATTCTATTTGCTCAAAGGTTTCGAAAAATTTAAGCAAACAATTAATTAATTTAATTTTAGAATCTATTTTTTAACATCTCTTTTTCATAAATACATAGAATTTGTAGAGTAAGTAGTGATTACGTTACTATTAGATATTTTAATTGTAGAATAAAAATTCTATTTTAAATTAAATGTTTAGTTAAATTAAATATAATAAGTCAATAATGTTTACCAAGATTGATTTAATTTGATTCTTGATCTTATCTAATTAATATTTTTCAGTGATAAAAAATAAGCCAAATCAAATTCTTATTAATTTGTATCAAACAAATTGTTTAGGAGTGTTTTAATATATTAAGAAATACAAATAAATAATAATTCAATTAGGTTAAGATACTCTCTTTAATAGAAATATTAGGGGCTTAAAACATGATTGAAGGGAGTGATTTAAAATAGCAAGAATTTAACCATAGCGTTTTAAATTTTTAAACCTAGAATCAGATTGTGAGCGTCAATGATACCTAAGAAAACATTAACATGTCAAACTATCAAGCAAGTTTAAATAATGATCAGCTTTAAAATGTAGAAGATGCAGCTAGGTTATAACAAAATAACGTTTCTAAGCATGCTTTTGACATAGAAAACCATGAAGAAATTTATAAGATTGCAATGAATAAAGATGAGAGTGTTATTAAATCAATAAATTTAGATGAGGATTCTATTAAATAATACAAAAAACCTTAAGTTTTAACTTCAAGTAAAAAGATTAATGTTTCTGACAGTAAAGATAAAAGCTTTAAATAAAGAGAGAATAGCCTTTTAAGCTTTTTTAAGAAAAAAACTATAACAAATTAGCATTATAATGAAAGCGATGATGGGGGATTTTCTAGTCAGCTATGGCAGCACAGGGCTATGAAAATAATTCAAAAAGTAATTTACTTTAGCAGCTAAATGTTATAACTCTCTGCTACTGTAAGATTCAGATTACTGAAAAAAAAGTAATTGCTAATATTAAATGACGTAACTGCAGTGGATATTAACAAAGACTAAATAGATAAATAGAAATACCCAAACACTAAAAATCTGATTGTAATTATATACTATATTATTTATACATTATAAGCAATAAGACTAAGTTAACAAAGATATTTTATAACTATTTCATGATAAGATCAAAAATACATACATACAATTGAAATATAAACAAATAACGAAGTGTGCAAGGCATGTGCTATTCAGTTTAAGTTTTTAATCAAATATTTTTAATTGATCTATCAATCTATCTTTATTTCCAATTCAATAAATTTGCTAATTTGCTGGTGGTATGATTAATTAATAATCAAAAACAAAATCCCATTATTTTTTTAAACAAAAAAAATAAATCACCCTTTAAATTGTAGTTTATTATTTTATTCTGAAGGTAATTTTTATTTTCATTATCAAAAATTAAGTGGTCAATAAAAACACCTGAAATATCTCTCAAGAACCAAAAAGATTTAATGAAATGTATAGTTTTTTAACTTAATATTTAATTAACTAACTTAAACATACCTTTTTATTAGCTCAAATGCTAATTTACCTGGCTAATTAGTAAAAGCAATCTATTATAAAGCAGCTTAATAGTTTCTTCATCCGCTTTATGGAAAAAATACCTATAATATCTCCGAATTCTCACCTTAAAATTATCTGGGATATCTTTTTTATGATATTTATCCTTTTCAAAATTATGACAATGTAAAATATATTTTTTCCTTATTTTTTTTAGCAAAATGAAATTAATACCAATTTTAAATTCATTAAATTGTTTTTATGATCAACCAAAATCCAAATCGATGAAAAAAATAAATCTTCTTAATTTTGATATCTAAGAAATATTTGGTTAGATTAATTTTTCAGATAAAATTTATTAAAAATAGACCAATGATTCTTTCTTACAATTTGGAGATTTTATGTTCGAACAATGAAGGAATATGTGTGGAGGAGTTTACTTCAGTTATATTAATGTCAATTGATATGTTATTGTGCATGAATACAGCAATATTTAAACAAGGAACACTTATTAACAAAAGGCTAGAAATAATAAAAAATTATAAAAGTAAAAAAAAATTAATTAAATAATAAAAAATAAATTTAAAATTAAAATAATTAGAGCAGTTTATATTTGACTTGATTGTTTTGATATGCTACAGCATAAGTATTATCATAGGGAATGATTATTTAAAATTAATCATTCTTATAAAGCTATATGAAGTAATTAAAAAATCAATTTAATTTAAAAGAGTTTTGACTAAAATCGACTTTTTATTTCATAGATTACACATATAGTAATGTTCCTTGAAGAGATTTTCCATCCTACTCAAATTGTTTATAGTTTAATAGATATAGGAAAAATCATTTTTATAGTTATTTTTATGGCTCATATGGTGTCGTGCTTTATATATATAATTTCTAAAAATCAACCAGTTACAGGAAATACGTGGATTACGAGATTAAATTATAATTCATGGGTAGAATATTATATCACAGGTCTCTACTTTGCAATTATAACAATGTATAAAATTAAGATCTTATCAAATTTTAAATAATTTAAATTTCTTATAAAGGATTACAATAGGTTATGGGGATGTAGTACCAGTAACAATATATGAGAAAATATTTGTGATGGGAATGACTCTCGTTTCATGTGGTGTGTTTGCTTATTCATTGAATACAATATCCAGAATTATCTCTGAATTTTCTATGAGAAGATCTAAATTTAGAAAGAAAATGATTCATTTAAATATGCATATAGAGAGCAGAGGACTCAATAAATAAATAGCCATTAAAGTTAGAAAGTACTTAGAATTCTTCTATAAAGAAAGCGAACAAGAATGGGAAAATTCAGAAAAAGATCTTTAATACATTCCTCAAACTTTGAAAGATGAAGGTTTAGATTAAAAATATTTTTCTAATAACATTTATTTATTATAAATATCTTTCTAAAAACATTTTTTTATTAAAAATATTTTTCTATTAACATTTACTTATTTATGTTGTGATTATAGAAAATTTTTTGATTTATTATTTTAATAATTTTAGTTTACTAAGATATCTATGGAAATTTATTGAAAAATAGCAAGCTATTCAACTTACACTTTTCTGAAAAATTTCTTAATTAAATCTCTCTATTCATGAAAGAAAAGAAGTATGGCCCTGAAGAGGTGATTTATAGGCCTGATGAATAGGGATCTACTTTATATTTTATCATCAAAGGTGTTGTAGAACTTTATTTGCCAGTTAAAAATCCTTCTGATAATGAGTATCCTGTTGTATCAACTCTTAAAGTAAATAAAATTAATTTTTTAAATCCTTTAAATTATAATGTAATGCTATTAACTTTTAAATATATTAACAAATCTTTAAATTACTAAAAATCCTGATAAAAAAATGAAAAAATTAATCAATAAAATACATTTTTAATTTTTATTATTACTCATCTTTAAAATTTGTATGAAACAAATAGAAAGGAGATAGTTTTGGAGTCTATTCATTTTTCAGTGGAAAATGCAGAGAAACTGGAGCTATTAGCAAATAAGTGACATCGGTAGTTGTATTAGAGCTTAGAGATTTTTTTTAAACTATTAAGGAATATGAAGAAGATTATGAAATTTTTTGTATGATGAAAGATAAAATTAATTTGAGTAATAGCACGTTTGGCTTAGATGTTAAGGTAGTAAATTTCTTCATCTTATTTAGTGATGAATTTTCTTTTATTTTCTACTTAGAAAATATTATAATATCTTACAATTTAATTTATTCTTTTATAATGTATAGTGTAAGTCTTGTGGAAAATTCAATCATTAACTTTATGACTGCCCTTTAATAACCTATAGTAATTCTTTTTTATCTTCAAGTATTAATCTCAATAAGCTTTTTTCTCATAAAAGGACCTAAGAAGTAACTAGTTATAGCTAGAAGTAATAAGAGTGAGCCTCAGGTTAGAGCTCCATGTGAAAGAAGAAACATGAGAAATCCTAATAGTTTATATATTTGGAAGTATATAAGGTCTTTTGATTCTGAAATTTTGAAGAACGGAAGATAAAGGAGTGTAAGTAGTATGACAAAATTAGATGAATTTGTGCTTGAAAAAAAATAAAGTTACAGTTAAAGACCAAGCAACAAATTTTAAGAAAGAATATTTGAAGAAGATGAAGAAGAAAATAATGATGAAGAACAATACGAAGAGGATTTAAACAATTCCTAAAAACCCTTTGAGGAAATACTGTATCCAAAATAATTATCTAATAATTCTAATGGAGGGGGAGCTGTTGCCACTTAAAATTTTTAAAATAATTCAACTAAAAAAATGCTCAGCTAGCAAGGTGGATCTAACCTTGCTTTCTGTAATCAAACACCTCTAAGTATGGCCATATCTAATCAGCAGAATAATAACTCGGTGATTGTTTATACACTTCCTAATAATGCAAATGGAAGTTTTCAAGAGAATATTTTAACTTAAAACTCGTGTAACATAGGAATTAATTAACCTAATTCCCCCTCTAAGTTCAAAAGAAATGCTGATAGAGAAGAAGCTATGAAATGTTTTTAGAATAAAAAATCAAGTGGGTAAATGATTTCAAAGTAGATAGATGAGTTGTCTCAATAAATTAAGGATAACGGTTCAAATTATTCATAAAAGAAGAAGAAAAAGGCCTAAAAAGTATCTAAATAATATTAAAGTACACTCCACAGTTACAATAGCACACTGAATTTCACTCACGGATTTTAGGCTATGAATTCTAATGGAAGTTCCCATAACCAAAATAACTTTAATCTGTAAATATAACATTAAAGTTCTCAACAGCCTCCTCACAGCAGCAGCATAAATAACAACAATAATATAAACCATACACATAGTTTAAATTTAGTATATAATACAACCTCTATGAACAATAATAATAATAATAGTATGAACAATTTAAATAATACTTATGCACATAATACAATTTAAAACTAAAACCCTAATATTAATTAAAATAATTTATTAAATATGATGATAAACTAACAACCAACTTTCCAAGAATTAGTTAAATAAACTACCCAAGAAAATTAAGATTAGGATAGCCAAAATTACTAATAAGTATATTACAATCAAGTGTCAGACTAAATAACAAAAACAGATAATTTGATGCTTGATTAGTGGTTTTCAATTATTTTAGACTTTGATAAATACAAATTCTTCAAAAAATACTTACCTCACAACAATTTGGACAAAGTTTTAGCAAGATTTAAATTTTTGGAATTCAAAAAAATGAAGAGCAGATTGACTAATATATTGAAAAAAGGTTCTTAAACAAATATAAAAGAAAAAATTAGCCTAAGTTAAGTATTCAAGTAAGCTGAGAGAATAAGGAAACAAAGGAGAAAGCTATCCTTATATGTTACTTAACAAAGTTAGAGTGAAAGTAATCTAGAGAAAAAACATAAACATATTAAATAAATTTAATCTTTCACAAATGAGCAATCTAATGAGCTATCAAAATTAAAAAACTTCTAACTTAATCTAGGGCCTATTCATACTGGAGATTAAAAATTCAAAGAATTTTCTAAAAGTGAATGTTAACTTAAAGAGGAAGATCCTCAAGAATAAAATTTTGAGAAAATATAATCAATAAAATTATGAAAAGTGTTTTCAAATAAATAAAAAAAATGTTTAAATTGGCGTTATCTTTTGTTTAAAAAATATCTCAAATTAAAATAAATAACATTTATAATAATAAAATAAAAATATATACTTAATAGGACATTTAATCAATTATAAAATAAGCTATAATATGTTAAAATTGAGCAAGAAAATTTAAATTAACTATAAATATTTGTAGATAGCCTAAAAAAATCATCTTTTTTTAAAAAGGACAAAGTTAGAAAATTTTCTAATATTTTAGTTATTAATTGCATATTTTAAAACATCTAATTAATTTACTATGCGAAAAAGGAAGCTTAAGAAAATAATCATTTCTGCAAATAGCAATAACATCAAATAATTACTCATCATAAACAATAAATAAATTGTAATTTGTAATTTATTTTCACCTTAATTAAAGTTTATATCATTAAATTGATATATTCTTTTATACAATTAGTTAAAGAATTTATTTATATTTATTACTCATAATGTAACAACTCTTCTTAAATGCTAAATATTTATTGGCCATTTTTTTTATTATCCAAAATTTATTAAATTTAATATTAATTATACTACTATTTCATTTATTCTTATTTCCAATAAACCAAAGTAATTGATTATATTTTATCAGTAGTTCTTACAAATGCTAATAGCTTACAATTTATTTAAATTATTAAAACCAACCAAAAGTTAGTATTTGTAAAATATCTTAAAAGTCTTCGTAATTATTTAATTTCTGTTTTTTTTTGCTGAGCAATTTGTTTTGATAAATTTCTCCTATTTTTTATTAATTGTAATCATAAACAATAAGAATTATATGACTCTTATTAAAATTTTATTAACTACTTAACAAGTTTCTTTTGAATTCATATTAAAGTTCAAAGAAAACTTTGAAAAATAAACTCAACAATATTTTTGAAAAAACATTTAATTTATTTAGCAATATTAGAAAATATTATAATATTTATTTTTATCTCGGGATAATTAAATTCATATTCAAGTTTATTGTCAACTTAAAATTAGAAAAATATAACCATTTTAAATATGGAAGAGAAAAAAATAACAAAATTAATTATTACTTTTTCAGTTATTTTTAAAAATCAAAACAAAAAAAATTTAAAAAACGAAAAGAAAAAAAATTTTTGATTTTAAAAATAAATTTCTAAAAAAATCAGAATCATCCTATAAATGAAGTCTATTATCTTAAAATAGTCTGACTGAATATTTTGAAGAGTTTTAATTTGGCATTTTATTACTAAAAATACATTTCATAAGAATTTACTAGTAAAGTAATTTCAAATAAGACTATGTTTTTCAAAAAATAGTTAATTAAGATTTTCTTTTATTCATTTTAAATCTTGTGCGAATTTATTTATTTATTTATTTATTTATTTATTTATTTATTTATTTATTCTTTCATAGTTTTTTAAAAAATAATAAAAATAGATTTTACATATAAATAAAATTTTTTTAAATGATTTATAAATTATTTAATTAAAAAGTGAATATAAAATAACATTTATACTAGTAAAGATTAGAACTAAGCATTTATACTTGACTAGTTTTAAGTATTACTGAGAGAATGTGAGTAATTTATATTTTAACATTCAAAAATTAATTGGGTGATTAAAAGAAATAGTAAAATCATAGATTACTTAGTTTAAGAAAGTAATCATGAAAAATTAACTAGCAATACAGATAAAATAGTAAAAGAATTAATGTTAGCACAGAATGATCATCAACAAAATTAGCTTAGTAAAAGAAAAATAAAATAAAGAATCTAATTAATCTATAGATAAAAATGCATCTTTAAATACAGAGAGGTAGAAAGCAAGTAAATTGGATTTTAGCAATAGCTTTTTAAATTATATTCAATAAAAAATTTAAATTAAAATACTATATTTTTTCCTTGATAATATTGTTCTTGATGACCAATTATTTTATAGACGCAAATGGTATGGATAATTTGTATATACTTTGATAAAAAAATAGAAAGAAGTGTAATTATATGTCCTTTTCTTATCAAACAATAAAAAATTAATCAATAAAAAACAAACTATTCTTTTGAAATTTAGAAAACATTAAATTCCCACATTCACCTCTTATTTATTTATTTATTTATATTTTTTCAATGGAAATCCATAAATCTATAAAAATTTATCACTGTTTATTAAATTTTGTAGATAGAATTTTTATTTAAAAGCGATTATTATAAATATTTATTTCCTGGGAAGAGTAAATCAATTTTTTCCAAAGAGGCTATCAAACATTACATAAAAATTTAAATTAAACTAGTTGTGTAGAAATCTTTTTTTAATTACATTATATTATACTTATTTTATCAAATGAATTATTTGAAATGTTACATTTGTCTGTCTGCATATAAAATGTTCTGGACTTAAATTTTTTTTAGGCATCTAAATCATTAAATGTTGTTAACATAATATTTGATTTTAGCATTATTTAAATTAAATCATTTAAAAGCTTCTTAATTGATTAACATTATCCTGTCCAATGAAGCTTATTTCAGCTATAGATTCCTATTTATTAGTGCTAAATAAACCTAATGAATAATGATAATTAGTTAGTTATTTATTTATATGCAAATTAATAAAAAAATATTGAAAAATACATATTATTATGAATGAGCAAAATCAAAATCATCAAAAAAGAAATAGATGAGAAGAAAACATAATATTTATTAAATGAATGAATGTATGAATATCAATCTCTTAAGTACTAATATAATGAAGAAATTGAATGATGGTAACACCAAATCATGAAAATAATCAGACTCAATGACGATCACAATCGCAGAACTGATGTTACTATTGTCAATAATAATACACTGATTAAATTCAAAAAGAAAGCAAATAATTGTGTAATATTTGTTAAAAGAATTTATAAATCAGCTAATAATTAATTAATAAGAATAATACATTAAAAAAAAATAAAAACAAAGAGAAAGGCATCTTTTTGTTGTTAAAAAAACAATTAAGCAGGGAAAAAAAAAACCAAACACTTTTATCAAAACAAATAAATGGGAGGTAAAGAAAGTAAGTTCCTCTGCTGCCCAAACAGCAGCGTTAATATATCAACCTCTTCCAATAACAGAAAAAGCAATAGAAGATAATCTTTCCAATCTGATCACTATTAAAATGTGGAAGACTATCTAGTTGATAGATCATCTACTCATGATTCAATTTCTTAAAAAATGAGTTTCTAACCTCTTTTTTTTGATTTCAATAAGTGCTCTCTCACAAGTCAAAATCACTTAGAAAAATGTGCTCAATAAAAACCTGACAGTAAAGATAAATGCAACAAATTTGACCACTTAATTGAGTATATCACTGACTTCTTTGATACAAAACCATATGCTAACCCTTATAGTTCTTTACTTGTATAGTCTTAGTTATAATATCAATCCTAGCTTCATTTAGATTTAAAAGAATAATATGAACGTGCTTTTATTGCATCAAAAGAACCAAGCGAGTTGACTGTCTATTTGAAGAAGGGATAAACTAACAACACCAAATTCTATGATTAAGTCAATGAGTACATTTTCTAAAATGTGAAAAACCTCGATGAATATTTGGAAAAAGTCGAGGTGAAGTTAAATGATTAAATGGACCATTAAATTGAATCCTCTTAAATCTTATACTAATAAAAACTGAAAGAAGGACTATAACTATAAATAATCTACGTGATTTTTAAAAAGTAAAACTACTAGAAATCCAGGGATTTAATATACTTAAAAATACATAAAAGAATTGATGAAAACTCATGCATACAAGTTTATTAATCAGTTTAAATTAAATGCGAGCAGAATACTTTAATTGACTCTGATTCAGACTAAACTATTGCAAATGCTTCTCCTGGAGTCGCAGCAATTGCAAATCCTACTGCCAATAATAATGCTAAGCAACCATTGAAGAAATAAAAGACAAGTGGGTAGAAAATTAGAAAAGTTTCAAGCTCCAGCAATGTTACAACTGATGAAAAATATGAAAGAGCCATGCTCTTTATGGGAGGTAAAAAAATAACATTTGTTCCTGAAAAGAATGAAGTTCATTTGTAAGAATTGTCATCCTTAGATATGAAAATTGACACACCTCATATTTTCTAAAAGGAAGTTATAATCCACCACTCAAAGAAAATATTTGAAAAGATAAAGAACACTCTTATTTAGCAATCAAACTAGTGAGTAAGGCAGTTGAGAGCTAAATTAATCTTCATTTACTTTATATAAAAAACTAATACTACATATTTAATTAATAACACTAAGCACAACCAACTATCAAATAATACTTATTTAATGAACAAAAATAGATTTGAATATTAGATTTAAAAACTCTATTCTCATATCTAATTTAATTCATATGAATTGAAATTAATACATCAAAAAACCTTTCTGAGTATCCAAGCGTGTATAGATTTACAGCACTTAACCTCCTAAGTATTTACCTAATCGCAAAACTTTGCTTTATGTGCTATATAAATTAGCGATAAAAATTAACTTATACCAAAGCTCTGGTTCCATAAATTATTTCAAATTAGTTGATCCTTTCTTTATTTGTTTCTATTTGCTCATAGAAGGGTTTATGGCAATCAATTAAACTAGAGGAAATTGATTAATTAAAGAGAGTGGCTTATTTTAAGTAAGATAAGGTGAAATTGTGGAGTAAAATGATTTGAGATATTAAATTAAGCTTAATTCAACAAACTTATTTGGTGAAATGTTTAGATTACTCAAGGGAAGGAGGATTAAATCTTGCTTAACTTCACTCATTTCTAATATCGAAAGTTGACTAATTTAATTTCTTACTTATCTTAATTAAAACCTCACTTTTTCTCTCAATCTGAAATTTACAATTTTATCCGGACTTTATAAAGGTAGGTAGAGGGGAAATTAAGAAAAAAACAACTATTGTTTAAATAAAAAAAGGCCAAGTCTATTCAAAAACTAATTGTGAGAAATTAATTTAAAATCAAAAGTAAAGTTAAATAAACGAAATGAAACGAAACAACAGTAAAGTAAATTTAAATCTTAGATATAACTAATAAGTAGATGAATTTAAATCTTAAGAATTTAAGCTGAATGAATTAACAAACATAAAACAAAACAATTAGAACCTTATTAATAAATATTAATGTACTATATATTAGAAAAAATCAAACAAGCAAACAAACTATCGAATTTTATTACTTTATATTAAATTATTATAACTACAAAGTATTATATGTATTAACCGCTAAACTATATAAATAACTACTATATAAATATATACCGTTTAATCCATCACAATCCATGTTTATTTGTATTTAAAATATTTGAACATTTATTCACTTCTTAAATCTTCTTTTGTTATTTTTATGCCTCACTTGAATTTTTTATTGCTTCAATTTAAACAATTTTCAATATTCTGGTTAGCAGAACAAACAATAAAGATTTATTGTTTTCCCCAAAATCCAAAATTAATTAATAAATTTTTCGGCTTCAATAAGAATTCATTGGAATTTATTTTCAAAGCTATAAACTTTCTCAAAATCCAAATTTATTTTTTTTGATGCAATAGACTAAAAGTATTCACTGCAAGCACTGATAAGAATCCTGATCAAAATAATTTTGTTCCAAATCCTGAAAAAAAATCACTAGATGCTATAAGATAATATAGAAAAATCTATTACAATAATTTTTTAAAATGATGCTAGTTTTAAATTAATTGCTCTTATCAAAAAACTATGATATTTAAAATTGTAATTTTAAATATAAATTCAAAAAATGAAATGAAAAATAATATTTTTGTTGTTTGATATGTATTTATTTTAAGATCTTAGAACCTTGCATTAGTTTGCCAGCATTATTTTTTAAATTTGATTTTCACTTTAATGATCACTCTATAATGAAAAAATATGATAAATTAGAGTCCAATCATAAATAATGTTTTTTTAATAAACAAACACATTTTTTGTAAATTAAAGACAAAACTTTGCTAAAAATAAAATTAGTTGAATGGCTAAAAGGATGAAAAAGATGAAAATATTTAAGGTTTAGAATGAAAATTTTAAAACAATATGCTGATTTAGAATATGTGATTAAGACAAGCAAGAGTATCATTGGTGTGTGGCATTTTTCATGTAAATTAAAAAATATTCAATCATTTAAAACAATAATAAATTATTATTTTTGAGAATAGATCAATAATTATTTATTTATTCATTCATTCAATATTAATTATTAATTTATCAATAGCAATCTTTAAAATTTACTAAGTAATTCATTTACAAATATCTAGCTTAATCATATATTCTCACTAAGGATACAGTAAATTTTACAAAAAATAGCACAATATAAAAAGGATAATAGAATAAAGTTATGGGATAAGTTTGTACTAAATTTATGGAATGCTTTGGTACAACCCAAAAAGAGTAAATTAGCAATCATCGAGGTCATGCGCATTATCATCGTTATAATGATTAAGAAGAAGAAGATGGATCTGCAATTAATAATGATACTACTGGTAGTAAAAAATCAAAAAAGGTGTTTTATTCTCAAAATCCAGATTAAAATTCTGGATCTCATAATAAAGGTGATAGCAAACAAAAGTAAAAAAATCATAAAAATGATAATTAAGAGAAGTAGGATGAGGGCTAGATTAAAAATCAGGAATATTTAGATGATGATGAAGAAGATTGTAAATAGAGAGCAATCAAAAAAAATGAAAGTTCAAAATATCTGCTAAAGCATAGCAATCTTAGCGCTATTATAGAAGAGGACGAGCACAAAGATTCGTTCAGGTAATAAAGTAGAAAACTTTCAAGGGAAGCTAAAAAAAATTATTACAAAGAAACATATGACAGTGATAAAAATTGTATTTTGGTATTACAAAGTGCAGAATCTAATCATAGCCTAGCAAGATTTGAAGAGAATAGCTTCAGTCTCATTCATGATGTTTAATTTGGTGAACAAATATCAAAGTTTTTACCAGACTACGAAAAACTGACTGCAAAAGCCATGGAAAATTTGACAAATATACTGAATAAAGACTACTTAGCAGATGGTTACACTCTCGAGCACAATAAAAACGAAACAGATGATTCTGCATTTTATTCGCAAGTTTATCTGAAACCAACTGAGGATGGTAAATATAAATATTTTAAAATCAGAACTGAATATAATCTGTACAATTGCACAGCAAGAGATTATTTATAATTTACCACTGATCCTGTAAAGAGTATGCAAAATAATCCAAGTATAGATGCATTTAATCATGTTGCATGTCACGACGATTACCACATTATTTATATCCTTTACAAAAAAGTACTAATTTGCTCACCAAGAGATTTTATATATCTTAAATACAACAAACAAATTGATAGTAACACTTATATTTCTGTATAGTTCTCTTTTGAGACTAGTGAATTCCCATAGTATTAAGGTAAAGAAAGAGGTATAATTGTTCTCAGTGGCTCAATCATAACTGAAGAGTTAGACAGTAATGGAAACAAATTCATAAAATTATCTAACTTTGCTGAGTCTAACTTAAAATTAACTGTTTAGCATAAACTAATGAAAACATCAACTGTAAAAGAAGTAAGTAAATTTATAAATAAAATGCAAGAACTATTTTTAAAGTAATCAGTAACATAATTACCAAGTAATTGAAAATTAAAAATTAATAATGTGAATAAAGATTTATAGCTAAATAACTAACTTCATTTTTGGTTATAAGATTTTAAATTTATAAAAAATTTATATTCATTTATTTCAAGCATCTTCATAAAAAAAATTGAATTATGCTAAAAGTCCTGTTAATAGTAAACTCCTCCCTAAACCTAGCTAAACTATAGTAATTCAAATTTTGATATATATTTAAATCAAAATACTAACTAAGGTTTCTTTCCAATTTGTGTGTTTTGAAACTAATCAACTTTAAATTAATCTATTGATCTTTATTAAATTATATATATATTTTTAAGTTTGTTTATAAGATTCAATTGAGCTCTGATGCTCCTTTAGTGCGCACTAAAAAATTTTCAGTTCAAAACAAAAACAAATAGTAAATTAACAAATGTAATAATTATTTGAAGAATTTTATTAAATAAAATTTTTTTTAAATATTTAATAAAAGTAAGAAATAAAGCTAATATTTATTTATATAAACTTATGCAGTTTAAAAAGTTATTTTTATTTTAAATTTTAAATATTTAATTCAAAGATGATTTTTGGTTATTTATTTATTACTTTAATAAATTATTTATTTAACTGGTGAATAAATAATCATAATAAATGAATTTTGTTGCCACATTATTATGTATTTTTATCATTAAATATATGGAACTGTGCTGAGTAATTTGATATCCTTTAAATATATTTAAAATATTTGTAGATTTTTTGTAGTATAAAAGATAAATAAAGTAAATGAGAAAGGAAATTTTTTATCTATCTATATTAACTTATTTAAAAAATAAGTAATAAATGAAGTTTATTAAATACTAAAAAATGCTTAAGATTGTAATTTAGTGAATTTTTATGTTTAACTACATCTTTTTTGCAAATATATTCTAAAGGGTAAAACATATAGCAACTTTTAAAGTCAACTAAAAATTTGAAGTAGCCTAATTCTAAATAGTGAATTATTTATTAACATTGAAGTGAATATCTTATTTTTATTTTTAGTTAAATACAAAAACAATTTATATTTGATTAAGGTAGAAGATTTGTAAAAATGTAATAATCTGATTTGCAAAATTAAGCCATGGTATAATAACCAAGCTAAATTTAATATGGTGTACAAATTCCTTAATAATCAGCTGCAGCTCAATAGCCATAAGCTTAGGCTTTGCCTAGAATGGTTGAAATTCCTATGAAATAAGGAGAAGTTATGTCTTAATATTTGGTTAGAAAATAAGTATATAAAAATGCATTTAAAGATTTAAATGATCATGATAAAGCCTATTGTTATGCAAACATTTATGCAAACATCACATTTTTATATGCTAAATATCCCCCATCTCTTACTGAAAAAGTTATGAAATACGCACCTGCTTGATTTCACATTATTTATTAAAAAATTTCATTATAATTACTTTCCAAATATAGCTTCTGCATTAAGTTTATTAAAAATGAGTAAAGGCATGGTTTTTACTGATTTAAGCTCTTTAAATTTTATATTTGAGGTAGAAATAAGTTGTAGATATATAAATATATATAAAAGAATAGAAAAAATTCATACTAAATTATAATTATTGCAAAAATATAATTTTATCAACAAGGTTGAAATTATTTCAATCGAACTTAGTTTTTTATATTTGTTTTACTTCAATTGTAATTGATAAGTATTTCAAAAAATTTAAAAATATTATTTTTTTAAAATTTCACTTTTCAAGATTTTTCAAGATTAGAAAATTTAATAAATATTTTATAATCAATTATTCATTTTTTATTTGTAATTTGTTATGAAAATCTTTCTCTATTTTTTTAGACACTTTAAAATTAAAATAAATTTCACAAAAAATTATACGAAGTTTTATTTTTAAGATTTATATTTATAACAATATTAATTTTCATGGAATTGAGATGAAAAATTAAATATAATCATTAAATTTTTTGTAGAAAACGATTTTGCTTTAGAGCTTATTTAGTTAAAGCAATAAAAAGTCTATTCATTGAGGTTTTAAAATGTATTCGATTGAAATTGTTTATTAAATTTTATTTAAAGTTTGGAAGTTTTGATTTCATAGATTTGTTAATGATTATTTAGTAAGATGAAACAGATGAAGCTATCTATCTATATAAAAATATATATTTATAATATAAATAGATGCTCTGCATAAAGATAAACATCCATACTAAATTTAGTTTATGATAATTTAATTTTTAAAACCACAAAACTCATATTCTTTTATTTTTTCACTCTACAACTAAGTTAGTACGAATGGGATAAACTAATTTTGAAGTCTTATGATATTCTTCTGTTTGGTGATTAAGGGCTAATGCCTTTGTATCTTTTTTATATAAAACAATAAATGTTATTTAGTAATGCAATTTCAAAGAATAAAAATTAATTTAATTTATTTTTAATGAAAGTACCGATGTTTGTTACTTTATCTCCAATAGAACTTTAAACTTAAGCAATATTTTCAGGAGAGAAAGAGTTATCCAAAGCTTACCAGAAGTTAGGATCACCCTTGAATGTGGGCATGTATCCTAATGATTCTCTTCTATCCTAAAGAAATAAAAGTAATAAATAATTAGTATTTGAATTTATCCTAAAATGTGTTTATTTACAGCAATATTTTCGAAAGTCCATTCCAAATCTAATTTGACTTATCTCCATACGGGATCATCAGCTAGATAATAAATAATAACATAAGTTTTCTTTTAATTTTTTTAATAATTTATTAAATACCAGCCATATCGTAGGTCTTGTAAATGTACAACTCGGGATTGTACTTTTCTTCAATACTGGAAGACCAAACTTCTTCAGCATTTACTTCACGGAAAAATTCGAATTGTTAACGAACATGATGAGCAACAGATTCTCTGTTTTCCTTAGTAACAGGCTTGTCGCTGTTAGAAATTTGATCAACAATAACTATTTAAAATAATAATTAATATATAGTTTAGTTTGTTAACAATTTATGAAATAAGCATTTATAAAAATTTTAGTGCACTTCAAAAATCTTAAAATGATTTAAAATTTTATAAATTCAATTTTCTAAAATTTCTCATTTTTCATTTAAGTTGAATGTGATATTTTATCTGTGTTTATTTATTTATTTTAAGTCAAAGTCTAATAAATATCCAAAGATTTCATTTGTTTTTGAACTCATTAGAGTTTTTTATAGATTTATTTATTTTGAACAATTCATTTATTCCATAGTAGTAGATATGTTATGTAATTTTAATGTTTAAGTTTATTTATATTTTTATCTTCGTTTCATGATAAACTCTAGTGGATTTGGTGATTCTTCATTTATATTTGCACTAAATATAAATTTATGACAGAAAAAAATATTGATTTACTATTGTTTGAAGGACTTCTCTTTTCTTTTTCTTAGAATTCCTTAGCAGCAGCAGCAACAGCTTCAGCATTATTAACTTAATCCTTATTCAAGTAGCCATAACGAACTAATCTAATTTTTAATTTAAATAAAATTTATGCCAGAAATCCCTAAAAATTATTTATTATTTTGCGATATTATCATGCTAATTTATGTTGTATCTAGAATTCTATGCTTAAAATGAGAATGAAAATCATACCTTTCAGTGGTAGTTTCACCGACTGGATCATAGCTAGAATGATAAGTTTAATCTGATGAATGTATTTCATGGTGATATCTAATATTGTGGGGAGAGTCTCTGAAAGCAGTTTTGTAATCAATTTAATGTACTTCACGATTAATAGGCTCAGAACCAGGAGCGGGATATCTTGTTCTTCTGACAGTAGGTTTGGGTAATTGATACCATCTAATGGCAGGGTTGAAAATAATTTCGCTATTAATATTTCATTATATGAGTGAGCTTAATATCAGTATTTGCTAAATTTTATCTAATTCTATTTTAAAATATAATATATACTTGAAACGTTCAAGTGCCTTTCTCATTTATGCTTATTAAGAAAAATAGTGTTTTAGATTTTTACTTAATCCTTTAACTTTATTATTTATTTTGATTTCTTTAAAATGAATAAAAAAAAAATAAATAAACAAGCAAACAAAAGTTAGCATACAAGCAAAAAAACAAGTTCTTTCCTTTTTTTACTATTGAATATTAATTCCTTATATGATAATAGAAAGAAATTGATTAGTTTATTAATCAAGAAGTTAAATGCAAATCCTTTACATATTTATTTATCTAATATTAAAGAATCTATTTAATAAAAGATGATTTATCATATCAATCCTTCCTCTAATAAATGAATAAATATCCTCTTTTTTATTGCTTTATTTCATATTTTTCATAGTATTTACAAAATGTTAATATTTATTTATTTGAAATTAATATATTTTTATAAAAAGAATCTACTTTTTTTCTATCTTCATGATAAAATATTTTATAAGCTATTCATTTTTAATAGAAAATAATACTAAATTTCCTTGTTTATTTATTTGAGATGACGAAATTAATACATATTGATTCTAAAATATTAAGAACATTTCACCTGTATTACTAATATATATTTTTATGAAAGAACATTTTATATTGTATGTATTGTTGATATAATTGATGATTTATACATTTTAATTTTTTCAATTATATTTTATCTTATTAAAAAAATTTTATTATTTTAAATATATTTTTGCATCTTATTATTCTAAATTGTTTTTTTTAATTCAAATATTTCTAAATTATTAAGAAGCAAAGGATACCTATTTATAATTGCTTCTTATCAGCTTAGATTATATTTAAATTTTGGTTTAGTAATCTTAGAATATATAATTATTTATTAATTGTTTCTAATCAAGTTTTTTTCTCTATTTAATATTATCTTGATATCGATCTTCAATCTTTGTTTACTAATCTTTTTAAAATATCTCCAGAATTATTTTTAATTTCTTTTCTTTCCCCAAGTATTCCAAAAATTATTCTGTTAGCTACTTCTACACTTCCTTTAGGTTTTTAGATTGTTTAGTCTAGGTATTCGCTTTTCAATTAATCCTTAAACAACTTCCTAGAAATTTTAAAATAATAATTAATTTAAAAAAGAATATTAAAAAAAATAAATAAAATACCTATCAACTTTTGTTAAAGAAATTATTGAAAATTCAAATTTAGATTTTTAAATTTCCTAATTGGCTAGCTGCAAAAATGACTATGCTTCATTTTCATCTCCAAACACGATCTTTTAAAATTTTAAATATTTAAATTTTTATAGCTTAAACTGTATTTTTTTACAAATGAAAACGCCTCACTTTGTTTTCTTAGAATGAACTTTTGCTGAACTAAATTGCTTGCCCAATTTTCAAAATCAAAATCTTAACTATTTTGGTGATTACTTTATTTATACTATAAAAAATAATTATTTTATCTTATCATCATCATTATTTTTTTTTACATTTAAGCACAAGATATGATTTAAACTAGGTAAAAAGTTATCTTTTTTGTCATTTGTAGCACTATTTTCTTCATAGACTTCTATTTTTTAATGACTTGAATTTGAACTTTCATCTTTTGAATTAATTCCTGTATTTGATGAAGCTGATGAAAGAGAGCAATCTTCATCTTTCCCTATTGAATTAGAGCAATTTTCATTTTCACTTTCATTTGCTAATTTTTTTTCTGACTTCTTAGTTTTTTTATGTTGCTTTTTCTTTTTGATAGACAAAAAATTGTATTTATTTTAGATATTGCTTATGCGCATAAAATTTTAAATTAACTTTCAAAATAACTCTTTGTTTTAAATTCTTACTTAATTAACAATCTCATTATGAATTTGTATCTAGCTGGTAGTAAAATAATCTCTCAGCTATAATACTGGAGTAGGAGCATTTGCATTCTCTTTATTCCTAAAAAGCAATAAACCTTATTTTTTCTTTTTCTTTTATTTATTTTAATCATCGCCATCTGTCTATGCATTCTACTATTTAAAAATAACATAATTATGAAATGAATGATTTATGAAAAGGCATATTACAATAACTTTAACGTAAATTGATTTCGAATTCAAATTATAGTATTCTGTAATTGTTTTAACTAACTTCTTTTAAAAGCTTTTTAAATTAAAGTAACGAACGCCATCTTCTATGCCTTATTCTACATTTTCTAGTTATATAATATTTAGTTATTGTTTTAATACATCAAATTCTATTAAATAAAGTTTCTAATATTTTAATTTAATGCTTTAATAATGCTCAATTTACAAATCTCACTCAGGTATTTGATTATTTTATCTTCAAGCTTAAATAAAAACTATCTAGATTCATTATCTAATAATGCCTGTTCAAGATATTAGTTCATTTGCTTTGCTTTTTTTATATGTCGTTAACTACCTCGCTCAATTTCTCTTTAAATTAATTTCACTTAAATTTCTATATATCTTTATTTGATATTTAATAATATAAAGGATTATTTGCAAAATATTAGTAATTAATTATTTTTGCTAGACTGTCAATTAATCAAAATTTTCTATTTGAATTAAATAATATCCAAAAAATAAATATATTCACAAAATATATAATATTTTTTTTAAATATCACAAAAATATTTTTAGGATTAATTAAAAATTATATTAAATTGATTTAGATAATGATATTTTATTTAAAGTATATCAATTTCAAAATAATATTTTTTCATTAATAAAGATTTTTATTTTACTAAAAATATTCTTAAAATTTTAACCAACCCTAATTTTAAGAACTAAATAAGAAAAATTTAAAAATATTATTATTATCAAAGGCAATAAGGCAGATACAAAAACTCTAATTATTTATATATGGTAAGTGTTAAATTGTTAAATGTAAGTAAATATAGCATATAAATGTAGAGAAACATATATAAATATTTATTTTTGAAGTAAAATAAAATCAATAAACAAAAATAGATAAATTAAATATTTTGAATAAAAAAAATAAAACAAAAATTATTATATTATTTATTTTTTTAATTATTGAATAAATATTTGAGAATAAATTTTAAAAATTTTATCATTCAATTCAAATAATAAAAAATATTTTATTATATTGATTTCATATTTAATAAAATTCATTTCAATAAAATTGTGAATGTAAATTGATGAATAAATTTAATTCATAGAAAACTAAAAGAACAAAGATTAAAAGGATAAACATATGATTTATCATCAAATTTGACACTGGAAATTTACAGGTAAAAAAGATATCATTCAGCATAAAATTCAAGTAAAAAGCAAAAAAGTAAAAATCTAAAGCCTGTAAAACAATCTATTTTTATTAAATTCTGACAGATTACATAAAAATAACAGTGATTTAAAAAATAATCAATCTCTTAAAAATAATACAATATAACCAATAACTATCAAATAATTTAGATCAAAAAAAGATATCATGGGCAAAATATACAATTCTTTTACTTTAGTAGTCATTCTTTTCCTCATAAAAGCTTCATTATAGATTATAATTAATCCTTTAACAATGAGGGATTCAATAGAGAAATTATAGTATCCAAATAACTCAATAGATTTATCAAGTATAGAAAGAGATGGTTATTTCATTTAGTATGAGTTTAGTAATAAAAGTCCTGGAAGAATTAAAATATTATTCTAGCAACCATTAAATGAAACAAATTGGTTTGGAATGGGATTTAATTATCTGATGCACAAGAGCCATATGATAATAATATAATTTGTAGGAGGATATATAGATATTTATGAAGCGTATTCTTAGGATTATTCTTTTCCTTAAGCTAAAGAAATAACATCATTAGATTTGATAGGTTATTATGAAGATTAGCAGTCAAAATATATTTTAGTTGAAGCAGACTTTCATGAGAATGATAAAAATTACATTAGTATTGCATATGGTTCTACATAAACTATGCAGTTTCATGGAAGAAGAAAGGGTAGATATATCATTCCTCTTGAACCAGGTAAAATATCAAAGATTTAATTTTTCTTAAAAAATATATTTTATTTGAAAAACAAAGATAGAATTAGCTAATAAAATACAAAGAATATCATTAAGCTACTAAATATTTTGACACTTTAACATTAATTCAAATAATTTCTAAATTTTTCTATGATTTACATCAATATTTTTGTAGAATAACATTTTTATAAGAAAAATATTCTTTTAATTTATCTATTTATTGCTACTTGAATGATAAAAAGAAATCTAAATATTAATTTTGTAATATTGATAGGTATTGCTGTTAATAAAAATGATGAAGTCATAGTTATTAATATCATTTATAAATTACATACTACTTGGCTCACTTATGGATGGGGATACTTAGCTGATTTCTGCATTATTTCAATCAGATATCTAAAAGGGTGGAAATACTATATCACACTCCACTCCTCATTATTTTTTATTTTGAATTTGTTTACTGTGATTATAGAGTTTCTACTTATCTATTATAATTTACCTAGAATATATAATATATCATATTTGGACATTTATCTCCATTTCATCTTAGGTACTCTATTTCTAGCTATCGTAGTATTCCAACATCTATCAGGTAAAATATATTTATCATATTTAAGATCATAATCAAATATTTTTATCATATTTATAATATTTTTATATATAATTTTAATATAGGCTATTTTTTGAAAAGAGCTATTGAAGATGAAAAAGTTTAGTTAATGATTCCAAGAATAAAATAAATACATAAATACATAGGATATAGTCTTTATATTTTGGGTAAGATTGCCATTTTTACTGGAAAATGGGCTTCAACCATCCTAAAGAACTCAAATAAATCTCGCTACTCATCTATGAAAGATTCTTTACAGTATGTTAAACTTTTTTTTCATTTTATTAACAAATATTTTTAACAATTATTTTAGAGATTTTACTTTGATATGGATTTTATGGATTATGATTGAGGGACTATACAATAAAGGATACATTTAAAAAATTATCTATCAAAATTTTATATACTTGATGAAAAAAGCAAAGATAAAAAAAAATAATTTATCTTAATCAGAAAAAAATTTATTAATGTCTTTGATAAATAAACAAAATACCATTTACGAAATAGAGTAATAATTTCCAAACCTCAATTATTGCATTATTGGACAAAAGGTATATGACCTTACTGGATTTATGCACCCTGGAGGCAATTATATGCTAAAGCTAATAAATGGTTAAGAGGTTTAAAGATATTTAAATGGTCAACAACATATAGAAGGTATATTTTATTAAATTAAAATAAAACCTATATTTATTTAAGACATCTCACAATGTCATATTGATATAAAATTTTTAATCATATAAACTCATATTTAAAATTTGTATTTTTAATTACAGGTTTTTAAAACTCAGTTGATAAAATAAATAAACCTTTTACTCATCCAATCAGTTCTATATTATTTTTAAAAGAAAAATATATTGGAACTATTGATTACAATGAAAGAAGCATACTATATTTTTCTTAGAATACCTTAGAAATTGAGAATGAGAATAAAAATTATGAGTTGATTAGAAAACAAAGTGAAGAAATCGATGATATAAATGAAAAAATAAATGTTAGGTAGAGTAAAGAAACACAAAATTTTTACAGTATAAGTTAAGAAGAGAAAGTAATTCCCCTTATACATGATAATTACAATTTCTTAATAGTCAAAAAAGACAAATTCCTAATTTACTTCTAAAATAGTAATTGTACTGTCAGAAATACTATGAAAGGCTTGTCTTGGCTAGGTCTACATTTCTCAATATATAAAAAATAAAATAAAAATTCTAAAAATAGACTATACACTACTGTACTTTGTATGACAGAATATAACTAAAGAAAAAGAAAATAAATTTCTCAATTTCTAAGGAATAAAAACTTAAATGTTTAGTTTAAAGTGCAACATTTTGATGATAAATTACCATTTATTATTAAAAAATATAATTCAGAAGGAGCTTTTAGTAAGTATATTCACGAAAATTAAGATCATATTTACAAGATAGAAGGCCCACTTGGAGTAGGGTTAGAAATGTCAGATTAATTTGATGGAAATATAGCAATAATCGCTAATGGAACTGGTATCTTACCCTTCCTAGATTTACTTAATTATTATTTACAAAAAAATGCTTACTTGTATGCAAAAAAGCTGAATAAATAATAACAATTTTTGAATTTGTTTGAATAATCTGATGAAGATTTTAGTTATATACTGAACACTAACATTTATTTATACTGCTCATTTGAAAATTTGAATAATTTTTATGGACATGAAATTGTCTAAGATATTTTAAAATCAGAAGAGTTGCTTGGAATTAAAAATTTCCATTTAACTCTAAAAATGAAAGATATTTAATAGCTTAAAAACTTCAAAGGTGATTACACAATTTATGAAAATTACTTTGACAAGAATTTGATAAATCAAATTTAACCAACTGTTTTAAAAGATGTTGAAAGAATTTATGTATCAGGGTCATATGATTTAACTTTTGCTATCTCAGAAGCTCTCAGATCTACTTCTAATCTTAGCTAAAAGTTGTTTTATGTATGATTTAAAGCTTTATTTTAAAATGTAACTAAAATAATTGATAATAAATAATATCTACTTTTAATAATTATAATGAAAAACTCATACTAAAAATATTATTATATTTTTTATTTATATATATAATTCAATTGTAAACATTAAATTATTCATAAATTTTTATTTTATTTTGTTTCACATTTCATGAAAATAATAGTTAGAGACAGAAAATTTAAAGATATTTATTACTTATCATCCAAAATGTTTTGAAATAACACCATCATAATATTAAATGATACAGAAAAACTTTATTTTGATTGACATATTCAAATAAATATTCCTATAAATTTTATTTGATAACTTTTTAAATTAAATTTACATTAAATACTCTACATTAATTCTCTTTATTTTTATGTCTAAATTTTGAATGATTTAAAATAGGCTTTTTTATAAAGTTAAAATAAGTACTAATTAGATCAAAATACCAACTTAAAAAATAATAACTCTTACCATTCTGATTCACTATAACCGTATTTTGTATTTTCAAAGTAAAAAATATCTCCACTATTAACACATTATATATATTAAGCTAATCAAAAATGTGACAGCTAAATTTAATCATTTAAAATAGAAAACAAATATAAAATATTTGATTATATCACTTCTAAAATTAATAATATTTTTGATAAGATTATTATAATTTAGTTTTAATTTGTTAATACTTGATATAATTTAACAATAATTTTGAGATAGTTATATTGTGTTAGACTATATTTTGTATAGATATAAATATACTAATTGAATTATAATAATAAATAAAAATGAAAATGTAATGTTTCATAAAGATCCTAATTTGTTTTAGTTAATTTTAAATTAGTTAGGAGTGTGTTACTAATCAAACTTTATTTTTTTATCTCTTATAGATTATTAAGAAGATTTAACTTCACTATTATTTATAGTTTTTAGCTATTATGGGATATTTAGTTTATCATTAAATTCAACTTTAGTAAATTCGTCCTGAATACTTAAATTTGAATTATTTAATGAAATCTAAACTGTATTTGCATCTGAAACAAATTTTTTGTGTAATTTAAAAGTTTTTTTTTGCCTTTCTTAATTATTAAAATGTTCATTTTAAATTTATTGACTCGTAGATTAATATAAACATTTTTCATATGTATTTAATTTATCGTTTTGTGAGCTATATCTGCCGAATACTTAAAGCTAGAGTTGTTTTTAATCAGTAGCCTCCTAGAATATTTTTAACAAATTAGGATCTAGCAAATCAATCAGTTTTTAATCTAATTTAGTGCAGTTAGATTTTTTGACTATTTTTTAGTATGCTTAAAAAGCGTCATTTGCTTTTTATAAATCTGATCTATTATCTTGATAAAGTAAATCTACTTCTTTGCTTTTCTAATCCCAGCTTTCATTTATGTCTTTTTTGATTGCTAAGTTTGACTAAATGGTAGGTTTAGGCAAGTAATCAAATAATTTTTGTTGATCTTAGTCTAAAAGAAGCCTTTTTAACTTTTCAACTTCTACCAATTTCTTTAAGATATTAAATATGTCTAAATTATGGTATAATTTATCAACGCTGTATTTTATAATTTATCTTTTCTTTTTATATTCACTTGAAGGAAAAATAAATGATTTGAAATATTCCCAAGAACTTATTTTCATACTTTTTGTCTATTTGTCCATCAGTTATTTGAATTAAGTTTCTTTGGTTTTTTATTACAAATAATAATTACCTTCAAGCTGATCGATATTTGGTTCGTTATTCTTAATGTAATCATATTCATCAATTCCACTTAATATATTTTATACATTATTAATTTATTTATCATTTTGTTATTACAATTGATACTATTCATAATTCTATTAATAAAACTGTAAACCCACATTTCCATGTAAAGGACTTTTTTAATCAAGTTTTATATCCATATATTAGGACAATTAATTATTACTTAATATGTTCTTTTCTGATTGAATTGGACTATTTAGAATCATCCCTTTTTAATTGGATTTTGCATTTAAGCTTTCCTTCCTATCTAAAAAATTTCTTTTTCTTAAAATATTTTGTGATTATTCAATCTCTTGATCATCTTTATCATTTGATTTCTTTTTGTTTAATTTGTTTAGCTGATTGCTAGAAGTTTTTACTTTTTATGATATTTCCTATTTAATATTGCACAGGTTCTCTTATTTATTTTTTTCACCCTCGTCATATTTAAATGCTTCATTTATCAGCTTTAAATTTAGCTTTATCTATGAAAATTTTTTGCAAAACAAATATCCTAAGGCAAGGAGACTTTGTGTAAAACCTCCTATTTCTGATATTATGCTATTGAAATTCTTATATGTTCTCTTGTACACACCTTCTTTTTACTTTTCGAACCTAAAGATAATACTTAAAAAGTATTTTTAAGAATTTGGTGGATAGTCCTATTTTTAATTTTTTTTTATAAACATGAACGTAAGTTAATTAAATTGATTTAAAAAATACAAAATTAGTAAGATTTTTAATAATTTACACTAACTTCGTAGAAACTAAAGGCAGGAAATGACTGTGTAGAGATATCTGAAAAAAACCACCCAAAATCGCTATAAACATAATTATTCCTGATGTATAGAATTACATCCTTAGGGATCTATGTACTAGTACGCCAAAACATATCTCTGGAGTAAATCTTAAAGGGATTATTTTTTATTGTAGGATCTACGTAAGAATCTGAAAGTTACAATCCGAAATTTGCCTTTTATAAATAAAAGTCTAATTCGCTTTTTGGTTTACAGTTTTATGAGCATTATTAAATGATCAATTCAATAAGAGAATATTCTAAGGAGGGAAAATCACCTTAAATTACATATTGATAATCAGCTGGTAGGCAATACATACTTGTATAATTAAGGCTTGTATAGTAATGCTAGTTATCAAGATTTTAGAAATTATCTAGTGAGCATTTCTACAGTTAAATATTTGTTTTATTCCATACAGTTACATACTATTTTGTAGTTTCGTTGAAAACTAAAAATTTTTATCTCCACTAAGCTGTAATTGTATAAATACTTTCATCGATGTAGTAATTATTAGTCAAAGGATGTTCCATACCAAATGCAATAGGAAACGTTTTACTAGAAGCTTGAAATGGAGCTGGATTATCTACTTATCTTTCATTGTAAATAACCTAAGGATTTGTTCTTTGAAAAACATCTAAAACTATAAAGAATAGACGAAATGAAATAAATCCCACAATCATAATAGTTATAAAAGAGCCAAAGGTAGTGTGAAAGGAAGACGACCCGTTGAATCTCAAAAGCATTTCACTTCCAAAAATGTCAATTTTTTTCATTTTATTTAATGTTTGATGACCTAGCTTTTTCTTGATTAATATTTAAGTTTGATTTTGCAAATATTTTCAAAGATTTTTATTTATTTAGAAATCTTAATTTATAAATCCTATATAAAAATAGTTGTTCTTACAATTTGTGTTAATTAAGAAATATCGTCATTAGATCAAGTAATTAAATTAGAGTTAAATAATTGGTGCATACTAATTTTAATAGTCAAAAATTTAAGAAATCTAAATTAAATTTAAGTGCATTTTTATAATTAATTGAATATTTCAAAAAAAAAATACAACCAAATATAAATAGTATTTATTTATTTTTAGATTAAATTATGAAGTGGAGCCACACAGATATATTTCAAAAATTAAACTAAGTTTATTAAACTTGAACCATATTGATATTCTTTAAAATGGATTTAAATATTACAGAAATTTATTCTGCAAATAAATACTTAAGTATTATCAATCCATCGCAAGATTTTAATGAATTTTATAAAATAATATAGCATTCCATTAAAGATTATTAATATCTTCAATAGTTAATTCAATAATACAAATCAGTTAAACAGATTAAAAAAATTTATTTCATAAAGTTTAATTTTCTAAAAGATAAGATGGATAAGTAAAGAAAATTTATTTCTTTCATAAGCCTATCTAAATTTTATGTTTAAAATACTGATTTTAAATTTATTAAAATTATTAACTACTTAGGCTACTTTACCTTAAATCCTCAATTATGGTATACGAAAGAGTCAGTTAGGATGAGTATGATTTTCAATTTCAAAAAACCACTAATTTAGAAAGTTTTTTGGTATTAAAGGGTTTTCGTGCTAAAGAGTATTGGTAGTTATTCTCCTCAAACTTGAACCTTTTATCAACACTAAAAATTATTATAATCAAAAATTATTTTTATTTGTTACATTATTTTTCACATTTAACAATAATTTAAAAGCAATTAAGGGAATGAGTGAGGTATTCATGATAGTACTATCTTTTATTTTTAAATATATTACAGGGATAACTTAAAAATATTAAAACAAATAATCTAAAATCTAATTTAAAAATTAAAACATTTTTATAAATACACATTTATTAATCAATGAATTTTTTTCTAATTTAATTAAGTTAATTTATTATTTAATAAGAAAACAATATAATAGTAAATTATTGAATATCATTGAATAAATTCTTTTCTTTTTGAGTTTTAAAATAGATTAAATTTTTTTTATTTTAGTAAATAATTAATGATAAATAATGTTAAAGATTTTATAATGGTAAAAATAAATGTGAAAATAAAATGAAAGTTGTAAAAAATAAGAAAAGAAAAATATTTTAGCTAAATATATTTGAAGATGATACATTTAAAATGAAACAAGATATAGAAAAAAAGATATAAATAAATATAATTTATGATGACAAAATTCAAATAAAAAATATTTTTCATTTTAATTTATTTGAAGATATAGAAATTAATATTATGTATTTAAACTTGAAAAATATTAAAATTTAATTAGAATTAAACAGTTTAGTTTTAATTTAAAATATCTAATTTTAATTGAATATGATTTTTTATCATCATACAAGAAAATTATTTATTCACCAACCCTCTCATGATTTGTGACATAAATACCAAAATTAAATTAAATTGTTTATTGAATAAATCCTCAAAATTTCAAAGATCCTATCGTCTATATCACACAGCAACAACAATTTGTTATTTATGATACAGCTTCTCCAGCAGCAATTTCTTTAATGCGAATGCAACAACAACATATATTTTCAATACACTTAGTATTTATAAAATCACAGCTAATATTTTAGATGTATTTAAAGCAATTTTCACATAATCCTTAAGGAGTCAATAAATTTTACATGCAATCCCCACATTTTAGACATCCATATGAAAAGCAACATTCTCCTTCATCGTTGGTGCATAATTTACCACAATCTAATGCTTTACAGCATTTACAATCTATTGTGAAAGAACAACATGACTTTATACATTATCCTGAATTTAAGCAGCAAATCTAACAACAACCATCAAATGCATCAGTACTACTTAAAAACTTTACAGTCTCACCTCGACAGCAAAACATTTTAGTAGAATACCAACACTAATTTACCCATGATCCAAAACAAGAAACTGGTGAATAAGCAATTTCTTCTATTAAATTTACAAGCTAAATTAAACAATTATTCCCCTTACAGCAAATTCGAGTAATGTAAGTAATCAAAATACCCATGACTTTAAAAGGAAAGAAAAATACATGAAAAAATAAATCAGCTATCCATTTTAAAAAGCAATCATCTGCATAGAATATATAGCAGCATCGCTTTGTGTGGTAACCAGGAGTCTCGCTAAACCAATAAATATGCATATTAGATTATTTGCTTATATTATAAGCGAAAGTATTTGGTTAGGAAGATGGAACATATCTCTAAGCAGTTCTCTTTTTGTTTTGATTAGAACTATACATGTTTGGATTTTCATGTGCTGTTTTCTAAAAATTAATTCCGCTACAAGCCATTTCCAAATCATGAGAATTTAACTTATGAGGATTCTATTTTACATAATTATTTTAGTTTTAGTTATAGCTGTTCTGTCTTTAACCATTTGGAAAGTTTTAACAATTTGCGCCATTTTAGATTCTACTAGTCTTATTTTTATAAAACAGTATTAAATTTCATTTATTCATTTACACCATATTTTAGATTTGAATTATTTTAGAATTTGATGCTTTAAAGCTAAGTAGACATTTGCTCTAATGTTTTAAATAATAATTTACGTTCTAATCATACATAGTTGGTGTTGAAATTTAGTTGAATTAATGATTCAGTAACTCTTGTTAGTACATTTAAGAATTAGAGCAGCTTAAATCACAATGCTGAGCTCCATTTTATAAATTATATATATTTTGATCCTGCATGCTCAAATCTTCTAATTAATATTAATATTTCTTATTACAATTTTTATAATTTAAGAATCGAAATCAACTTTTTTATTGAAATACTTTTTGATAAACAATAGGAATTAATTTTAAAAAGCATCTTAAATTCCACACATTTTTCTTGATTTTTTAGTAAAAATGTTATAATAAATTTATGGTTGGATAATATTATAAAACATTTAAACAAATTATTTTCAAAATTACTGTTTTCAATATTAATTTATTCAAATAAAGTGGTTTAAACAGATATTATTTTATTTTACTTTCATAAATCTCAAAAATTTTAAATATGATTTATCATATTTCATTTTTTTTAAGATTACATCTCGAATTCAAGAGATAATTAAATTTGTATTTTTGTGATGTAAAAATAAATCATAAAGGAAAAAATCAAGATTTTCTAAATAAATTATGGATATTTTTTAATTTTTTAAACTTAATAATTAATTGGTAATTAAATGTATTTCGATGATTAGGACTTTAGAAAAATTTTTGAGTACTACTTAATGTATTTAGAATGAATAGATAATAAAGTATTGCTCATTCTATTTTATAAATACAAATTATTTAAAATTAGCAAAAGAATTTGAATGTATTATGTTCAAAACGTTTGAATGTTAATAAAATATTTAAAAAAAATATTACTAACAAAATCAAACCATTTTTTACTTTAGAATTATAAATTATTTGTTAAATGTAAAATATTTCTTATTTTGATTTCAAAACTTAAACAGCATATAAGCTATTATTATTTTATTATTTAGATTGGCCATTTTATTGCTTTTAATAAAAGATTTATAAAAAAATGAGGGCGAAGTCTTTATATATTTTTTTTAATTTTATTTCAAATTTTTATTTTTAACTTTTGATTTTTTTTAAAAAAAGAAAAAATTTGTATGAAACTCACTCTATATTTTTAAAAAACATTCTATTTAAAATATATCCATTAAAAATATATTAAATAAAAAATTTATTTTAATAAATTTTTAATATAGTCAAACAAACATTTATAAAATATAAATTTTAATTAATTTTAATTAGTTAGTTATTATCAAATTTTTTCTAATTGATTAATTCTACATTCAAATTTACTTGGTTTATGTTACTTTTCTTATTTTAAAAAAATATTAGCTTCAGCTTATTAAGAGTTTTTGATATCTTCTTAGTTTATTTTATTTTAAACTTCTACTTTCATAAATTCGTCTTAAATGCTACTTAAATCAGATTGATTACAGCTATTACCATCAATTATATAATCTGACTTGATTTGATTTTATTATTATTATTATAGTTATAATATTTTTTCATGTTATTTTACATCCGATTAAGATAAAAACTACTCATAAATATTCAATTTAGCTGATTCACTATTTTACCTCATGATTTAAATGTTTTACCTCTCTTCAGCTTCTTTCTGAAAGATCTAAAGCAGATTACGATCAAGCAGGTTTATAATCTTTTTATCTAAGCCTCCTTAAGTTTATTTCTATGTTATATTCATGTATGATTAAAATGCGTCACTTAGCTTTTGCATTTCAGATCTTCCATCTTAATACATGAAATCTATTTCTTTATTTTTTTAATCCCAAATTTGAGAAGACTATTTTTTCAAAACTAAATCTGGCTGAATTGTAGGCTTGGGTAGGCAATCAAATAATCTTAACTAGTCTTAATCTAGAAGTAATCTCTTTAATTTTTCGACATCCACTAATTTCTTTAATATATTAAATATATCGAGATTATGATATAACTTATTGACGCTGTATTCAATAACTTATTTCTTTTTTTTATACTTTTGAGAAGGAATTAGGAGCGATTTAAAATATTCCCATGTACTGACATTCATTTTATTAGTTTTTTTTTCTATCATTTATTTAAATTCACTCTCCTTATTTCTTTAGGCTATGGTATTAGTTCGTTTTAAACGAAATTTACTATCCTCACTAAAAATGCTTTACTCCTCAGGAGAATTTAATGTATTTGAGTGGTTTGTTTTTGATTTATCTCTGTCTATCTTACTAAGACGAGATTAATAAAATGAATATCTATCATTTTTTATATTAATATCTTTTTAATCAGTGACAGGAACTTGATTTTACTAAGTAGTCATATTATTATTACTGGTTTAATTTGCATGTTGAGGTAAAAAATTTAAATCTTAATCTTATTATTATTTTTAATTTTTTAATTTATTCTCGTTTGAGTTTTGCTTCAAAAAATTTCTCTTTCTTAAAGTTTTATTCTTTTCTTCATTAACCTGCAATTCATCTTTATTTAATTTATTGGTCAATTTTTATTGTAAATCAAGTCTTTGTTATTTTTAACCTGATTTATCTTCTTAATCATTTTAATTGTTATCTATAATAGTTTCATCATAATTAAAAGACTAATTTATTAACTCTAAATTTAACTTTAATTTAGAAAATCTTTTGCAAAACAAATAACCAATCGCTAAAAGGCTTTGAGTAAAGCCACCTATTTCTGAAATTATACTATTAAAATTTTAATAAGTTCTTTTATAAACACCTTCTTTTTGCTTTTCAAACCTAATCATGATTCTCAAAATGAATTTCTAAGAGTTTGCAGGATAAGTCTATTTATTGAATATTTAGTAAAAATGATATTATTATAAAATCTTTTTGAAAAAAAATTAATTACTGTATCTTCAAAATAGCTATAAGAAGGAAATTTCTGAGATTTTACATCTGAGAAAAACCAGCCAAAATCGCTGTAAACATAATTATTCCTCAAGTAAACTAATACATCTTTTGGTAATTGAAGACTTGTACCCCAAAACATATCTCTTGAGTATATTTTAAATGGATTATCTTTGATTGTTGGATCTACATAAGAATCAGAGAGTTACATTCCAAAGTTGGCCTTGTTTAAAAATTGAGTTATTTAGTCTTTTGGTTTACAGTTTTGAGTGCATTGTGATACGCTTAACTACAAATAAGAGTAAACAAGAGAAGGAAAATCACCTTAAATAGCTAAGTTAAAATCTGGAGGAAGACAATACATATTAGTATAATTAAGTTAGGTGTAATAATGTTAATTACTTGGATTTTAAAAGTTATCCAAAGTGCAAGGCTTTAAATTCAGGATTGTGTAATTCCAGACTGTTTAATAATTTTATGTTGTCTCATTGTATATTAAAAATTTTTATCTGAAAGTAGCATTAATAGTATAGATTCCTTCATCAATATAATAATTTTATAATATAGGATCTTCCATTCCAAATGCTATCGGAAAAGAGTAGCTAGTGGCGTTAAAAGCAGCAGGATTATCTACTTATCTTTCATTATAAATGACTTAAGGATTTAATCTTTGGAATACGTCAAGAACTATGAAAGTTAATCGAAAAAATATAAATCCTACTATTAAAATAGTTACAAAAGATCCTAACTAAGTCTAGTAAGACTACTTTCCATCAAATCTCAATAAAATTTCGCTTCCAAATAGATCTATTCTCTTAAGCATTTTGCAAGATTACCTTCACTTATCCTAAATCTGTATAATTTTTTAATTTTTTTTTTTTTTTTTAATTATTAGTGATAATACTAGAATCTAATTTACTTTGCTTTTTATTAATAAACTGTAAACATTTTTTGTTAAAAAAGTTACTTTGAAACTAATTATTTAAAATTTAAAGAAAGTAAGAATGTGTGCTTATCTATAATTCTTAAAAATAATTGTGAGACATTATTAAAACTAGTAATCTTGAAAATTATAATAAAGTATGATCAAAAACTATGTACAAGCAAGCTACTTACAATCTTATCATAAAGCTAATTTTATAAACCAATAAATAAATATTAAAAAAAAATCTAATTAATCAATATTTCTAGCTTAACTTGTAAACGAATAAAAATAGATTGCTTTATTAAAGGTTAATACCAAAAAATAAATTGCTTGCAATTGATTAAAAGTAACAAAATTATAATAAGTGCTTTTCAAAAATCCATAACTAGAAAATCATTAAATTCTTATCATCTATAATTGACCTCAATATATATTTGATATATGACTTATTTCTACTACTTTTATAAAATTAAAAGCTTTTGATTATTTTGTAAGAAAATTTTTATAGTCACTCACACAAAAATAATATTGATTGATGTTGGGAAAAATTAAAAAATACAAAATTCTTACATCAAAAAATATAAAAATCACGAGCTTTACTAAGTAAACCAAATCTGTGTTAAATGTAATCAAGAAATTAGAGGCTAGTAACAATTTTGTGACAACCTTTAATACTGAGCAAAAATTATTAAATTTATTTGTGCTAATTTATATGTTTTGATTATAAAGCTCTTCATTAAACTTGATGTGATCTTACAGAAATAACTTTTTTGCTCATTTTCATTTATTTTCAATATTTAAAAAAAAAAAAATTATCGCTACTGAGTAAAAATGCATTTTTAATAATGTTTTAAAAAGTGTAAACATAAACTTATTATTACTATTATCATTTATCTTAATTTCTTTTAGAGGGTAATTTACAAAATATTTCACACTAATTTATTGATATTATTTTTATTGATTTATTAGTTTAAAGATGAATTAAATCTATAAAATTTATAAAGAATATTATTTGAAACCAGAGACTGTTTATTTAGCCAGAGCTTATAAGTCATATGAACATGAATTAAGATTTAGGTATTTATTGAAAATTGTTTTCATTAAATAGAAAAAAGTAGTGAGCGTGTGATAATAATAATATCTATATATAAAATCAATAAAGCTTTATCCTTTGATATTAATTAACAAAAATATGTGGAATTATAAAGCTAAGCTAATTTGTTTATATTAATCTATTTATTTAAAAATTTGAATGAATCTAAAAAATATAAACAAAACTATAAATTATGTAGTATATATTTAAATAATATATTAATTTATGAAAATCAGCTATCACTTTTACACAAATCAACAATAGAAAATATTGTTGATGCTAGACCACCAATAATTCCAATTCCTAAATAAAAGTAATTCAATATTTTTTACTTTTACGAAATATCATGTTGAAATGAAAAATTATACATAATTACAGGAAAAACAAATTATAAAGCTGTTCCAGCAAAGGCTCCTATTAAATTTAAAAAGATTGCAAATCTAGGAATAAGGAATGCAAAACTAGAAATGATAATAGTCACAAATGTTCTAAAAAAAAATCTTTTCATTTTATAATTTTTCTCTTGTGGTTTTATAATTGATTTAATTAATCTCGAGCTTTCTATTATTTGAAGACTTGGTAATAGTTATAAAGGGTAGCTCATTACTAAAGCTATAGCATAAGTTATCTAAAAATAGGCCACATCAGATCTCTTTGGCAGAGAAAACAAAATAATTTCACTTAAAGAATCACCTTAAGCCATAGCCCCAAGAATTGAAAATCCTACATATAGCAAAGTGATAATAACAGAAGTAAATTTAAAAATAGATTTGAAAACTTTATCATCCTCAACAGTATTTTTAATGGAGAAAATAACTCCTATGCATTCAAAAGAGTATATACTGACACCAATCATGAGAGGTAAATTAGAAAAATCAAATAAATTTGTTTCATTTCTGACATTTTATTGATGAGTGTTTGAATCAATTAAAAGATGGATGTTATATCCTATTATTGCTAGGAGTGTACATATTATAAAGAAATTTGCTACAAAAGATATTTTAGCAAACAAACTTATATTATTTATAAGATTCATTGGTAATATTATGGCTAAAGCAATGCAAAGATACCTATTTTTTATAAAGAAAAAATTATGATTTAACTTTTAATATGCTTTTTAATTCAAATTTTTGATATCTTTTTAAATTGGGTGCTTATTTTCTGACTAAATTGGTTAAACAAACAAATGAATTCTATACAAATAACTTATTTCAATGTCATTGATAGTTTAAATAAAATTTTGAAAACTCATCAAAAAAAAATAAAAAAGATAAAATAATTTTAATCTAAAATTTTGAATTTAATTTAATGATAAAAATATTACAGGAACTCGTGCAGTTTGTTAGTTTCATTTTCATCTTCAAAAACATGCTCGAAGAATTTCAAAAAGAATATAATATAGCTTATACAGCATCCGAATTAAAAGATAATAATGAAGAATTTGACACAGAACATACCTTTTCTTCCAAAAAATAATTAAGCTAACTATTCATAAGTCATTCCTTTTTTTCCATATTTTTCAGCTACTTAAAATAGCAGATCCATAGTTCTATATACAATTAGTGCTATCATTAAGAATATTATTGTAGCAAGTAAATAACCTGACTATTAAAATGCGTAGGGAAGTGCTAATATTCCAGATCCTATATATCCCTATTTGTATAAATTTGTTAAATAATTGCTTAATGTAATACTAAAGTTAAATTAGACTATATATATATTACTTTGAACAAGTTGACAGTCGCTTCTTACTTTGATGAAAACTTTTAAACTGATTGGCTTTTATCATTTTGAACTTCTAGATTTTAAATATTCTTTTAGTTTTAACTCAATTCCTAATTAATAGAGTTGATTGTTGTATCTGAGCTTTTGCGGGCTTACTAAACATCTTCTTAAAATATAGAAGGAGATTTTTCCATCATTTTTGCTAATTGTTTTTTTATAAAAAATGCTAATTTAATAAAGTAATCACAAAATTATTTATGCAAACTTTTTAATATAAAGTTAGATAGTCTTTTACTTTTAATTACTATGTATTAATCAAAAGGGCAAAAGATTAAAAAATTAAGTTCGCTTGAAAAAATAATCTAACAAGTAATATTATCAAAAAAAGCATCAAATTAAAGTGATTATTCAAAGCATAATTTTTGATAAATTTTTATTTGCAAAATAAAAGTAAAATCAACCAATAATAATTTTGTAAACACTCTATCTTTTTTAACGTAAATTTTATTATTATCTTGAAAAGGTAAAATGATTTTTTTAAAATGTTACTTTTCTATTTTCCTAAATCGAATCATAAAATGTAAAATATTAAAAACTAAAATATTCATCTAACATATTCAAACTTGGACATATAAATAAAAAACTATATGTGATAAGATTTTATATTAAGTTTTATTAAGCTAAATTTAAAATAATATTATTTAAGTTTTATTTTTTTGAAATAAATTAGACTTTTAATTTAAATTTATTTTTTTCGTTAGTATAAAAATATCTTTGGTAATACTTATGAAAATTTATTACGAGTATTAATTATTTGTAAATTCTTTTATTTTATACCAAAACAATTACATAAAAGATGCTCTGAATATTTCTTTTTCAGCAAATATTATGATCAAATTTACAAAGAAACTAACAGATATAATATGCAAACAAACTAACAGATAAAATATTCAAACAAACTAGCAGACAAAATAATATTTGAATTGGAATTATTTTTGTAAATTTATAGCACACATTTTAATTTATATTACTATAGTTTTTTTAATGAATTTTACAAACATATTGGAAGATATTATAAGGAAATACTTAATGAAAATTATCACCTTGTATTCGAATATAGGGATGGAAATTTTTAGATAATTTAAAATTTAAAAGCTAAAAAGTTGTTTATCAGTAAATAAATCTTTGTTACTTAATCTACATTATTATTTGAAAAAAGCAGATACATTTCTACAAACCAAAAATTGATTCAAGCATTTTAGTTTTTGCAAAATGTTAAATATAATTGTGGGGAGTAATCAAAGTTAGATAAATTCGAGATAAATAGAAAATATTAAAAAACAAAACAAGTTGAGATTGATCAATATAAATAATAATTTATTTCAGATAATTTATATTGTTAAAAATTTTTCTAATAGCCTTCCAATCAAAAGATTTTTTTGTATTTGAACACAATATAATAGCTTAAGCATGATGAATTTTGTTTAAAAAGGATAGTAATATTTCTTTAATGGAATTGCATAAGGAGCTCAAGCGGTAGGAATGGATTTGTACAGCCCTTTGAACGGTGTTGATCATGTAATAATTGATTAAGAAATTACATGGTGGGAGATGATCCCAATATGCAATCAAGAAAATAGATATTTTATTTATGCAACTAATGGCAATTACTAGTTTAATCGTTACCCTAAACCTCCTCCTTTGTTAGGTAATTCTTTAATACAATTAAATATCAATTTTACTACTTTATTATTTTGATTTTATTTTTTCTTTTTGCAAAAAATTGAATGGTTTTGAAACATTATAGAAGAAATATAATCTGTTGGCTAAAGCAAAAGTTATTATTTTTCTTTGTATTTAAAGGATAATTTTCAGAAACATCTGGCTACTGTGCTAGATAATTAATGAGATAATGTAGGTCTTTTGAAGCCACATTTAGATTAGGAAATTACTAAGCAGGAAAATCAATGGTTCCTTTAAAATGCCATTGTCCAGTCAGTTGTTGCTCTTGTCCTTGCGATAGACCTGAGCTATATGTTTCAGATGTTAGTGATCAATTAATGGGGACTCTGAAAATACCAGGTTATGGTCCTATTTGTTGCCCTGTAGGATAAAATACTTGCTCATAAATGGAAATTGAAATGTATGATCCTCAAGGAAATTTAAGATTCAGAATATAATCAGAGTGTTGTTAGAAGAGTGTTGTCTGCATGCCTTTTAAATGTTGTGGCTGTGAGCAAACAGAATATAATATTTTAGATCCAAATTATTAACCAACAGGAGGTGTCATTAAAAATCTTTTAAATGAGTGTATGACTGAGTTATTTAGCAGTGCTGATTTATTTGCTGTTACCTTTCCTCCCAACTGTTATCCTTAAGATAAAGTTTTGTTAATCCATGCTGCTATTTGGATTGATTATTTATAATATAGAGCTTGATCAAATGAGATTTAGAAAGATGTATCCCTCATTCATTGTAAAATTAGATTTTAACGAATTTATAAAAAAAATCTAATATAAAATCCTAAAAATAAAACTGATAGTTTAATTGATAAATTCTAGATAAAATTGAAATAAATTTTATTAATTACCAACATTAGTTATACAAAAATATAATTTTTATTACTTATTTTTAAAATTATTACTTTTACCAATAACATATTAGTTAAATATGAAAATGTTTACCTGTCAATTTTAGCTTTGTATTATATATATATATAAAAATATATTTATATTAAGTAGCATTATCACATTTATATATAATCGGGTTCATTTTTTAGTATGTTTTTAATGGATGTATTTAGGCATAATACTATTTAAATAATTTGTTTATAAGTGAGTTATCACATTTGATCTCATTAATACTTTTTGATATAATCTGGTAGAAAATTTAAAAAAAAGTATAGACAAATTAACTCTATTTTTTAAATTATTCTAAAATCGAGTAAATCACAATTAATTTTGCATTTACCATATAATTTTAATATTAATTTAAATAACGATAAATAATTGCTATAAATTATTTATTTTTTTGTTTAAGTAAAAATTTACTGCTTCAACTATTTTTTTCACTTTTAAAATAAAGTATATTTTTTAATTTTAATCTAATTTATATATCTTTTTATGATCAATTTTTATAAAGTTAGATTAATATAGATTATATTTGATGAATTTTAATATACTAACCTTCTATTAAAATTATGTGAATTAGATAATAAAAATATTCTGGTTTTAGATTTTACTAATAGAAAATTTATTTTTAAAGCTAAATATGGTATTTCTACATTTAAAATTAGTGTTTTAAGTTTTTCAATAATAATTTTTACTTTCACAATTAAACTATTAGTAGCTCGATTAGCTCAGCTGGTTAGAGCATGCGGCTGTTAACCGCAAGGTCGTAGGTTCGATCCCTACATCGAGCGCTTTTTTATTTTACTTTCAAGATTAGTATAATATTTTTTATTTTAATATTTTTGTTTAGGTTTTTTAAGAATTAAATTTAAATAAAGTAATTAATTATCTTTAAAAATATTTTATATTCTATAATAATTAAATATGAGCTTTGAAATTTAAGATCATAGTTATAAAATGATCAAACTTAAAACTTTTTTATAATAAAATTACCAACCAACAAATTTCATAATAAACTGTGATTTCTAAAAATCCTAAAAATAACAACTAAATTTGATAAACTATTATTAACTAATTTAAAAAAAAATTTTATTTAACTCTAACCTATCTCAAGAGCAATTAGACGTTCTTCTTTTACTTAGTTTTGATTATTAAAAATGTTCTTTTGAATGTAAATAAATTAATAAAGTTTTTTCTAATTAATATTGTGATTTTTATGAGTCTGAATTTTTATTTTATTAATTTTTTTTAAGAAGAACATTATTTTTAAAAAATTAATCATAATAATTATATTTTGCATTTCAAAATGTGTTTTTTAAACTATTTTTGCTTTTTAATTAAGTAAATTTTTTATATTTTTCTATCTAAGTGCCTAAGTAAAATAAATTCTTTTAAAATTGAGCCAAATATTTATTAATTTTTAATAATTCAAAAATATATTTTATTAATTTCGTTCGAGTTTACTCTTTATCTCAAAAAAAAAAGAACAGGAAAATGTTAAAGTTTTAATGCATTAAATCTAAACTTTGAAAATTTTGTTATTTTGATTCTTTTAGAACATGAAGTAGCTTAGTATAAAATACCTTCTTAATTTATGATAGGTAGAGTTTTTAAAAATTTAGCAAATAAAATTCTAATTAAAAAACTGTAATAAAAAACATAAATTCTCAATTGAATGTTCTTAACATACATTCATCTTGTAAGTTAATAACGAAAATTTTATGGGATATTTGAGAAATAAGTATTTTTAAATAATTATCATATATTTATGAAAATAACAAAATTTTTAGTATACTCTAGATACATAAATTTACTTTCTTAATTAAGCATTTTTAAAAATTTCTTCCATTCAATAAAAAAAATTTTAATCTTAATATTTTCAAACACTTTTTTATTAGTATAAATTCTTAAATTCTACTTATGTTAAATTGAAAAAGTATTTTACTCTTAAAAGAAAAGCTTAAAACTGTCTTTATAGAATCTAAAATAAAAAATTAATTAGGGTAAATCAGACTTAAGTTAAATTATAAAAATTGAGAAAATAAATAAAGTAAATAAATTTAAGTTTCGTATTAAATAAATGAATTGTTTAAATTTATAAATATTTTTATTATTATTATAATCTTTACAATCAAATTCAAGCTAATGACATTAAATACAATTTTTACCAGACTGAAAATATTCTTTTATATCAATAAATGAGGTTTTAAATTAAATCTAATATAAAAAAACAATTTAAATACTGAATCAATTTAAAAATAATAAATAGTAAACTCTTTATTATTTAGAATTAATTAAAATGAAAAAAAATAGTTGAGGATAAAAAATGTTAATATGTGTCTTATTTTATTTTATAGCTTAAATATTTATATAATTTAACATTAGAATATTTATTTTTTGATAGAGAATATTAATAATAAGTAGATTAAATTAATATATCCATCTAGTTTACCAAATAAAATAAATTATGAAATTAATTATTAAAGCTTGAAACTTAATTCAAATGCTAATTCAAACCATTTACTGGATATTGAATTTATGATTGTTAATCAAGCATTCGTTTTCTTTGATAATTTTTAGCTCATATTTCAAAAAATAGTGATATATTAATATTTTTTCTTTTTTTCACATTAGAAATTGATTTTTAATTTGATCAAAAAGCAAATTATTTAATAGAAATTCTTTTTAATAGGATTAAGGTTTTAAAAGGACTATCAATATAATAAATATGGGAGATAAGTAAGCAGATGATTCTGCTAATATTAGGGTTATATGCCGTATGAGACCTCTTAACTCTTTAGAAAAAAGTACAGGAGGAGAAACGTGCATAGAATACGATGAATAAAGAATATTTTGTAAAGTATGTCATCATTTTTTTCAATTTTATGTTGATATAATTTTGCGAACAATGTTAACTATTAAAAATGCATATTAAATTTAATTTAAAAAGGTGATAGGGACTGAAAAACCTCATGAGTTTACATTTGATAAAGTGTTTGGACCAAATGTTGCATAGAAAGATGTATTCGAGATAGTTGCCAGTCCTGTTATTGAAAGTATAACTTGATAATTTCTATCAAATTTATTTTTAAGCTAATAAAAAAAATAATAATCAAACTATTTATAGGTGTTATGGCAGGATATAATGGAACAATTTTTTGTTATGGGCAGACTTCTTCAGGAAAAACATTTACTATGGAGGTAAACTTAATATGCATATGACAACTTTAATAAAATAGCTTTCTCCTAGTTTAATATTAATATTCATTTATAATAATTAAGGGACCAGATGATGTTAATTAAGAAACCAAAGGTATTCAAAATTAAGATAATTTTCATCATATCACTCACAAATTTAAAACATGAATTAGGATTGATTCCAAGAATGATGGATCGCGTTTTTGAAACAATACTTAATGCAAGCGAAGATTTAGAATTTCAAATTAGGGTTTCATTTTTAGAAATTTATAATGAAAAAATTCAGGACTTGCTAGATCGTATGTTAAATTAAAAGCTATTTAAGAAAAAAAACTTATCATAAATTAATTTACTAAACAAACAGCCGATAAAAATAATTTGCAAATTAAAGAAAATAAAGCCAGGGGTATATATGTGTAGGATGCCACTGAAATTTATGTTACGAGTGCGATAGAAATGAATTAAGTTATGAAAACAGGGTCTTCGAACCGTACTATAGCTGCTACAAGAATGAATGAAAGATCTTCTAGATCACACAGCTTATTCTACTTACAAGTATTCAAAAAAAACTTATAAAATGATACCACGACTATAAGTAAGCTCTACTTTGTTGATCTCGCTGGTAGTGAAAAAGTAAGCTTTTAGTTTATTTTCAATTAATTCATAATAAGTAATAATTAGAAGTAGACTGATTAAATTTGTGGTTGATTAATTCTCACTTTTGGTTTTATTATTTTTTAATAAATTTAAGTAATAGCTTAAATGAAGTTAAAAGCAAAGTTTTAAATTACTTTAATTTTGCAATTTCTTTTCCTAAATTCATCGCACTAAACAAATTTTAATTAAGATAAGCAAAACAAATGTATCAGGACAATAATTAGAAGAAGCTAAAAATATAAACAAAAGCTTAACTTGTTTGGGAATGGTTATAAATGCACTCACTTCTAATGGTAAAGAGCATGTTCCATACAGAGATTCAAAGCTAACTAGAATCTTATAAGAATCGTTAGGAGGTAATGCCAGAACAACTTTAGTTATAAATATATCTATGTGCAGCTACAATGACAAAGAAACACTTTCTACTTTAAGATTTGGATTTAGAGCTAAAAGCATTAAAAATAAACCAAAAAAAAACGAAGAAAAGAGTGCTAAAGAACTTATGTTACTTTTAGAAGCAGCAGAAAGCAAAATAAAATACCAAGAAGAAATTATTTCTACTTTGTAGCTTCAGGTTGGTGGTGATAGAGGATCTATCGACGCTTTGAGATGTAAATCATTTGTTTTATAATCTAAAATAAGATGAATAATTATATATTTACTCACTCTAGAAATTATATCTAAAATTTGTGTAAAAAACAAGTAATTTTTATGTTTTTTATAAATAGCATAAGATGGAGATAGAAAAGACTCGCTTTCAAGGCCTGTAAGCAAAATTCCTAAAGGTGAACACTAAGAGCAAAGTGCATCTATGAAGCTACTAAAATAACATATTGAATTAGTAAAAATGAGAGAGAAAATTGATAATATTACCCGTTAGCTAGGAGATTAAGAAATGGATATTTCCAACAAACAAAATGAAATTTTGACAGTAAATTTAAATTTAATAGAATAAAAATTAATTTTAAATTTAATTAAATAGCTCAGAGAAGATAAAGATGAGTTAGAAAAGAAAGTTTAAGAATAAGTTGTTATGAATAATGATATGTAAAAAGAATTTTAAGAAGTTATAAATGAAGAAAGAGCATCTAAAAATAATGCAATTTCAGATATAACTTCACTAATTGATTAATTTAGGAGACTTAAATCAGATTTAAGCTTTGTCCTCATCAGTGAAAAAGCCTCTTCTTTTGAATAAGCTGTAAGTGCTTCTGAAAAAGAAGAAGGAAAACAATCAGATTAACGCTTAGGGGAAACTACACCTAAAGAAGCTAAAAAATTAACTTTAGACACAAAATATTCAATTGAAAAAGCTGTTGAAGTTATAGAAAAAATTGCTTAGAAATACAATATTGATACTGGATTTGAAAATATGCCCTCAAGTGAACAAACAATTTAAATAGAAGAAAAGAAAAATGAAAATTTAATTGATAAAACTTTGTAGCTTCCTAAAGTTCCAATTCTTTAGCAGATAACACTTTCTTAACCTTCTAATGAAGATGTAATTAATTAATTAGTTAGCTATTTTATTTTTTTTAAAAATATTATCACTTCTAAGAGTAACTAAATATTTAAAATATAATTATTCTATTTTAGCACTATTTAATAATTATTACATATTTCTCATTTTCACTTATTCAAATTAAATAGGCTTAAGAAAGATTATCTGTTTTGTTGTAAACAGTAAAAAAAAATAACATTACAAGTTCAGAATATAAGGAATACTTAAGTACAGAAGAAGATGATATAAGATTATAAACTACAGAGAGCGAGAGCGATTATAAATTTATGAACGAAGATTTAGAAAAAGAAGCTGCAGACATAATAGTAGAGAAAGATGAAGAACAAGAAGATTATGAAAATTTAATTGATAGAAGAGACACAGAGAGTGATCCTCTAAATTAAGCCAATAAAAATATAGCTTAAATTATGGATCAAATTAATTAAAACCAATAGGAAAGTAAAATAGAAGAACAATTGCTTTCACTTTAAGAAACTATTCACAATTTAAATGAAAAAATTAGACATCTTAATGAACAAAATATTTAAGCAATAAATAAAGTAAGTTGATATATTTTTTGATTTTATTTTATGTATCACATTTTTTTTATTTTTTTCTTTTAGGTTAATCATTATAAATAAGCTATCGAAAAGAGAACAAATAAATGCAAGCAAGCAATTTTATAATAGAGAAAATTCTCTAAAGAAAAAATCAATAAACTTGAGGAAATAATTTCAACCTATCTTGGAGTTTTTGTAATATTTTTAATAAAACTATATGTTTTGCTTAGTAAGCAAAATAAATTTCTTTATCCTATAGGAATAAATGTAAAAGGATTTCAATGGCAAAAAAGTGCAATATGAAAAATAAATCATGGAAAAAAATATTTAAATAAATGAATTAAATGAGTTTGTTGAAGATTTTAAAAGGTAAATTCATTGTTCAAATATTTAAAAAATATGGATTTTAATTTTACCAAAGAAACATAAAGAATAAAACCCCTCATTAAACTATCTCAGAGCAGTAAATTAAAATCAAGGAGCTTTTAAAGGAAAGAAAACAACTCTACTCAGAAATTCAGAGATTAAGAAAAGAAAATGATTAAAAAGATGATAAAATTAAAAAGCAAGAAACAGATCTTACTTGTGTAAGAGAAACCTATCTAAAATCAGGTTTACCGAGCTCTTAAGCTATAAGTGATCATTCACCTTTAAATTAAGTTGTTTTTACAAAATCAAATGACAATTTATCTTAATGTGCGAGTGTGAGAAATGCATTTATTAACTATGATTAAAACTATCTAAACAAATTATAAAATGAAAGAAGTGGCAATAATTCTATGTAAAATTCAGGATCTATTCAAGGAAACTCATAATTAGCTATGAAAATGTCATATAAAAATATGATGAGAGGAACTGCTATTAGAGGAGGTAAATATACTTTAATATCAATTAAGATTTATAAAAATGTTATTTTTAACAAAGGTGGAGGAAGTAAATCAAATTTTGAGAAGATTAATAACCTCGGATTCTAATTAGTAGAAGAAGATGAAATGCTTGAAAGAAATAGCTCTAAATACAGCTAATTACATTCATATACTGAAGAAAATTCTTCTCCTTTGCAAGGTAAAAACATGAAAATAATTAACACAGAAGAAGAAGACTCTCGCCCATAAGCATTTAACTTACACAGAAGCGCTCACAAGTTTTAACAAAAAATGAAAACTAAAAATCTAGATTAAGATTAAGAATCTTTATCCTCTTCTCAATCTAAGTTAAGCTAGTCTTCCAAATTAAATAATTCTTAAAGAGTTTTGCCAACATAACAATAAAATTAACAGTAATAAATGTAGTATTAGCAGTTGTAATAACAGAAAGAAAAAAAAGAAGATAATACCTCAGAAACAGGCTTTATAAATAGGATAAAATAGTTCTTTCTTTGAGTGCTGTCAAAATTCCTGAAGAGCATTTTACTGGGAGAATATTTCTTCTTTGGCAGTGAAAATAAATTCAATCCCAGATTATTTTTCGATTATAATAAACATCATATTTGAACTGAACTTCATTGAACAATATTATACTTATTTAAGGTTAAAATTTTAAATGAAAAAAATAGTTTAAAAATACTAACTAAATATTTTTAAGACTAATTAAAATAACACTTTTCATTTTGTTTTAGATTATAAATTTATAAGACTTATATTTATTATCATGTAAAAATTGCATATCAATAAAAATAAATACAACTTACATCTACAATTTATGTTTACGGAAATGTTAAAATTAAAAGTTTTAAAAAAAGGAAACTAATTTTGGTTAATAAATATCTGAAAAAACTTCTGAGAAATTATCATTTTTTAAAAGAGATTTTTACTTAAAATAAAATTCATTAAGCTTTACTTATTCCTAAAATATGTATTTTTGCTTTATTTATTTTAATTACAATTTTAGATGCTCTATTACCTCAGTTAGATAGAGCATGTGGCGTTTCACAGCAAGGTCGTAGGTTCGATCCCTGTATCGAGCTTTTTTTTTAAGTTAATATAATTTTTTAATTAAAAATAAATCAAATAAAAAAAATTCGACACCTGTGAGAATTGAACTCACGCTCCCAGAGGGAAACGGCTTAGCAGGCCGCCGCCTTAACCACTCGGCCAAAGTGTCCTTCATATTAGCTCATAAATTATAAATTGTCAATAAGTGGTACAAAAAAAGAATTTTAAAACAAAAACAAAACATGAACTTTTATTATATAAGAAACACATAAAAATAATAATTTTTAATAAAATGTCACTTTTAAAAGTAAATAAAATTTTTCTTAACTAGGTTATTCTGTTGGTTATTTATGGTACTTTATTTGCGGTCTTAAATATAATTTGAGGCAAAATTATTATTCATCTTTTGATAAAATATATTTCAGTTATTATATGGAGTTAAATATTAATTTAAATACCTAAGAAGCATCTTATTTCTGATTAGAGACACTAAATTATTCAAATGTATCTGACAACCTTTTTGGAATAACTAAGTTCTACCTTTTGTTATTTTTTTGGTTTGAAAAGTTGCTATTTATTTCTATGTCTTCCTATTTATATTTTAACAAAATATTTTTTTTATATTAAAAAAAGCTAAAATTTACGAAGTTTAACATAGAAAATGAGTCTTAGTTATTTTAATATTTCTATATATTCTTTTGATCTTTAATAGGAGACTGCTTCTCCTCCACTTCAATAATAGTTTGTTAATTCTTAAAAATTAAGCTATTGTTCCCATTATTTTAAATCATATTAGGACATGGCTAGAGCTGGTATCCCTTGAAAATATTTCCTGTCTTCAAAAAATTTGAATTTATAAAAATTCATATTACTTTTAAATAAAATTTACTTCCATTTATTGTTTGTTTGCTTAATATGGATCAACTCTATTTTTGCTAAACATCTTATCAAAATCACTTATTTAAGACTAGCTGTTGTTGTATTCCCAAGTATTTCCTGATAGATTAGAAAGAACCTGCATTTAGCTTTCAATTACTTTATATTCTTCTTTAGTTGCAAACTTCCCAATACTAAATAAGTCAATAAGATTTATGCTTCTTTTGCAATTTGAGCAAAAAGCCTGATTCTGGTTAGTTAATTAGGCTGAAACATAGTTTGCAAGGCATTACCCATGGAAATTAGATTTACAGCAGGTACTTTGAAAAGATTATTCTTAATTATCTATGCTCTGGCTGCAAATAGTACAAAAATTAGACTTTTATTTCTTGTTTTGATAAAATATTAATATATGATTAAATGTAAAATGTTACTTTTTTGTTCTTTAGGTACTAGCATAATTTCATAATTTTATCAGAAATGATCCCATCTTATGTCTCTAATGATTTACTTAAAATATTTAATTTATCTTCATAAGAAAATACACCCTAAGATCTCTTTTTATTCAAGTAAAGAAAGGCTTCATATAACCTATCTAGATTGTCAGCATAGTTTTATCCAAATAAATACCCTAATAAGAAGGCATCATCATATGTATCTTTGAATTTAATAAAATCTTTTGAATATTTCTTTAGTAGGTGAGTCATTTTTCTTATTTAATTGTTAAAGTAATTATTTTATATTAATTTATTATTTAATATGAGAAAATTTACAAAAGAATTTATACCAATTAATTTAAATTATAAAATTAAAAATTCCGCCATCTATTTATTATAAATATATGACATACACTGAATTTTTAACTAAAATTTAATTTATTCATGCAGACACAATAAATAAAAATAATTATTAACAATTACAAAACAAGCAAAGTCTACTTTAAATAATTGAATTTCATAGTTTAATTATAAAGTCAAACTTTTAATTTTTCATTAAAATAAAAGACATACTTTTGAAAAACTTTTAAAAATTATCTTTGCGAAAAATTTGCTCAGATAAAATTTTATAAAAAACACAATTATCAATTAAGAAGTATTTCTTACATTTCCTATAAATTTTGTGATTGAATTTGTTGTTTTGATTTTGACAATTAGATTCTTTTTTAAATAAATAGATTTACTTTAATTTACAATTTAAAGCAAGTAGAAAGCAGATTAAAATTTTCTATCAGAAAAAAATCTTTTTTAAATTAATAAAAGCTAATAAATCTAGAAAATGATTAACACACTTTTTATAGCCAAGTGGGTATTTAGAGTAGGACACGTTTATCCAGTTGCAGCCTTGACAGGAAAAGTGTTTTTTGATTATTTGTTTGGATCTGATTTTAACAGCAGCTCTGCAGAAAAAGGAGTTATAATAGCTCTAGGTGTTATTTTAATAGTTTCAGGATTGATTAATATGATTCTATTGCGTCCCAAGGAAAACTTCCCTACAGGTGCCAAATTCTGGAAATATATGATGATGTTGAAATTCTTCGTTACTATATTCTTGCTTACTCCATTTTTATCAAGCGTATCTGGCATGTCAAAAAAGAGCTTGAATACAGTTTAGTTTTATATTTTAACAACATTCTTTGTTTTGAGTGCATTCCTCAGATTTTACAGAGAACATCATGCCGCACTCAGATAAAAGTAATTGTTATCTAAGTGATTCAAAACAAATGACAAATTTTTTAATCTAAATGAAGATAAAAAAGTAGTTTTGAATAAAGTGAGTAAATTGTATGCTAATAAAACTCGATTGAATAGGCTTAATACTGAATAATTAATAAAAATGATAATAAATATAGGTCTTAAACCATGAAAATAAAAGCATGCAATTAATATTGGATAACTTTATAAAGATTAAATACCAAAAAAATATAGATAAAATAAATTATGATATTTTTTATATTGCATTAAATTTTGATCGTTTTTAATAATTTGTTAAAGTAAAATATCCTTTTTTCAATATATTTTCTTAAATTTTAAAGTTTAAATAAATTAAAATGATAATATAAAAAAAATAAAAATAAAATCTTAATATTAAATATTGTGTTATTTATTATAATGTTTATGAAATTTAAATATGAGTTTCAATAAAAATTTATGTGTCATCTAAAATTTAATTTCATAATAAGCACTGTCATATTTTAGTTTATTTATCAATTAATAGTAAAAAATTTAATTTATTGATATAATCAATCTACTATAACAGTTTATAATCATATATTAGTGAAGTAGACATCTAAATAAAACAATAAAATAGCTTAGTTATTTCTTATTTGATCTATTTGAAATAGATTTTAAATTATTTAGTAACAAATAAAAATATATACAAAGGTAAAATACTTAAACGTTATAAATAATAATATTTAAGTAGGAAGATGGTTTTATTACATTACTAATTTTTAATAGCACCACCATATTTTAATCTAAAGAAATTAATTTTATAAATTTATGTTTTAAAATTCAAAATATTTATATATTTAGGATAAATAAATGTATCTAAGATACCTAAAAAGAGTTAAATTAATGAAATAAATATTTTATTTTTATATTTTAGTTAAAATTTTATTTATAGAGTTTTATTTTAATAATATATTATTATTATCATTATTTTAAAATTATTGTATATTTATATTAGCTTTCAATAAAAACCAAATAAAATAAAAATGAAATTAAAAAAATATAAAATAGATTTTTTAGAATTAACGCAAGCAAACAGTTGATTATATAAATTAAAATTAATTCAAGCATATGATTGAAATTTAAAAATGTTGTATTTAGATTTGTTAAATTAGTTTTAGAAATTAACAATCAAAAGATTGAAAAGAATTAAAATATGTATGTATCATAGAGTTTGAAATTTCTTATTGATTGAAAAGAAACTGAAAAATGAGTAGATTTGAGTTTTATTTGATGCAATTTATTAAATAATTTACATGAAATGCATGAGGTGTAACAAACAAACAATAAATAAATCATTCAAAGGTAAATAAAATTAAGTTAGCAAATATAGATTTTCAAAGTAAAGATTTAAAAGAATTAAAAAATATTAAAAGCAAATCAGAAATAGGTTAATAGATTTGAAAGTAAAAGGTTTGGATTTGATTAATTGATTGATTGATAATATAAAAAAATTTGTAAATTATTTTTAAAACATAAGAGTTTCAAGAAGCAAATGTATTAATTTTAGGCAGCTAATGATTATTAGTAAAATATAGTTGATTAGTAGCTCAGAAAGAATGATGAGAATGGATACAATTTATGGTATTAAAACTATAATAATCCTAATAATTAAAATAGCATTATGAATTTCAATAATTAATAGTCATTTAACAATATAAATACAAACTTTAATGATCCTTCTTCTATGTTAAATTAACCTAGTTCTTCATAGTAATTAAGTCACAGCAATTTAATGATAAACAATAACTTTCAAAATAGCGTTTAATAGGTCAATGATGAAGGTCCGATCAACTGTGAAAGATGCTAGAAAGCACCAATAGAATATATTAGATTAAATTGTGGTCATAACTTTTGTTTGGAGTGTATGGCTATAAGCTTCTTAAAAGGAGAAGGGAGATTAATTCCTTCATCTGAGAACCAAACAAGTAATATTTCTAATTCAAATGAAAACGGCGATGAAAGCAATAATGGATAAAATGATAGCATTGAAATGACATGTTTCAAATGTGGTTAATTATGTGAATTAGGCCATTAGAGTAGAAGTGCAATTTTTATTTTTATTTAAATGATCATTTAAAAGTATGAGCAAAAGTCAAGCGTAATTTATAATTAGTAGCCAGATATAAGCACAATGCATCAATAACTTTTAAATTAGCCAACTAATTCAACTTAAACAAGTTCTTCAGCTGCATTTGGTTTGCAAATGAATAATCAAGGTAATAGTAATTTAACCAACACTAGTTTAAGTGTGTAGGCAAGTGCTTTGAATAACTAGATTATCAGTGGAAGCAACTTACCGAACTAAATGAACACAAGTGATAAAATAACTAGCATTGATAATAATTAAATGAATTTAGTAGTCAATTAAATAAATGGAGGTTTAAATGTAAATATGTAGTAGAATAACTAAATGAATGTAAATGGCAGTTAAATTAAAGCAATAGGTTAATAGCAGAAATAATAATAAATTATATAAGGTGATTAAATACCGTAGTATTTAGATTAAAATCAAATTTAATATGATAATTCTAAAATTATTCAGCCTTTAATGTAAAAAGAAGATAGTGGGAAAAATGAAGAGAAACTATTAGTTTTATCTAATAACATTTCAAACAGTAATAGGGTAAGCAACTATACTTCTAATTAAAATGCAATTAGAGGCTCTGATGAAGATTTACTGCAATACGAGTCTATAGAATCTAATAATATCATATCAAGCCAAAAGCAATAGTTAAGCATTCAACCAGATGTATCACTTTAGTATTAATAAATTCAGTAACAATAGTAGTAGTTCTAGTAAAGAAACAGGATTATCTCACCAAATACAAATGAAGCTCAAAATAAAAATTACAATGTTATAGGAGTAAATAATATACCAAATACTTAGTAGATATAAAATTTAGATAGTAATTAAATAATAGTTTAGTAATAAGCATCCAACTTGCAATATGAGAATGCTAATCCTAATTTTGAAACACCTTTTATTAAACAGTAGCTATTAATCAGTACAGCTAAAACCCATAATTAAATTTAATCATAAGACAAAATAAGAATTTCACAACATGAGCAGAAAGAGGATGAATAAGCAAATTTACTTTAACAATAATTATTATAGAAATAACAATAGCTATTATAAAAGGGATCTTAAAACGGAAGTGTGGATTAATAAATTCTTCTTTAATAATAATAGGATAATATGAAAAACAGTTAATACTAATCAAGCTAGAACAATTTGGTATCAACTCCAAATTATTCTATTCTTACAGAAAAAAAGCCAACTCAACCACAATACTCTTAAATGATGCCAATAAATAATTAAACTCCTCAACACACCCAAAACTAAGCAAAGAAAAGTCCTCATTTAAGCAAATCAACACATATAATGTCTAATAATATTAATCTTACACCTATGCAGTAATAATTAGGTAAAAATAACTATAATATTAACTCAGCACAAAGTTAGTAATTTTAAAATGATTATGGAAACAATTATAACAAATAACTTTAATTATAAATGGAACATGAAGGTGCGAACTTATTAATTGGCGATAATAAGAATATTCATCCTAAATTAAGTGCTTTTAGTGCTTCAAACAATAAGAGCTAAGCTAAGCAGTAGTTTTATAGTCATTTATAACCATATGGAAATGGAGAGGAGGCTAATAGTATTTTCGAAACGCAACTGACACATAACTAGAAGCACTTACCTTATAGGTAGTAGTCCCAGTTAGAGACAGGGATCATAGAAGAATATGAAGCAAACTAATTAGAAATAAATGAAAATCTATAAAATCAAAAAGCTATTAATCTCAATTAGAATTTGTAGCAAAACTAAAAGGATGTCTAACATTAAATGCTAGTTGGGAATCTTTAGCATTAGTAAATAAATAAATTATAGTTGCATCAAGTAGATGAAATCAGAGAAAGTAATTCGGCTTTTAACTCCCTGATTGGAGGCTCAACTTCATCCACTTAATTGAATTGTAACGAGCACCCATTTAATGAGCTGGCTTTATACTGTTTTACATGCGATAATAAACTGCTTTGCATCAAATGCTTACAAAATGGTGAGCATAGAGATCACGATGTTTAGAGTATCAGTAAAAATTTTGAATATTTATTGGGAAAAATGACAGAAACATCTCATGAAATAAATTCTAGTATAGAGCAACTTATTATTTAGCAGAAGAGACTCATAGACAAAAGAAAGGAATGTCTAAGATAAATTAAAATTATAAAAGATTAAATTTAAGATAATTTAAATGATGTAAAGGCTAGTATAGCAAGCAGAGAATAACATTTACTATAGCAGGCTGAGTAAATATTTATGAATAAGCAAAATGAGATACTAAAAGAAATATAGGTTATTTAAAACAAGACATCAGTCATTTAGGAAGTCAAGAACTAATTTGAATTAATATGTGAGTCATATTTTAAGAATAAGACAACGACCAACACTGATAGAGAAATTGATTCTCTACCTCATCAATAACACACTTAAGAACAAAATATGTAGGAATAGTAGCACAAAGCTCATGAATAGTAAACAAATCATATTTAATAACAGCTAGAATAGATATTATAGTAGAAATTTTATTTGTAGCAACTACAGAATGATTAGCATATCTAACTATAGCATCAATAAAATTTACAAAAAAACAACTAATAATAAATACCTTAATAATACGATGTTTTAGCTACAGAAAATAACTCCACAGAAGACCTGCATGATACTTTTAAATTTTCTAGCGAAGCTGAAAAAATAAGTCTCTATCGTTTCTATTAATAATGCAGGTCTTTCCTTTGCTAGTAAGGAATAACTAAAAGTACTTAAGGTAATGAAAAGCTTAACATTACTCAGCTTTAGCAATAGCAATCTCCATAGTATAGTTCCTATCATTTAACTCCTCATCAACCCAGGACTACTTAATTCAACGAAACTCCTCGCAGTAAACATAACATTTAGTAACAGCTTTAATTTTAAAATATGTCGTAAATTCATCAAAGTGGAATAACTAGTAATTACCAATCAAATTAACCCTCATCTTACATTTAGCAGCATTAATTGTAGCAGTAGTAATCTAATATTCACAGAAATTAAGGCAACTTTGAATCATAATACGCTAGTATTAGATCTAATATTAGTTAGCCCATAGAAGAAGAGGAATACTAGTAATAGTAAATTCAATAAAATTATTAATAGTACAACATCATGAGCTCATAAGATTTATCATAGTTGATCGATGATGTACAAAAAATTAAGAAAGAAGCTACTTAAATAGACCTAAATAACTATGCCAGTAGATAGAACACAACTCTAAACAATAGTAATATTAATTAAAAAGACAATTCTATAGTTCCTTCTGCTTCGATCTAACCTCCGTAGCGTGGCAACTAGTTATTTCATGACTATTTAAACAAATAGCGTAGTTAAAATCAATACCAGTAATAGTATTAATAAAATACTTAATAATAGTACTCGGAAGAAAAAATTAGTTAAGGATAATCTAACTAAAAAGATTTTTAATAAGAGTACACACATACTCTTAATTACTAATAAAATTAAAAGATTAACTAAAATAGAGACTTAAAACTTTAAAATCATAATGATGAAGAAAATAACAATAATTACAATCAAGTAAAGTAGCCCACTTCACGAAATTCATAGTATCTTATGCAAAGATTATAAGAGAATATGGAAAATTACTAAGGAAGTTTGAATGCTACAAGCAACAAGAAAATAAACTCATCAACCCTTAATTAAAACTCCTATTTGGCATTCCCAACCTAGTCATCAGAAACAGAACTTCATAAGAAAGACTAATTAAAAAATGGCAGCTATCTTAAGCAAAAGAGGTCAAAATGGCTCGATGAAGAAGCACTAGAATAAGATTAAGATCACTAAAATAACTATTACACCTATTCTAATTAAAATCAATAGTTTTTGGATAGAATAAATGCTATAGAGAATTTTGAATAAGGAAACTAAAAATAAAAACAAGAGTTTAATAAGCATCTCGACAATATATTTAGAAAAAATGGAATTCTTTATAAAAATAGCTTACTTAACAAACTTCAATATTAAAATTCTTTAGAGCACCCTCCAAGCACTCAAGTAATGTCTAATAGCGTATTAGTTGGTAGCAACGGCTACTAAACAGAAAGACTCAACACTAATCCAGAGCTCTTATATAACAATATAAATAGAAGTTATACAAGTACAGCTATTAAGCAAAAGTAGGACTTCAACTTACCAAAGTAAGAAGATAAGTATAAAACAGAACCCTTTTCTCCTAATTTCAAAAGATAAATGGTTGGTTAGGCTCAATATAGTTATACTACTCGAGCTTCTAATCAAAATACAAGTCTTTCAAGATAGAATGTATCTAATTCTTATCTTAAAGTGAATGCCTCATTAAGTACTCACAACAACTCAAACAATCCAAATCTTTAAAAAACTAGACTTTAAAAAGACTAATAAATAGATACATAGAATTCTAATTACTAACTTAACTAAAGAAGCTTGAACAAATAATAAAATCCAACAACCACTCAAAGAGATAGAAATGTAGATTCTTTGTTTGAAACTTTAAGAATCTAAAAAGAGCAATATAACATTAAAAAGAAATAATATTTCCTTTAAGACTGATACCAGTAAACAATAAAAGAATTCAGCAAGTAAAAAAGCCAAATAAATATAAAAATATTGAATGCATTCATTACTAATTAAGCATCTTCTAAAGAATTAGGGTTATCTTAATTATTTAAATATAAATTATTAAAAGCATATAATCGATTAAAGCGAATAAAAGTCAGATAAAATTAACAAATCATTTAGTTTTATTTATACATTATCTAAAATTTATTTTATTTTACTCATATTATTTATTTACATTTATCCATATACACTTCCACTTGATCACATTATTTTGATTTAGATTTCATTTTACTTTTCTATATAACTTATTTATATAATCTATTTTATTTTGGTTATTTATTGACAAAGCAAGTATAATAAAATAAAGCAAATTTTTTACTTTTTACTTAACAAACCAAGTTGTTGTAAAGTGAAGAAATAAATATTATACTGTATCTTTTCAATTTAAAGGCATGTAAGATTAAAATAATTGTAAAAAGTTAAGAATTCTTAAATATTTAATCATTTAGACTTTTAATGAGTTCATCCATCAAAATTTTAACTAACAAAGAAATCTATGAAATTATTTATTTTCAGCAACGAAGTAAAATTAAAAATATCTAAATAAAAAAACTTCAGTACTATTATGAATTATGATGCATTCATTCATGAGGATTAATAGAAAAATCAATTTTTCTATGGTTAGATGACATTTTAATGTATATAGAAAAGCTGTTTTTAAATGCAATGTGAAAAATCTTTCTATATATATTATTGTTTTAGAATTAAGAAATAGACATTAAAATCATTCATATAAATTTAAAATTTAATAATTTGTTTATTTTTTGAGCAGCAGATTTTAAAGAAATATTTTTTTTTTCAAATTCAGACACTAAGGCATTTGCTGAAAAGTAAAATTAGTTTGTTTTACAATTAAAAAGTGTTTAAAGATAAAGATTCTTATTTTATAAATTCAAATTAGCTTTTGAACACTAATAAAGTAATTTGAAAAATTGAATAAAATTTATATTTTTCTAAACTTAATTAAAATATTTCAAGCAATTAGTATCCCCTTTAGAAATTATTGTATAAAAAAGTTAAAACTACATTCGAACATATTAATCAAAGAAGAATATATTTTCTATTGTACTAAAGATTTTAGTTAAAATAGATCTAAGCAATCAGATTTAATAAGAGCTAACTAATTAAATATTTATAAGGCTTTTATAGAGCGTCTAGTTTACTTTTTGCAATTGAATTTATTATATCAAATAATATTAGCTTTTTTAAATACTCTTTAAATATAAAATTTTAAAGTTTTAAGTTAAATGCTAATTAAATTCATTTTATAAAAATAAAATAATTATTATTATGGAAAAATTTAGGTAAAATAAAATTCTTTTAATAAAAGGAACTGTTTATGATATTTCTACTGATTTCTATTTTAATTAAAGATAGACGATCTATCATATATAAAATAGAAAAATATATCTCATAAAAAAATAGTAGCTATTAGATCATCTACTCTATATGAAACAATTACCCATTTATGTACCGTTTTATTAATTTTTTTTACACTTCAACATGCTAGTATAAAAAGTGGCTGCTTTAATTGCCAATTCAACTATAAATAATAAAAATAAAATAAAAAATCTGATAAGAAATATTTTTGATGAGATTGTCTTCCTTGATGTGATTTCTTGTAAATTAGAATCTATAAGTAAAACCATAGAGTAATAGAATATATAAAGTTTTTTCTAAAGTTAAAAAGTTTTAAAATAATTTTGTAAAATTAGGCTGTAGCATACCAAGAATGTGAAAACTATTTAAAATTTATTTACTTTAAAAAATTGTACAACTGAAAAATAGAGTTTTTTAATTTAAAATATTATTAATTATTTTTTTAGAAATTTCTAAACATTTTTCATACATTTTTAATAAGAAACATAGTGTAATTTATATTCAATAAAGCTCTCTTTACTCATCTTTTTTATGAATTTGTAAATTTATGTACGTAGCAAATCAATCTGATTACAATTAATAGAAACTTAAGAGATAAATAAAATAATTAAAAGCGATTTATTAAGAAATTAAAGGAAAGTAAATTAATTAATTAACAGTTTAGATTAAAGTCTTTTAATATTTTTTTATTAGAAATGTAGAGTTGTTACTTTTTCTTTGAAGCACTTTACACTATTCTTAAAAAAAATGAGTAATTTCCTCTTATGAAAATTTTTTTTTATTGCAAAAAATAAAATCCTAAGAGATAAATACATTAAATTCAAAATATTTTATCAATTTGTATAAATTGATTAAAGTAAATTTGTTAAAACTCACTTTAAACATTTTAGAAACATCAGTAAGAAAGTCTAATAACTTTAACTTTTTTTCTTTTACAAAAATTAAATTTAATCAGATTTTAACATAATTGAAGTAAATTTTACATTTAGTAGATGGTGTAAATCACTTAAAGATTAAAAAATTTATCCACTATTACATCAAAAATAAAAACATTTCTTTTATTTTTAAAGAAAGATACTTTTAGCTTTTATTTAGTTGAATTCTAATAATTTAATGTAATTTAGAATTAAATAAATTCTTTTTACTTAATAATATTTTTTTTAAAGTTTATTCAATCTTTAAGAGTAAAATTTATAATAAAACTGCTGATTTTAAAAATCTTTAAATGGTGATTAAATATAATTTTGTCTATTTAAAAATGTTTATTAAAATAGTTTGGCTTAATGAAATCTGTTGTAAAATTATATAGAAAAATAGATAGCGCATTTGAAATTAAAATAGATTCAGAAAGTGCCAGAAAAAAGAAATTAGTCAATTTTACAAAGGAAAAAACTCTTTTTTTTTAAAGAAAAGATAATCAGAAAATATATAAACATTATCAATCAAAAATAATCAATTTAATATAAAGAAATCTCTATACAGTTTAGTCAGTTAAATTCCATAACAATAGAATAGGAAAAGTCATAAAACAGTAGAAAAATACTAAAATTTTAGTTAAAATATTTCAATAGTCTACTAAAACCAGATTAGCGTTTATCATTCAATAAATTATTAAGGAATATAGGAAAATCGCTTTTCTAACTAAATCTTATTAAATTAATAAGTGAATCTGATAAAAATTATATAGAAAAATGAATAATTCTAATATTTTTGATGGTCATTAATACACTTTAGCTACTCAAGAAATCAAAGAGTAAGTTATTTATATGACAGAGGTTCTCAAAGGAGAGAGAAATTTCTTAAATAAACACTTCTAAAATGCAATTACTAACTATTTCATGGAAGATTATGCAAGTCAGTTCTTGAAGGAAAAAATGAATTTAAAAACTTACAAAGAAGTTAAAAATGTGATATCTTAAAAATTAGAAGACAGAAAAAAATCTGAATACCCTGGCACAAAATATATGAATTTAATCAACATCTACTATGAAGAACATTCTAAATGGGATACACTTTAGCTTTACTAAAATTACTTGCGCGATTTAGCATTTTCAAATGAAGATAAAAATTATAAATAAGGAAGCTAAGAGTGGATTACTGTTTGCTGGAAAAAGGCTACAGCCCTTTTTGTCTTACACCACACATTAAATCCAAATCTTTCCTCAATATTTGAAATATGGAATAGCTTGTATCCAGAAGACCCTATAATTAAGAAGAAAAAAACCAAAGAAGAAAGAGATAAAGAAAAAATGAAAGAACAAATAAAAGAATAAGGAAGTTGCGATTAGCAAGACACTTATTCAGTGAAGAAAGGTAAAAAAGGTATACAAAAAAATAAAACTCAAATAGAAAGACCTTCTCTTAACAAATAAAAGGACATTCAATTATGGAGAAAAAATAACAAAAAGCAAAGTCCCCACAACCCAAATTCAGATTAAGAAGAAAATAACGATTTCGATAACAATAGTGATGAAAAATATTCTTAAAACAGTTCTGATAATAATAACTACAATAATTAAGATTAAATTTTTAAGCAAGCAAATTAAAAAAAGAAATTTCCTAATAATAAAGTAAAAGGAGAATATTAAGATAATAATTAATTAGTAGAAAGCTTGACAGATGTAAAGGACTCTATCCATCTGTTCAAGGAGAGAATAATAAAGGAAAATGGAGGTGAAGGCTTTGACGCATTCCCAGAATTTGAGTACATTCCAATGACCTCAAAGATTAATTAGGAAAATAACACAACCAATTCCATCATAGTGTAACAAATCGATCAAGAAAAGATTAAAGAAGAATACCAAAATCGTAGTCTTCTTGGCTGCATGGATATTGAACAAAGCAAAGACAAAGATGCCATTTTTAAATCTCTTATTTTTGCAAAAGGATTTGGATAAAACTAGATAGGTGGAATCACAAATTTAAGCTTTAATTAAAATCAAAACAATAATACTCAGCAACAACAGTAACAACAGCAACAATAGCAATAACCTTAAAGCTCATTTTTAATTAATTAATCATAACCCATACTAGAAAATGAAGACTTCTTTTCTAAAAATATGAATGTTTTCTAAGATATTGGTTTTGGAGATTTAAATAACGAATTAAATATGTTTGATCCATAAAAAAATTCGAATACGAAAGTAAACATGCCTATATTTAGTTCTCTCACATTTTCTGCTATGAACATTAATAATAATTTTAATTTTAACCTGTTAAGCAACAATAACTTAAACAATACCTTGTAGCAACAAAATAATATTTTTAGTTCTAGGAAATTTTATTAATAACTTGAAGAATAGTAAGTAACAAATAGTTTATAATTCTTAAGAATATCTGATAAAAATGACTAAAAAGCACCAATGAATTAAAGCTTTCAAGTTGATTTTGAGAGATAAAACGAAGAAAATGATCAAAGACTTGCATTTGATCTTGCTCAAACTGAAGATTCTGTTTATCATTCTAATAAAATTAAATTTCCAATTATTAAAAAGGAAAACGGAGCAGATAATTATTACAATGAAGATGATAAAAATAATGATGATGGAGTAAGAGAAATTCAAGAATTTTTAAACCATATAAACTCTCTTCCAATAGCTTAGTCATAAAAATTAAAAGAAATGTTTAGCAATAATATTAACAGCAGCCTTAATAATAACAACAATAACAATAATAATATTACAAATTCAAACAACTTATTAAATGGTAATTAAAAAAGTGCTGATACTTACACTAGTTCATAAGAAGATACCTAATCTTCCAACACCTTCTCATCCAATACCTCTAATCTCATTAATTCTAACCAATATTTCCTTAAAAACTTATCCTAGCACTAATTTGTATGATAGAATAAAAGCTAATCCCTAATTTCTCTCAATAAATAAAACAAATAAAATGAAAAAACTAATTCTAAAAAAAAACTCAAGAATAAATTGAAATTTTGTTTATTTCTAACTTGACTATTCCCATATAACTTAATCAATTATTAATTTAAAGTAGATGAATATTATTTATTAAATTAAAATGTATTTTATAGTAAGTTATTTTAATATAAATTTATCATTAATTTAACAATCTAAATTTTATTTTATTATGTTGTAAAAATTTAAGATTATATATATTATTATTTACTTCAATAAATTTTAATTTACTGATAGCTCTCCTTAATTTATTTAATTAGAAGAATTACTAAAAAATTTGCAAATTTATTTAATAAAAATAGTTTTTTTTTAAAATTTGAATAAAATTAAAACCTACTAAATATATGGTACAAGAAATAATAAATAAATATTTTATTATTAATATTATAACTAAAAGTTATATTTCAACTTTTTTAAAAATATACAAAAAATAATCTCAATCTTTATTTTATTGCTATATGTATTAAAATACTGTAGATTTAATTGTGTCAGCTAATTATATGAATTTCTAATTAAATTAAATATTAAAGAAATAGAGAAGAACCAAAATATTAAAATAAATCATAAAGAAATTATTTTTTTTAAATTAATAGCTAAAATTTATTAAGACAAAATCAAATGTATATATAAAATAATTATAATACAATGGTAATAGATCCTAATTAAGACTTATAAATATGTCGTGTTATCAATATCTTAATAGGATCAATCTATTCATAATGTGAATAATAGGCAAGTTGATGAATCATATCTTTTTACAGCATAAGTAATATGTCTTTTGCACTTTTTATTTTGTTTGGCATTATATTTTACTTATTAATAAATATATACTTTATTAAAGAGGTAATTTTTAACCCAATAATACATAACGATAAAGAGGTAATGCAATCTGTATTAAAAACAACTAAGAAATTATACTAAAAATTGGCTCTCTTACAGCTATTAAGATATTACTGTAAAATAAATTGTTTTAAATATTAAAAAATTAATTATTTAATTTTAATTGCTTTTATTTTAATATCAATCAAGATTTTATAATTCTTCATACAAAAATAATCTTATGATTTGTATTCATAAAATTTAGTTAAAATTATTTATTCATTACAAATAAATAGTAGTTTGAAGAATATATTTCATTAAATTTTATATCAAATGCAAATGCTTGTTTAATAGCCAAGAAATTGTTAGAAAATTCTTTATAAAAATTTATTAACGAAATTTACATATTAGTAAGTAGGAGATAATGTAGTGAGGGAGTTAGTGGTAAATTTTAGGTTATATGTAATTAATATTACTAAAAATTTTATAATTAATTAAAAGGTAAAAAACTTTTAGATATACTTTAAAGTCAATTGATTATTTATCCAAAAGAAATTTAAGTAGAAGCAGAAAAAGATTATTAAATGTTAAGGAAATTAGATTTTTTTGGGAGTTAAATTTAACTAAGATTCAACAAAGAGCCAACATATAAGTCAAAAATAGGATCTACTGTTACTCTTTTTATTATAGGTTTCATAGGTTTTCGGTTTGTTTCTATTTTTTTATCCGTATATTATAGAGAGAATCCTTTCTTAATATTCACTTAAAGGCAGGTAGATGATCCTAATCTTTTTATGGCTACAAGCAAAACGTTTCCTTTAGCATTTGCGTTAGAAGACTAAAATAATTAGTTTTTTATTGATTAATAAATATATACAGTTAAAGCATAACTTTAGTAAAAATACTAAGTTTTTAATAATACTTCATAGAAATATGATATAGTTTATAAAAGTGTGAATATAGAAGTAAAGCCATGCACTGTAGATAACTTTTAGAATCCTGATAATTCTAAATATTTCTTAAAACTAAATTACAATAATATGTATTGTTTTGATCCAGACTCTTAATTAGGTATATAAGGTGATTTTCCATCTCCGATTTTTTCATAAATCATGTTAAAAGTTTTTAAATGCTAAGTAAACTGTAAATCTGATAGCATAGTAAATATGTACTTATAAAAAATTTATTTTGGTCTTTAACTTTCAGATGCTTATGTAGATATTACAAAAAAAGATAATCCTTTTTAAATGTACTCAAGAGACTTTTTTTGGCCTATCAGTTCCTCACAATAAAAAGATGTCACAATTTACATTAGGAATAACTATGTCTATAGTGATTTTGGATGGTTTTTCTCTGATATGAAAACTCAAATATTTCCATCATTCAGCTATTAAAATATCGATGTAAATAATTATTGTTAAAAATTAAAGTGAGAGTTAGTTTCAAATTGTTAATAATTTTAAAATGCTCACAAAAATACAATATTTAAAAAAAATTTTGCAATTATTTGAAAAAGTTTATTCTTAAAATAAAATAATTTTATTTTTTAATAAAGGTATTCCCTGTATAAAATAACAATAATTATATACTAAGTGTTACATTTAGATTCGAGAAATAACAGGAAAATGTCTATCGTAGATCATATTTAGATTTTTTTGGTATTATATCATAAATAGGTGGATTTGCTAATACCCTATTAGCTATAGGTTTTTTAATCTGCCGTTAAGTGTCTTAATTGAAATTAAATTAAAATATCATAAACTAAATTTTTAATTATAATGAATCACAAGTAGAAAAAGTAGAAAATGATTAATTACAAGATCTATAAGAAGAATCTCCATAAAAATAAAACAAACAAATATAATAACCTTCATTAGAATGTTAATCTTACTTAAAAGATTTAAATAATAAGCAATAATAAAAATAAGAAATGAACTTATAAGTCATTTAAAGCAGTCTCTCTATTTATCCCTCTTTATAATAGTAATAAATATCTCAAACTGTAAATAGAAATTTACCAAAAAATGAAAAATGTAATTAAAATTTTTCCAATTTCTCTAAAAAGAAACCTGTGTCTATTTGTAAGTTAAATTCAAATGAGGAAAGTAATAAATAAAGTAGTTCACACAATTAAAATTAAAGTTATGCTCAAATTTTAAATAAATATTTATAGGATGAAACTTCTGATTAAAGTATTAACTCATTTATAAATAATAACTCTCCAAATAATTAAACTAGAACCCCATAAAACATCAGTAAAAAAGTTGAAAAAGAGTTCTCAAAACTGCTTAATTAATAAACACATAGCATGAAAATGAGTATATGGGAATATTTTTTATCTTATTTATGTCCATTTGGCAAGCTGAAGAAAAAAAAAGAAACAATTTAATATAGTATAGATATGCTCTATCAAAATTTAGATATTTTATAAATTTTAAAGAGACTAATCGAAGTTGAGAAATTAAAGAGAATTCTTTTAGACGCAGATTAAATAAAACTGTTTGATTATTTACCTAAGCCTACAATAGATTTGGATTTAATTTTACATAAATAATCGACTGAGAACATTTATAAAAGTAAAGAAGTTAATTTACTATATTAAGATAATAGATCTGAAATGTAAAAGGCAAAAGATGCTTTTGAAGCCTATAAAAAAATAAAGCATAAAAAAAACTTTACTATGCTAGACTAAAAGATAGTTGAAATGCTAGACTAAAATTTAGTTCAAATTTTTGAAGCTTAGAAAGAAGATTAAATCTTAGATTAAACATAATGCAAATAGAATAATCATTTACAAAAAAAAAAACAAATTTCTTCTCTTTTTTTGAAAACTTAAACTGAAAAAAACAAAAATTTAGATTAATTATAAGATGTTACTAATGGATTTATAAGCTAAATTGATAATCCGAGACAATTTGAATTTCACTTTTAGCCTACTTAATAATAATCTATAAATAATTGCAAAGATAACTTAACCTAAAGTAATGAATCTAACTTGAAATACAATAGTATTAGTGTTAGTGAGCTAGGTGAAATAGCTTAAGAAGACTTTTAGAATAAAATACCAGATCATTTATAAAAATACAATATATCCTAGAAATGATGCTAAACTTATAGTTCAATTTATCGTGATTAGTTAGTATTTATATTTCGTATTTTAAGTAAATTCAAATTATATATTTTTTTTTAATTTATTTTTTCAAAAATATTTTTCTCTATTTTTGGCTGATACATAAACCAAGAAGGCCCTTTTAACTAATTAATAAATAGTTTTATCTTTTATATTTTTATAGCTAAATTTTATTATGTATTAAAATGTTTAAAAAATCTAATTAAATTTAATCTAAACCTTTATTTCATAACTAATACTAATCATAATGTTAAAGTATTTATTAGAAAGTATTTACTTATGCAAATTTGTTAATCAAATAATTATTGAAAGTAGATTTAAAATAGAAAGGTAAATGTTAAACAAATTATTTTTTTTTTGAAGAAGTTAAAAACAGCTAAAATTTAGAAAAGAGTAAGCATCAAGTCTTAATTTGATTTTAAGCTAACATTTTAATTATTTTATTCGTAAGTTTTTCTATTATCTCTCTACTTTTATTAAATGCAGTAATATTTCTTAGTAACAGCAAATTAAAGAATATTAATTAAATATTTAACTATTGTTTCAAACAAATCTATTTAAGACAGAAACAGTAAAAAGGTAAAACAAAAAAAGGTAATAAAATGAAAAAACTAATATCAAGCTCATATTTTTATTAAGTAAAAGCACTTAATTCTAAAAAATAATTTACTAAACTAAAAAATAAAAGAAACATTTTTAATTAAATTAAATATCTACAGAAAATGTTAAGGCTGAAGCATTACTAAAGCAATAATAACAATAAAAGTAATAATCCAAGTAAATAAAATAACATTTCAAATAAAATCAAAAAAATTTAAAAAATAGTCACTAAATTGTTTAGTTAACAAAAAAATTGTATGAAAATGAATGTATAAAATTATTTTTTATTTTTTTATTTTCCTTATGGTAAGTTATGTAAAAAATCATTAAATTCAGCATTTTTTTTATAATTAGAATATTTGATAAATTTCTTTATCAAGGTAGAAAAATTAAAGAGATCATTTTTTGATTGAAATTAAATAAAAATTAGATTACTTTTCTTAGCCAGCTTTTTGAAATCAGCATATAATATATATAGAACATAAAATATTTTTAAAAATAAAAAATTGTATTTATTCTAAAGAGATAATAAAATATAAAATCAAAGGATGCATTTGAATCTAATAACATTTTTTTTTAATTTATGAAGATTGAGTAGAAGATGGTTGAATGCTGGACTTAAATCTAATTTAAATTTTAGAAACACAGAATTGAAAGAACTCTTAATATTATCAAGACAAATATAATTATTAAAAAAAATAAAATTCATAGAATTTTTAACCTATTTTCTATATTTAAATGAAAAACTAATAAACTTAAATTGTATAACATATGAAGCAAATTAGCACAAAGATACTACTATATTTGTTTGAGTCAATGTGATTTTTTAAAATAAAATAGAATTTATAATTTTAATTTGCTATAATAGAAAAATATCAATAATATAATCACAGCTATGTTAGAGATATTTTGTACACTTGTAATAGAAATTTAGAATTTATAAAGGATAAATATAATATACAAAATAATACATTAAAAATAAAGAAAGTTAATAAATATAAGAAATAACTTAAATATAAATATTGAATATTAAAATTTGCAGATATTTGAAAGTTTTGTAAACACAACTTCAAAAAATAACAAATTTAGATTTTTTTAATAAAAAAAAATTATATTCAACCTTTATTTTTAAATCAACTTTTAATATTTTCTCAAAAATAATTTTTGTAAAATGCTTGCTAAGGCAAAAAACCTATAATTACCATTTACATAATAAGTAATTAATTTGCTATTGGTATTATGAAAACTAAAGATTAATATAAATGAATATATTAAAAAAAATATAAGATTACATAATAAGTAAACAATTTTGCTATTGATATTATGAAAACTAAAGATTAACATAAATGAATATATTAAAAAATATATAAAATTAAGCTCTCTTTATTTATAAAGCTATTTTAATATAATATTGAACTAAATTAGAAAACAAATTTTTTATTTATTTTAACTAATTTTACTAATCGTTAATTAAATTCACAAACAAATTGAGCAAATAAATTTTGAAAGTAGAAGCAAAATAGTAAAGTAAATAAATGTTAAAGAAATTGGATTTTTTCGGAAGTTAAATTTAGCTAAGGTTTAATAAAGAGCCAACATTTAAATCTTAAATAGGATCTATTATTACCATTTTAATTATTATATTCATAAGCATTCGCTTTATCTCTGTCTTTTTATCTGTTTTTAACAGAGAAAATCCTTTCATAATCTACACGTAAAGGTAAGTTGATGATCCATCACTTTTTATAGCAACGAGTAATACGTTTCCTACTGCATTTGCCCTAGAGAATATAGATAGCCAGTACTTTATTGATGAACAAATATATACTGTTACAGCCGAATTATAGCAAAGAATTTAAATGTTTAATAATACCTCTTAGTAATATGATATTGTTTGGTAAAGTTTGGATATCGAAGTTTAACCATGCACAAAGGAAAATTTCTAGAATCCAAATAATGCCAAATACTATTTAAATCTTGATTATAAAAATATGTATTGTTTTTCTCCTGATTCTAAGATAGATATATAAGGTGATTTTCCATCTCTAAAATTCTCATAACTCATGTTTAAAGTTCATAAATGCTAAAAAAACTGTAAATCTGACGATGTAATAAATTAGTACTTACAAAAGGGTTATTTTGGTCTTTAACTTTCAGATGCATATGTGGATATTACTAAAAAAGATAATCCTTTTTAAATGTATTCAAGAGATATGTTTTGGCCTATTAGCACACAATAATAGAAGGATATTACAATTTATATTAGAAATAATTATGTCTATAGTGATTTTGGTTGGTTTTTATCTGAAATTACTACTTAAAAGTTCCCCTCTTACAGCTATTAAGATATTGATGTAAATAAATTATTTTAAATATTAATACACTGCCAATATTTTTAAAAATCTTTAATTTTCTTTTAATTCTTGTGTTTTTAATTTAGAAGAAAAAGATTGATTAATTAATTATGTTTCTTTCAAAAATAATACTTTGCTTAAATTCATAAAATTTTATTAAAAATATCATATTGATAAATATCATTTTTGATAAAAAATATATTATTTAAAAACTTGTTACTTATTCAATAATTTTTTTTTTAAATTATTTTAAAAAACAACAACTATCTTGATTTATTTATATTAGATTATTTTAAATTTTTTACTTTAAGGAAATATGGTACATAAATAAAATTCAAAAGATTAATTTTTAATAAATATATCATCTATCTAATTATAAGTTTAATATTTTTATAAACAAAGGTATTTCCTATACAACAATCAGATGATTATTTACTCAGTGTAACGTTTAGATTGGAAAAGCAGTAAGAAAATGTTTATAGGAGATCTTATCTAGATTTTATTGGGATTATTTCTCAAATAGGTGGCTTTACATAGAGCCTGTTAGCTGTTGGTTACTTAATTTGCCGTAAAGTTTCTTAATTACAACTAAATTAAAGCATTATCAACTAGATATTTAACTATGAGGAATCTGAAATAGAAAACAATTTTTAAAAAGAAGTATTAGAAAAGTAGTAATAAAGATAATAAAATCAATAACCTTTGGAAGAATTTCAAATACAACAATTATTGTAAAATTAAAATGATAAAAGCAATTAAAATTTTGAGATAAATTAAAAAAATAAATTTGATTTCTAAAATACAAGCAATATTACTATTTGTTCACATTCATTAAAGTAAGAAATGATAAAAAACTAAAACAAAAAATAATAATAAAATGAAAAATCAAACTTAAGATCTCCTATTCATATGAAATAAAATCATTTAATTCTAAAAAAATTATCTACAAATTTAGAAAGGAGGTAATAATAATAAAGCTTAAATTTAGGAGGGAAATAGATTTTAAATAAATATTTATAGGATGAAATGTATGATTAAAGTATCATGTAGAGTTAATAATTAAACAATAATATTAATACACCAAGCAAACAAATTAACAGTCCACAAAAAAATCAGAAAAAAGTAGAAAAAGAGTTCACTAAACTATTTAATTAATAAACAAATAGCATGAAAATGAGCGTATGGGAGTATTTTTTATCTCATTTTTGCCCTTTTGGTAAGCTGAAGAAAAAAAAAGAAATAATTTAATATAGTATCGATAAGCTATATCAGAATTTGGATATTTTATAAATTTTAAAGAGACTTATTGAGGTTGAGAAATTAAAGAGACTGCTTTTAGATCCAGATTAAATAAAACTCTTAGATTATTTACCTAAGCCAACAATACATTTAGATTTAGTTTTAAATTAATAATCAACAGAAAATGTAAATAAAGAAGTTAATTTACTTTACCAAGATAATAGATCTCAAATGTAAAAAGCAAAAGATGCATTTGAAGCTTATAAAAAGATTTAAAGCAGAAAAAATTTTTCTAGGCTTGACTAGAAGCTAATTGAAATGCTGGATTAGAATTTAGTTCAAATTTTTGAAGCCGAGAATGAAAATTTTATCTCTTACAATCAGAATTAGCAGAACAAATCTAACTCTCAATGTCAATAACAATCATTCAATTTTTCACCCCTTCTAAATCTTTAAAATGAAAACCTAAAAAACTTAGATTATATATCATCTGAGACGATTTAGCGTTAAGATGTTACTAACGCATAAATAGGCTAATTTGATGATTCTAAATAATAAGAAATTCATAATATTTAATTTACATAATAATAATCTATCAATCATTAAAAGAGTAGTGATTTAAGATAAACGATATTTACTTTATAATAGAACTAAAGCATTAATAGCGAACCAGGTGATGTAGCCTAAGAAAACTTTTATAATAATATATAAAGCAAATTGGAAAATTATGAAATAACTTAAAAATGAATGTATATTAGTATCAATCAGAATTGAATTTGTATTTATAAAATGTGTCAATGGAAGATTTGTGTTTATTTTTAAAAATTTACTATTTATTATGAACGGAAGCAATTTTTACTAAATAAAAGAAGAAAATACTCTTTAATATTTGACTTTTAAATAATTTTTAATAAATGATTGGAAATAAAAATTTAGATTTAATATGGTAAAGCTGTATGTATCAAATCAATGAATAATGATATCGTAATAAAATTTTGTGTTTTTTTAAATTAATGATTGGAGGATTTTTGTCTTAATTTGATAATTAATTAGATTATGTTTATTTTTTTAATTTTGCTATTGTAATATCAATAGAAGCAAAATTTACTGAGCAGTTGAAGAATTACTCTTTGGATAATTTACTTATCAATATTTTTTTATAAATGTTTGAAAATATAAATTTAGCTTTAATTTTGTTAAAATGAGTCAGTATTATTTTTAAAAGTAAAAATGAGATTTAAGGATTTTTATAAAAAATATTAAGTTAGTTTTTTATCGATTATTTTGTAATTTACTTTTTAATGATATCAAAAATACTTTTTTATATTTTTTTAATTTATTTTATATATTTATGATCGTTTACTCAATCCATAATTAAAAGAAATTAATGTAAAAAAATATAAACCTGCTTTCTATCACATTTTTGAAGTTAAAGTAATGTTTCAGTTATAAATAAATTTCAAATAAATAAATAAAATTGTCTTTATTTACAGGTTTTAAACTATGGTATTTACTATCATCAAATATATTTTCAATTTTATTTAATCAAATTTAATTTCTAAAATACCTTTATTATTTAGAGATTAATAATAAAATTAGTTTTTAGTAAATTTGTTAAAATAGATTTTTATTAAGATAAATAGCGTCATGTATTCAAAAACAATCATACTTAGCATTTTAAGATTTAAAATTAGATTCGAGTTTTAATTAATTGAAATTTTTGGTTTAGATCGTAAAAATATTAGTTGTCATTAAATTTAAATCCATATTATTTAGAAGTGGTTAATTAAAAACTTACTCTTAATATTATCTAATTTATTAGAATAGTTAAAACTCTATCATTATTTTTATTTGAAAATATTGCTTAAAAAGTGGTTTCAAGTGAGTTAGTTAAAAATTTTGGTCTATTTTTTGTTACATTAATAATAATTAAAAATATTCAATTTATTTAAGATATTATTTTTTGTTTATTTGAATATAATTTTTGTTTGTAACATTAATAAAAATTATTAATATGTTTTTTAGCATTTCATTATTTTATTAGAGGCTTATTTTCGAATTTACAAAGCAAATTAAATATATTTGAGCAGCTTAATATTGTCTTTTCAGCATTTTTCATTAAATTTACAATATCTTCATAATGGAGTAAATGGAAAGATTAAAAATGTTTAAAAATATTTTTTCCTTATTAAAAAATGGCGATTAAAAATATTCTTGATTAAAATCTAATTATTTAGTTAAAATTCATAAATGATAAATTATATTTGCTTAAACTAGATTTTTTTAAGTTAAATCTAGTTAAAATAAAATAATCAATAAATCCTTACTTAGTAATTTATTGTATTTTTAACTAAATTGTTATCAACGATTAAAATTTCTGTACTATAAATTCATAGTTTTTTTACTAGATTTTCAAAAGGTTTACAGAGTAATTAATATATTTCATAAGAAAAAACAGATTTGTTTAGGAAGATTAATTCAGCTAAATCTTTAAATTCTTAATAAAATTTTTTTTTTCAATACAAATAAGCTTTACTTAATTTTGTGGTTAAAATGATCATAAAAAAAATTAAAAAAAATAATCAAACAATTAAAAATACAAACCTAAAAAACTAAATCAAAGCAAACAAAAAAGAAATTAAAATTAAAATATGATGTAAAAATTCGATTTATTTGGGAGTAAGATCAATTTAAGATTTTAAGGACAGCAATCATACTAATCTAAAATCGGCTCTATAGTTAGTCTTTTTATAATAGCTTTAATTCTTTTTCGCCTGACTTAGATCATTTTATCTGTAATATTTAGAGAAAACCCTTAAGTAATTTATAACGAAAGATAAGTAAATGATCCTGCTGTTTTTCATGCATCAGCTGAAACTTTTCCTATGGCTTTTGGGATGGAAAGCCCATATACTCATTAATATTACATTGATGAAAGTATATACAGTGTAACAGCTTAATGGATATAAAAATCATAGATATTTAACTAAACAACTTAAAAAAATGATATCCTATGGAAGTTTTAAGACCTAAAAGTGCAACCTTGCACTCGTGAAAACTTTAAAAATAAATATAATGAAAATTACTATCTAAGTCTTGACTATACCAAAATGTACTGTCTTTCCCCTGAAGATATTTTAGATATCTAAGGAGATTTTTCATCATAATAATATTCATATATTCAGTTAAAAGTTTAGCAGTGCTAAAAAAACTGTAAATCAGCTGAATAACTTAATAATTACTTACTTAGGTCAAGCTTCGGTTTATAACTTTCAGATGCGTTTGTAGATCCTTCAGAGAAAGAGTATCCTTTTAAGATTTACTCAAGAGATATGTTTTGGCCTACAAGTAATCTTATGCCAAAAGATGTATCAATATATATCAGAAATAATTACGTCTACAGTGATTTTGGTTGGTTTGGTTCAGACATAATTACATAGAGATTTCCTTCATTCAGTTTCTATGAAGATACAGTAAAAAATTAATTAACTTTTCACTTTTGTTTAAATTTTAAAGAACAGTCTTGAAATTCCAAAACTTTTATTTAAATGTTTTTAATTAAATTAATTTACTATTTTAGACTTTCTTAAGTTAAAATAAAGACTATCGCTAATATTCATTTAAATAAAAAGGTTTATCCCCCTAATTTCCAAGATTATTTCCTAAGTATTTCATTCAGATTTGAAAAATAGAAAGAAAGTGTTTACAACAGATCTTATAAGAATTTTATGGCAATACTATCAGATATAGGTGGTTTTTCTTAAAGTTTAATGACTATTGGATTTCTAATTACTTATAAAGTATCTTAGTTATAATTAAATTAAAGTATAATCAATTAGATTTTCAACTATGAAGAATCTTCTGATAATATACAAACAAACTAAAATATTAGAAATGATTTAAAAAAATCTTCATTCATGAGTCAAAAAAAAATGAGCATTTAACCTTAATCAGCTTTAATTACAAACAGAAGCAAAAAAACAATTTTTTATCAAGTTGAATCCAACGTTCAATTAAATCTTAAAAAAGGCTCGGAATCTAATTTAACTCTAAAATAGGAATCAGAAAAACACTAAAATTCAATTGATACATCAAAGTTTAATGGATAAAAATAAAGAACAGACTCTAACAATACAAACAGAACTCGTTTTGGCAGCGGTTAGATCAAGAAAAACAAATAGGATACAAACTTACACAAATAAATATAAAAAAATAAACATACTTAATCGTTACATTCCATCAAAACCATTTTGGACGAAAATGATTAAAAACAAACTAGAGATGATAAATAAACTTTAAACAAATTATTACAGGAAGATCTAGAAAAAGATCCTATGAGCAATGCTTTAAATCCTTCAAATTTGGGAATTCGTAAAAGTTCATATTAAAAGTTGTTCATTTAAAAACAGAAAAACCAATAAAAAATATAAAAAGTAGTTGAAAAATAATTTGATAAACTTATGAAAAAGGAGACAAATAGTATGAAAATGAGTGTCTTCGAATATTTTCTATCTATAATATTTCCTTGTGGTAGACTGAGAAAGAAAAAATAAGTAATTGACTACAGTATCGAAAAATTATACCAAAATTTGGATATTTTTTAGATATTAAAGAGACTAATTGAGGTTGAAAAATTGAAGAGATTGCTTTTAGATCAGCACCAAATTAAATTGCTTGATTACCTACCTAAGCCAACAATCCATTTAGATTTAGCCTTAAACAAAAATTCAAATCACAGCAATTAAAAAAATTAAGAAGTTAACTTACTGTACCAGGATAACAGATCAGAAATGCAAAAAGCTAAAGATGCCTTTGAAGCATATAAGAATATTTTAAATAAAGAAAATTTTTCTGAATTAGATTAAAAGCTGATAGATATGCTTGATCAAAATTTAGTATCAATATTCGAAGCATAAAATCAAAACTACAGCAGTCCAAACATATAATAATAATATTAGTAAAATATAGATTTTACTATTGTTTAATCTCCTTCTTTAGTACACGATTAATAAATTTTGCAATTTTCATCAAATATCAAAGAACCTGAAATAAACATCGAATTTGATATCAATAATTGTAATTAAGACGAATCTAAAGTTTTTGAATAATAAAATCAGTAAGCAAATAAACTTCAAGAATAAAAATAAAACGAAAATAGCAGTGATACAAAAACTAACCAAAATTCAAACCAAGAAGACCACTTGTAGCAATCATCTAACAGCGATTAGCAAGAAATTCCTTAAGAAAAATAATATAATATCTTGCCTAATTAAAATTTATCTTTAAAAATGAATCTAAAGTGAATAAATATAACAAGCATTTAATTATTAATATTTTATATTTTTATTTAGAAATTATTATCTTAAATTATTTCCTAAAAATATCATTTTAATTTTTATATGAAAAAAGAAAAATTATTTTCCTAAATTAAATTTATAAAACAAATCAGTCAGCAATTGAAATTAAATAAATAATATTTAAAATAAATTTTTTAGTTTTATCAATAAAAGTTTCAAAATATAAATATTTTATAATCAAAAAAATGATTTTTATTCATTAAAATGAGAAATTTAAATAAAAAGTTTTAATTATTATTTTCTTTTCATACTGTTATAACATAATTTAGATCTTTTTTGCTTGATTGGTTTAATAATTTTTATTTTATCTGAAAGTTAAATAAAAAAAATTTAAAAAAAATATTTTGATAGTTTTTTGTAATGTTAATTTAAAATTTAAGAAATAAATGATGAATTAGCAAAAATATGTTTTAAAAATAATTAATTGCTTTTATATTCCTGTACAATTAAATAATAAATATTGTAAATAAATTTATAGAACAAGTTTTAACAACAATATAATATTCCTTCAAATATTAATTGATTCAAAATTAAATTATAGAAAGAGTAAATGTTTAGGAAAATTGATTTATTTGGAAGCTAAATCTTTTTGAGATCGAACGGAGAATAAACCTACAAATCGAATTTAGGATCTTTTACTACGTTGGTTATTATTAGCTTCATTTTATTGCGATTTATTCAAATGCTACTAGAAGTTATTTATAGATAAAACCCAAATGTAATTTATAGTGAGAGATAAGTTGATAATCCAGAAATATTTTACATTTCAAGTGAAACATTTCCAATTGCTTTTGCGATGGAAGATCCAATAAATAAATTATATTTCATAGACGAGCAAATATATACAATATCAGCCCAGTTGTAACAAAAGTAAACAGTTTTTAATTCTACTAGTCAACGATATGATACAACATGGATTTATTAAAACATTAGTGTTTAACCATGCACACTCTCAAATTTCAAGAATTAAGATAATTTGGAGTATTACTTAAAACTTAATTATACAAACATGTACTGTCTTTCCCCTGATTCTGTTATTTCAATTTAAGGAGATTTCCCTTCACCCGTATTTTCCTAAATTGTGTTAACTGTATAATAATGTTAAATTAACTGCAAATCTCCTAAGTAAATTAATAATTATTTATTTAAATCTAATTTTGGAATGTAGCTCTCTGATTCTTATGTTGATCCAACAATCAATGATAATCCATTTAAAATGTATTCAAGAGACATGTATTGGCATATTAGTACTTTGATGCCTTAAGATGTAACTGTTTTATTAAGAAATAATTATGTTTACAGCGATGTTGGGTGGTTTTAATCTAATATCATAACCCAAAGATTTCCTTCATTTAGTTTCTATGAAAGCTCTGTAAAGCTTATATAAATTTCTTTGAAATTTTTGATTAATATTTTATTTTTAATTTAGTTTTATCCTGCAAATTTTTAAGACTATTTTTTGAGTATCACTCTAAGGTTTGAAAAGTAAAAAGAAAGCGTTTACAAAAGATCTTATTCAGATTTTGTTAGTATTTTATCATAAATAGGTGGTTTTACATAAAGTCTTTTAGCAATTGGATTTCTTGTGTGTCGCAAAGTTTCTTAGCTCTAATTAAATTAAAATATAATCAACTAGATTTTCAATTATGAAGAATCAAATGAATAATAAGATATAATTCAGGAAACAGAAAAATCTCTTGCAAGCCCAAATCAGATATATAGAAAATATAGGGTATAAAGCTCAATAGATTAAAAAGCGATTATAAAACTAAATGTAAACAATGAGACAAATATCTAGTCATCTCCTCCTATAAAGCCATAAGATAACAAATCTATTTTGAAAGTTTAATTTGACTCTCTCAATACAAATTAAAAAAAAACATTAAATATAGAACCTAGCTTGATCCGTCCAAGTAGTTGTTCAATCCACAACTCTCCCCAATCTACAAATTAAAAGCAAATATAAAATAACTCAAAAAAATTGCAGTAGCAAACTCCTGGAGTTAAGCGATAATCTATTAAGCAATAGAACTCCTCTCAAAATGAAATTCATATTTTAAATTAGCTCATCTAAGAAGATATTGATAGCAATAGCAATAATGTTAATAAAAAAAATATGGTGGGAAATTCAAACAACTCAATTTCTAAGTTATTTAAAAAAAAGTAAAAAGATTTTACAAAAAGTCAATAATCAGTTGAAAAGCACTTTTCCAAGCTTTTGAGGAAATAAACAAAAAGTATGAAAATGAGTGTTTGGGAGTATTTTTTTTCATTATTTTGCCCCTACGGAAGACTAAAAAAGAAAAAAGAAATAATAAATTACAGTATTGATAAATTGTACTAAAATCTAGATATTATGTAAATACTAAAAAGACTTATTGAGGTAGAAAAGTTAAAACGATTGCTATTAGATCATGATCAAATAAAACTTCTTGATTATTTACCTAAGCCTACTATACATTTAGACTTAGTCATGAAAAAAGATTTAAATACTTAAAAAAAGCAAGAAATTAATCTTCTCTATTAAGACAATAGATCTGAAATGCAAAAAGTTAAAGATGCCTTTGAAGCGTATAAAAACATTCTCAATAAAGATAGTTTTTCAGACATTGATTAAAAGATAATAGGAATGCTTGATTAAAATTTAGTTGAAATATTTGAAGCATAAAATTAAAGCATAAATAGATAGGATAATTTTAATAAATATTTTTTGAATAATTTAACTGATCTAAATCGTGACTATTAATTAGACTTAAAATAATAAAATAATTTATCAAATATTATTTTACCAAAAGAATAACAAAATGAAGATTTTATTTATAGAAATAAGTAAATTACAGAAGATTAAATTAGATTATAAAATTAAAATTTCGTTTTTTCAAATTAAAAAAGTAAGGATACTCCAAAAATTAACTGCTTAAATTAAATAGATTTATTTGAGTCTATGGAATTCAGAGAAATTCCTCATGAAAAATAAATTAAAAATTTACCTGTAAATTAATTTTAAAGAAATTCCATCAAAAAATAAGATACTAATTGATAAATAAGATTATACATGAATAAATACAAATTACACATAGGTTAATACTATCTATAAACAAATTTAGTAATGTTAAATTTTTAAAGCTAAAAACAGCTTGTGTTTTTGTTTAAATATTAACAAAAATTTATTTTTTTTATTAAAAATTATTTTTAAATTTTATGTAAAGATTAAAACTTTTTCTGTCAAAATATTTTTATATTTTAACCAATCAGGCAATTCTGAATGTTTAGCTTAGTTTTAAAATCAATAAATTATTTTTTTTTAATTTTTAAGTAAAATTTAAATTATGTAAAAATTAACATTTATAAATTATATTAAAATAATTAAAGATCATTTTGATATTATAATAAATTATTAAATCTATTTGGGTTTATAATTTTTAATTATAGTAAGTAGGAGAATCTTTATTGTATTATTATCAAATCGATCTCAAATATTATCAAAAATATCTAATTTAGTGATTAAATTGATCAAAATGATAGACTAAGAAAAGTACTTATTAGATTCTTTTAAAAAGAGAATAAATATTAATTTTAATAAAATATTAATTTAATTAGCATCCAACAATTACAAGCTTAAAAAAGTGATAGTAAATCAAGCATAAACAAAGACTAATCGCATAAGATTACTGATGAAGTATCAAATTTGTCTAACAAAGATAGATGTCCTATTCAGACAACTAATCAAAATACAAGTATAAATATGAAAAAAACAAAAATAGCAAAGCAAAAACATAAAAAATGGCTAAAAAATGTTTAATTTAAGATTACAAGCAATTAAAATTAAAACTTATATGAGGAAATAAGTAATATACAAAAGGAATACGTTCTTCCAGGAGGAGTAGTAATAGATTTAGAGTGGATGAATGATAAAGTAGATAAAAAATGTAAAAAGTCGATACATCTAGCTTATTATATTAGTAGATATAATGAAGGGTTTATTTCAATTTATGTTAATGACTCAAAAATTACTAAAGAATATGACTTGATTATAGATTAGCTTCAAAGAACCCAAAATTAGGATTTTTATAATCTTTCTTAGTTGATAAAACTATACAAAGTCCCTATCATCTTACTCGAAAATTAGATTCAGATAATTAAAAATCTATATAAAGAAAATGAGTTGTTTGATATCATTTAAGAAAGAGAAAAGTTCTTATAATCCAAAGCACTCGAGCTATCTTAGTAGCATTTAAATGGAGATGAATTTACTTTAGCAGTTACCTTTTAAATCAATTGGGCAATTGATTCGTTGCACTTATCAAGTTTTTTCTTTTCACAAGCAATTTTAGCACTTTTGGGAACTGTAAGCTAAGACGTAATTTATGTTATGAGGAATGGACATTTTTAGCTATTTACTGGATATAGCAGCAAGCTAGTAACAGAGTTTAATATTAAATATTTTTTAAATTTGATTTAAAATGAATGGGAACAAGTAGATGATTTTGAAATACAGACCTTAGATGGTATAGTAATAAGGTGTAGCTGCTAAATAAAGACATAAAAAATAAGTTACCCAGAAAATCTAAAACTCCCTGATTCTTGTAATAGCTAGATAAATACGGTTGAAAATATAATACTGATGAAATTCAACTTGACAAAAGAGAACCTTCTAAATGTTATTGAGCTCAGACATTAAATGATATAAGAAAACTCTTCTTAAATATCATAGTAAGCTTAAATTGAATAGTAATAAGATTCAGAAATAGTAAAGAATTTCGAATATTATATGCAATCAGAATTATTTTTATCTAAATTCTACTAAGAAAAATATAAAAGCTTAATAAATTATTAAAAGAAATTACAGTAGGTTTGCTCTTATAAATATATCTAATTATGATTTAATTTATCAAAATTTTAAATTTAAAGGATAGAATTGTTTTAATTTATTTGATCATGATTTAACTTTTTCAAAGCAATATTCTTTAAATTTTAAGGATAAAGCTCTTTTAATGTATCTAATAATGATTAGCGTTTTAAAAATAATACTCTTTAAATCTTAATGATTATGTTGTTTGTTCTAAATTATGAATTAGATATCACATTCACTTATATTTATATTTTTTATATTAATTGTCTTTTAAGTATTCATACATACATAATAAATTCTAAAATCTATTTTATTGATTTTATGAAAAAAGTGTATTTGTCAATAAAACCATTTTTCAGAAAAATGATGAACAAAATAAATGTTAAAATAATTTAAAAAATGATGAACAAAATATATATTCAAATAATTTATATGAAATTATCAAAATATTAGACAAATATAAATAATTAAATAAATAATAAATAATAATTCCATTCCAAATAATATAAATTCCTAAATAAAATATTTTTTATGTTTTAAATTTTATTTAAATCAATTCAAACCTTTTTAAAATTTTAATTAAATAAACAGTAATGCAAATAATAATTTTAATCAGTCTTATATTAAAAATAGAAATCGATAATTTAGAATTTAACAAATTTTTATGATAAAACAAAATAAAATAACACATTAATTAATTTTTAAATGAAGAATGATTAATTTTTATAGCAGTTAGTTAATTAATCAGACAAGATAATACAAATTAAAGTTCTACATAAATAAGTAATTTAGTAAAAGTTTTTTAAATAGAATTAATTTAGAAATTTTAAAGGCACAATAAATAAATGTTTAAAAATATAGACTTGTTTGGAAGGTAAATTAATTTAAGATTTAATAAGAAGTAGACATACTAATCAAATTTCGGATCATTTGTTACTTTGATAATTGTCAGCTTTGTTTCTTATAGATTTATTTCCATGATATTTGATGCAATTCATGGATTAGCTCCATAAGTAAATTATAGTGAAAGATAAGTTGATGATCCTGCGGTTTTTCAAACTAACAGCTTAAGTTATCCTATTGCTTTTGCTATGGAAGATCCAAATACAAAAAATTACTATATTGATGAAAGCATCTATACAGTTAGTGCCCTAATCTAATCAAAGTATCTAATATATAATTCAACATTAGGTCAAAATACTACTGTTTGGGATATTTAAAATGTTACTCTTTAACCATGCACAGTTCAAAATTTTTAAAATCCTTAAAATAAAAGATATTACTTATCCTTAAACTACACAAACATGTATTGTCTTTCTCCTGAAACAAATTTCAGTATTTAAGGGGATTTTAATTCTCCTATTTATTCTCAAATTTAATTTTTTGTCTAAAAGTGCTAAATAAATTGTAAATCTGAAGAAGAAATTAATTATTATTTAATGAGATCAGCAATAGGAATTTAACTTTCAGATGCCTATGTAGATGTAAATCAGTATGAAAACCCTTTTTAAATATTCTCAAGAGATTTATTTTTTTAGGCAAGCCTTTTAATGCCTTCAGATGCAATTATATACATTAGAAATAACTATGTCTATAGCAACAAAGGATTTATCTAAACAGATACAAACATTTAGAAATATCCTCAATTCAGCTTCTATGAAACATCTGTATTCAAAATTTTTAAATTCTTAAAAATTCTATCAATTTTGCATAATTGTTTTCAACCAATAGTTAGAAATTTATTAATCTAGAAGCGCTAATAATTAAAAATAGAATCAGCTTTAAATTAATCGAATAAAAAGCTCATTTTTTGTTGTTGTCTATTTTTACTGATTAAAAAAGACATTCTTTACTTAATTAGAATATTACTTAAAACCCATAATTTATGCAGCTTTCAGAATATTAGTTTTATCATTTGAAATCAATCCCCCCTTATTTACATTTGTAATAAAAGTTAAAAATATTTAGATTAAGTTTTGCTTTAAGGGATATTAATTTAAAGTATAAAAATTATTATTAATTTTTTAATTTAAAAAAATATTAGGTTTTTCCTCCAAATACATAATCTTACTTTTTTAGCTTTAGGATAAGATTTGAAAAATAAAAAGAAAGTTTGTATTAAAGAAAATATAAAGATTTGCTTAGTATTATGTCAGAAATTGGTGGTTTAACCTAGAGTTTTTTAGCAATCGGGTTCTTGATATGCAGATATATTTCTTAAATTCAATTAAATTAGAATATAATAAAGTAAATTTTTAAATATGAAGAGTTAGAAGAAAGTTTTTAATAATAAGAAGAAGATGTATCAATAAAACAAAACAAAACCAAATTAAATTAATAAAAACTAGAAAATTCATAAAACATACAATTTGATGTAACTATTGACAAAGACAATAAAACATTTTTAAGTAATGCTTCTATCATAAAATTGAACAAGTATAAATCATAGTTGAATAGTGATATTTAGTTTGTTCATTAAGAAAAGTAAAATAAAAATGCTAGTAATGAGGTAAAATGGAAAACTTTAGATTATTCAAAAAGCAGCTAAAATGAAATTAAAGACAATAATAGCTGTAATATATATGGTTAAAAAAAGAGTATTTTTAGAAATATATAAAGGTCATAATCTTAAAAATTTATTCAAGATAATAAAAATATATTACCTTAAAACCATGAATAAAAATAATTTCTAAATTCTCTTCTATAAAAAAATAAAAGTTATGAACTTAATTCATAAAATACTACAAGCTAAATCTGTAACAAGAAAAAATAAGAGAAGTAATTTGGTGATGAATTGAAGGAAAATAATATCAAAAAGAAAAAGAAAATGACCAAAGATATTGATAAATTGCTTCAGAAATAAACAAAAAGTATGGAAATAGGCTTTTGGCAATATTTAATATCATACATTTGTCCTTTTGGTAGGCTCAAAAAGAAGAAATAAATTATTGATTATAGCATTGATAAATTATACGAAAATTTAGATATTTTACAAATTTTAAAGAGACTGATCGAGGTTGAAAAGCTTAAGAGATTATTTTTGGACTAGGACCAGATAAAGTTATTTGATTATTTACCAAAACCTACTATTAATTTTGGCTTTACCTAAAATCTTTAAGAATAAACTTAGCATTAGGATGCTTTCTAGAATTAAGAAATCAACTTACTCTATTAGGATGGCAGATCTGAGTTTTAAAAAATTAAAGATGCATATGAAGCTTACAAAAATATTCTGGCAAAAAAAGATTTCTCGAATTTAGATTAAAAAATAATTGATATGATAGATTAAAATATAGTAGATATTTTTGAAGTATAAGATTTAAATATTACTGAAGTTTAGATTCCCAAATAATTGAATGTTTATGATTAATAAATGTAAGATGTATTTTAAAATACCCCTTAGTCTATAAAATCTGATTAATTCAAAGTATATCATTCAACAGATATTAGATAATTCAAATTTCCTAAATGTGATACATCTATAAGCATCTAACAATCCTAAAACTTTTAAAATAGTTAAGATAAAGCAATATAAATGTTGTTTCAAAATGATCAAATACCAAATATTAGCAATAGTTGCAAACTGGATATGATTATAAATGATAATCAAAGTAGCTAAGGAGAAATAGCTAAAGAAGATTTTAATAATAATTTACCTAACTAGATTAAAGATATAACATTTCTTAATCCTTTCATTGATTAAAAAAAAAATTGATTTCATATAAAAATATTTTACTTATTCAATTTGTGATTGACTTTAAGATTAATCATATTTTTATAAAAAACAATTCATATTGTAAATAAAATAAAATTCTTTTTTTAATTAGAATTTTTAATAGTGAAAGAGGAAATTGAGATAAAAGCAATTTTTTGATTAAATAAATTTTGTTTTCGTAAATAAAAATATTTATTCAATATTCTTAAAACGTGAAAGTATGAATTAAAAATTAAAAATATTCTTTTTTAGATAATAATCATTGTTGCCGCATTTTTTTTTAAACTTCAAATAATTTCTGATATCAATAAATATTTTCTCATAATTTAGAAAAAAAAGTTGGAAAAAACAAATCTTATTAATTGTTAGAATATATTTTTTTAAAAATTGGATTTTATTTGATCAACAAATTTTGATAATATAAAAGACTGAGTTCAAATAATTTATTTAATTAAAAAACATAAATAAGAAAAGAAGCAAATGGAGGTTTAATTTTAAAGTAAGAAAAAATAATTTGATAAAGTTGAGTATAACTTTGAGGATAACAATTCCATAGAAGATCCTAAAACAAAAATTTATAAATTCTATGATGAATATTTATAAAAGGATACTTCTTAATTGTTTCTATTTTAAGATATTAATGATATTAACCTAGATGAAGATAAAATCAATCATAATATAGTATTTTTGATTGGTACCTCTCCCAGTTGGAACTGCAAGAGCATTTATACAAATTTAGGATACTGTCTAAGTAAAAAATCTATAAAAATAGGCGATTTGTAATTCGTTTAAGGAGAGGTAAAATAATCTGAAATTTAACTTAAAAGTTATAAAAAATTATAAAATTTTACACTAAGAATTATCAAAAGAATAAACGCTAACTGTTAAAATGATACTAATAAAAAAGGTAATTTTATTATGTGTCACTTTTTATCAAAAACATTCTAAAATCCAAAAATATGGATTGAATGTTAAAAATAAGTTGAATAAGAAAGCAGCAACAAACTTAATGATAAGTTATTGAATAAAAGTGACAATTAATCAATTTAAAAGGACTTTGATGAGCAAAAGAATACAGAAAGTAATGAAAAAAAAAGAGAAAAATATACTCATGAGTTATTAGTTAATAAAAATAATGAATTTACTTAAAAATAAAGTATACCTTAAGTATTTGATCCAAAGAAAAATGGCGAAAATAAATATTTCGAAATAAAGGGCAATGAAATTTATTCAAATAAAAAAGAAATGTCAATAGCTCAATAAAATAAATAAAATGTCCAAAAAAGTGACTCTAATATCTTATTACAAAAAAATATTAATGAATACTATAAAAATGAAAACACCTTACTAAAATCATATTAAAATTAGTAATTAATATAAAAAAATTTATAGAAATAAATTTAATTATTTAATAAAAATGATTAAAATTAATAAGAAAGCTTACACAAAAACAATAGTCTAAAACAATAATAATAGATTATTAGCATTCAAGAAGAATCTGATAATGAAGAATAAAATTTTTAAAAATAAGCAAGCATACAATAATAAAAGCCTATTTAATAGCCTAAAAGCAATAAGCTGCCTTAATAATAACTATCTTAGGACAATACATAAAAATAAAAGTCATAAGTAGAGATATTAATTGATGGAGATTTTTAATCATAAGAAAGGGAGATTATAGAAATAGAACAGTAGCTCAATCCATTAGAAAAAAATTAAAATAAGTAGAAGCACTCCATAAAAATAAATAATACAATAAATTAAAATGAAAAAGAATTAGAAAAATAAATTGAGTAGTGTTAAATTGAATTAAATGTTCTAGAAAATAATACATAAAAAGCATAATTCAATCTATATTAAATTGAAGCTGACTTTTGTAAAATAATGTCAGATTTGAAAAAAACAAGAAATAAAATTCTCAAAAGAAAAAATCCATTTATAGAGGATTAAATCAATTAAAATAATAAGTAGAATATAAAGTTAGAAGAGGGTAGCATATCTTAAAATTAATCAAATTAGATTTCAAAATAACATTACCATTCTAAAATTAAAAAAAATCAAATTAGTAGTTACGATAGCATCATGGATGAGGAGTCTGATTCATAAATAAAATAAGATTAATCTGATCAGGAAGAATATCAAAAACTTGTTTAGATGAAAAATCTATTTAACAACAAACAAATATTAGCTGAGTATGAACGAAATGATTTAGAACAATAACTTTATGATTAATAATCAAAATTAAAAAAATTATAAAACAAATTAATTTTAGAAAAATATCCAGAAATAATGTAAGGAGATGAACCTATGATCTTAGAATGATATATTAAATTAAATTAATAATGTTATTTTTTGATTCCTAATTCATCATACAAAATATTTTCGAACCAAAATTTCATCTTTTATGTTTTATTTTTCGTAGCTTTTTTTAGATATTATTTTTATAATTTAAACACAAACAAACCATTAAAAATCAATTTTAGTTCTAATAATATTAAAGCTGCAAATCTTCTTTTTTCAAATATTTTTATTTTGACAAATATGGTACAATAGAGAAAAAAAAAAAATAAATCAATAAATAATAAAAAAAATGAAATTATCAGCTTAAATGTGAAAGCATTACATGTATATTTGTTATGGAAAATATAAATTTTAGATATTAATAAATATGTAAATAGTTGTTTGTTATAGAGGAAATAAATAGTAATTAATTAAATAATATTTGTTAGAATTTATATGAGGTTTTTATTTTTTAATTATTGTATGATACTCTTGTTTTTATAGACTTGAGATTTGCCTTTTATTTTATATATGAGTTTATTTTAGTAATCATTATCATTTTTACAGTTGTTAATTGATTGCTAGCTAAATAATTTGTAATTCAAGAATTTCTTGCATTTGATTCACTAAAAATAAGCTAGTCTTTATTTTCAGTAGATTTTTTAGTTGTTGAGCAGCTAAATAGATTATTATTTGAGCAAATGTAATTGAAAATAGGTAAACGTGAGGTTTGCTTTGAATTAATATTTTTTTATAATAAGCTTTAATCTAAGTTTAATTTTTTTTAATAAACTTTCTTGCTTTAAATTTAAATGAGAGAGCGGACATCATGCAAAAAGTGACATCTTTATCCATAAGGACAATACATTTTTTCATGGAAGGCTTTGCAATACTTGGTCCTAAAGTTGTTGTTAGTTATTGAGGGTTTCTTTTAAAGCTCATCTTTACCATGAGCGAATCTGCACTTTGCTCCATAATCACAATGACCAGTTATAGTGAATGTATTGCAGAGTTCAGTTTTATACTTAGTTTAATCAGTTTATTTTCTACCATTATTTGAATCAGGAGATTTCTATCCTTCATTGCATTCATCTAATTTGGCAGATTGTTATAAATTATTGTTTCTAATTTCATTTTATGCAAAATTAGAGATACTAACACAATTATTACTCAAAGATGAATTGCTTATAGATTAATTATAGTAATTGTTAGCAGGGTCAAATGCGTGCTTGGCTTAGATTTCAGATATTTACAAGTAGCTAAGAGGATATTATCCACTTATAGCAGCTAATGTGGGTGAAGAATTCATTCTTCTTCTTTCACTTTAATCATCACTATCAATAGTAGAGTTAGAATAAGTCGATATATTATTATTTTCGTAATAATAATAAGCTTCCATAAAATTTCCAGAGTTTCTGATCATATTTTTTTTATCAAAAATGTATTTGCTTGATTAGTCAGAGTAGGATAATTTATAATATCGATACTAATAATTAATAGAGATTAAAAATATTTATTTCTGAGTACTTTCCTTTCAGCAGATAAAGAGTATTATTTTTTAGCAAATTAAAAGTAGAGTTAATTGATTAATTAATATTTTAGTTGAAGGATATTCTTTTGAGTTTATTCAAATTTAATCTTTCTGTGAGTTTTTTTATTTTTTTAACGAATATAAAGAATGGTTTATGGAAAAGCCAAATTTTTATGTTGCTTTATCCTTGACTATGAGCAAGTTAGATGTGTTTATTTTTAGTTTTTCTTGTAATCGTTGCTTACTTTTTAAATCCTGCTTATTATTTGGCTCTTTTTTCTGGAGAAGGATAAATTGTATTTATTAATTTAATTTATTTTTTATAAAGACACAAGGGTTTCTTTCTTATAATTTAAAGATTGATTGTTTCAGAGACTTGTCTAAATAATTTAATAATTTGATTTGAATATTATATTGAAATTAATATTAGCTGGCCCCACCTTAACCTTTAATTAAAATGAATGTAATCTGATATTCAAACACTTTTGAATATTTTTGTACTTACCAAATTTCATCTTAACTCACAAGTTACGCAATTTTTCAATTTAATTTCATCTCATAAATACCTTCATTGAAATAAGGATAACACAAAATTTTAATAATCATAGTATTGCAATTAATTAAATTTAGCTTGAAATGTTTACTTTAAAGTTCAATTTGAATAAGAATAGAAAATCTTAAGTTATTAAGTGTTATTTATATGATTTGAGCTGGTCAGGTGAAAATGGTCCAGTGAGATGAACCAAATTAAGCCTAAAATTAAAATATTATGAAAATAAAAACGCGTTGTTAATATTTAATGATCTGATGAATAAAATAATAGTGGGTGATATGATTTATATTGTTTATAGTATTTAAAACAAGTATCTTGTTTTATGATTAGATAAATAAAAAAATTAATTTTCCTGATGGAATACTGGGAGGGTATAAATTAAATTTGATACTTAAGATATCAATCTAATTATTTTTATCTATTTAAGAGAAATAAAAATCCTATCAAGTGGCTACTGAATTATTTAAAAATTATAATCAGACGTCGTGGCTGTAAAAATTCAATTAAATATAAACAAATAATTTGGTTCTTAACGCATTCCATTTTTCAAAATAAATGACATAAGATACCCTCTTTATGTCAAATTATAATCATTATTTTGCATATAATATTCACTTTTGAACCTATTTAAGCTTATGAGTAATAGTTCTAAATTAGAATAGGCTATTTTAAATTAGTAATAAGCTAATTGATATTACAAATTCTTTTTGCCTATGGAATCATATAATTTATACAAAAATTTAAACATACCTTTAAAAAGCTTTTAAATTGAGTAATATTATTTTTTGAATTATATTATGGAGAACTAATATGCTTAAAAGTAATGGTTAGATATGAGTAAAGTATAAACTTTAAAAACATTCTAAACGAGATAGTTTAAATTATTATAACATGTCAGTCAAAGTGAGATAATTAAGTTTATTAATTAATTATTACAGATCAATTTTGATAGGATTTTTATATTTTCATTTGCTGAAGAAAATTTATTTTTATGCGTTGAAAATCAGAAAAGAGATGGATTTTACTAGATGTAGGAATACAATTAGTACTTATGTGTTATAATGCAATAAATAATTGACAATCTTAATGCTTATTAATCTAATTATGTTAATTATATGGTTATTAATTTATAGGGGCGAAAACAGTATTTGATATTATAATCTTTCTTTATTGTAAAATTACTTTTTCATTTAAAAATAAACTTTTTGATAAATCACATATAACAAACAGAATTTAAATCGCTCAAGCTCTAAATTAAATTTAAACATGAATTTTAATACATAATTATCCATTTTCATTAGTATGCTGATCAATTCTAATTCAGTCTATAAAAAAAATATTAATCCATCACATTATATAAATATATATTGTAAAAAACTAAATCAACCCTCTTTATAATTTAATTCTTTTACCAGTTATTTAGAGTAAAGATAAATTTAGTCTAAAATGTATTTATATAAAATGGAATAAAAAATTAACTTAAATAATAAATTTTAAAGATAGAAAATAAAAAATTCATTTATCTACTTTTTGAATCCTTAATTTTTTAGCTGACAATAAATTAAAATGTTAAAATTCTGTGAATGTTTTTGTATTTATCAAATAAAAGTCATGAGTTTATAAATTGAAAATAAAAATAAATATTTCTATATCTTAGTTTATAAATATTTGCTCTTTTAATTATATAAGGAAATCTTCAATAGAATTATATATTACCATAAATTGATTTATTTTTTATTATCGCTCCATTAAAAAGTTAGTAAAAGTAACAAAAATTAAAAACACATTTATGACTTTTGTTTAAGGCTTTGATGTGTTTATTTACACTTTAGGTAAATTTATAAATTAAAGGTACACAATTAAAATCAAATTAAAACCCTGAAAAAAAATATAAAAGATTTTTGCTCAAGTATATCTTAAAAGTATAAATTTACTTTCAAAGATATTTTTTAATAAATTATACGTTACACTCACTAAAACATCTATTCAAATTATAATTTAATCAAATTTGGTAATTAATAAATTGTAAGTATTTGTTTAAAACCACAATTTTATTGATTAGCTTTTTTTTTTGAAAAAATAATTTGGTTTAATAGCAATATGAGCAAATAACTTAATAAATTCAATATTGTTAGCCATTTATCTATTTATTCTTTAAGAAATTATGGTATTATTTATTTTATATAATAAATATTTAAGTTTTTTCTATATGTTGTATTTGATTTCAATTATTAGTTTGAACTTAAAACAAAAACTATAACTTTAACATTATTTATTATTTATCAAAAAATAATTTTTTTAATCTAAAATAAAAAAATTTTATAAATACCCAAAGCTAAATAAATATTGATGAAATAAATACTTGACTTTTTTTTTTTATGAAAATAAATTTTAGAATACTTTATATATGTGAAATTGAAATATTTTTTAGATTTAATTGAATTTATGTAAAATATTACAATTTGAAAATATAAGATTTTACTTAAAAAATAACAAGTAACAAAATAAAATTTGACTTTAAATATTGTAAATTTTAGTAAATAAATTAGATAAAATATTTTTTAAAGTAGTAAAATTAATATCTAATATACAACATACTTGGATTACTTTTATAAAATATTTTTAATTTCTTTTTTACATGATTTTTTAATGATTTATTTATTTATTTAGCTAATTAATTAATTTTTTCATTATAATTGTTCTTATCTTCTGTTTTTTAATTTCTTGCTAATGAATTTTTAGAAATCCTCATAATTAAATTCAGTTTATTAGAAACCTGCAACGTTCTAAATAATTTGTATTGCTTCTTCTTCATTTAAATTGTATCTTAAGTCGTTAGCTACTTTTAATAACTTTTCTTTGGTAACACAGTCTTTTTTGCTATTAAAGTCATCATCGTTATCTAATAACCTGAATATAGCATCTACTCCTTATTCTGTATTTATGTTACCCTGTTTTTTATTTGTTAAATTATTTTTTGACTAATAAAAATACTAAAAATACCAATTTTAATGACAACAAATCAATAAATTCTTTGAAATCCACGTTATCAGGTTTGTTAAGTCTTCTTGATAAATCGTGATGCTCTTATTAAATTTAAGATAGAACCTTATACACCATTTGATATTTAGAATCTAAGCCAAGAGTTCTTGCTGTTGCTAAAATATCATTAATGTCAACACCTCTTTTTTATTTATCAAAATAAAGTTCAAACAAATCGTAGAATTCTAATATTTAGTCCTTCATAAAAGTCTCATGATTGTTTGCAAAAGGAGATGCTTCTAAAAGAGCTCTTCTTTCCTATTTTTATTAAGCCAAACATATTACTTCACCTCCTTATCTGTTACGTTAGGCAGAATCTAAATTATTATGTTGGTAAAAGCAGATTAATTATTTTGAAACTCAATGATAATTTTTTTTAATGTGATTAAAACTTATACAGTTTTAAAATCCTTCATATTACCTTATAATTTTTATGATTGTGATCTCATTAATAATATTTATTGTTTCCTATAATTGTAATTATGTGATTGACTGGCAGTCTAACTAAGTTATCAGCAAACTATTTAATTTGTTTTATTTATTTTTTATAATATTTATCAACACTTTTTTTGAAAATTTCAAAATTATGATTAATATACTAAATCTGAATTTTCTCTCTAATTTTAACAATGAAATAATAATTAATCGTTAATTAAATTATATGAGCTAAATCATAATATGTTAAAGTAATTATTCTAACTATCTATCGCTAATAAGCTTCTTTCTATTAATATGACTAATTATTTTTTTCCAACGACTCTGTATTTGTAAGAAAATAAATTAATATTTTGATATTTTTATTTTGCATGTAGATTTTATCTTATATGCATAATGTGAATTTATTTTTTACTTAAAAAATGTTTTAAAAAGGATAATTTATATAAAAATATAAAGAAACAAATTATGAAATATTATTTAATTTATTTATTAAAATAATTATTTGGATCATTTAAAAATTATCATCATAATTCTCATTTTTCAATTAAAATATCACCATTTTACAAAAAAAAAAATTTAATTTGATTTAACAATTACTTATAAAATCTAATCATACTTGATATTAAATATATTTAATAAATTTCATAAAATATTATCATATAAGATATTTTAAACATTAAATTTTATTGAAAAATAAAAAATTAGATAGTTGTGATGCAAAAATATATGAAATATTACTCGTTTGGATTTTTACATACAATAAAATGTTATTAGATACATAAAAATTAATTAGTTATATTTTAAAGATATAGACCCTATTTTATAAGAAAATTAGGCAAGTTTTAAGTTTATTTGAGAAAAGTATCTTATTTTTTTTGAAAAACCCTTTTATATAGAGCAGGTTTAGTATTTTTAATTCTAATTGATTTAATAATTAGAAATTGAAAAGGTGATTTTTTAATCAGCAGACGAACTTAGAGTCTAGGTCATATTCATTGTAAATATGATTTGAGTCTATCATTATTGATAAAGCTATTGCACTGAGATTCTAACTCTTAACTGTGCTGTTCATTTTAGTATAGATATACTAAATATTCGAAACAACCTCTGTTTATATTTATTTTTAACAAATTATTTAGTTTGATATTTTTTAATTAATATGAAAATACATACCTTTCTTTAAAATAATTATATCAGCTATCTCTGCTGTAAAATAATTTCCTTGCTTTTCAAAAAGCTAAATAAGTTAATCTAGAGTTGAAGCAGTATTCTATATAAAATCAACTACTTTTAAGTTAAAAACTTTTGCACTGTTTGAAATAATCATTAGTGTGAATTTCAAAATAGATTGAAGGAATCTTTATTTTTTTAACAGTGTTTAAATTTTCCTATTTTTAATGAAGAAACTTGTGATATCTCTTTTTTTTTAAATACTTTCTTGGTCATTAGAAGTTAGAGCAATCAAAGTATTGTTCATTTCTTTAGAAATAAATTCAAAAATAGTATCTAAAACCTATTATTTTTTTTCGAATTTGGTTAACTAATGTACAAATGCTATATTTAATTACTTTATTTTCATTTTCAGTTAAGTTTTTAGTAAATTGAGTTCTTTCTATCACCTAAGATAATGGAACTGTCTAATAAGCATACCAGTATTTCATTGCTTCGTGCTATTATTTGTTAATTTATTTATTTATTTAGATGAGTAAATGAATGTAAATTGTTAATTGGAAATTACTTGAATAAAATCAGAAAAGGCAATAGGATATTTAAAAATGATTGTATATAGAGGCTGAAAGCATATGTAGTTTCCTAAATAGCTAACTACAGAATATCTCATTAGCTCATAGTTAAAATTCAAGGAAAAAGATACTATCATTTTACATAGAATTGATATACATATAATATAGATGTAGTAGTCATCAAGTAGAATTTCAGGGAAGGGATTCTAGTTAAAAAAGCTTTCCTTTTTCAAATATTGATTTTGTATTAATTATTATTCATGGTAATATATCTTAGAATAATAGCAGCATGTTACAATCAGAGCACTTGAAATAGCCTGAACCAAAGCATCCTTTAAAAACTAGAAGCTTTAGAAGTATGATTTAAGACTATCCTTAAGAATTTCAAAGGTATTGCATTTAATATTTAGAAACTCTTCATTTATTTTATTTTGCTAGCTCTTTCTCCAATAAATTATTGTTTCAGACAAAGCTAAGAACCCACTTGGAACTACCCAAAACACTTCACTTTATAAATAAATAAATAATTAATTAGCATTATTAATGATTTTAATTGTTTAAAGTAAATTTTACAATTGTATATGGGATGGAAGTATGGCAGCATATATTTCAGTTGCAAATCCCATCATGCAAAAGAATTCAATCATAGCTATGGATGCTAATATTCCTAAATCTTTTAAACCAAGATCTTTCATGACGTTTTAAAATTACTCTTTATATAATTTTTAAATTAATTTTAATTTTAAATTCTATGATAATAATATTTAATTTTTACCTTCATAAACTAAAGTTCTTAGACTAACAACAGCCCCTATAAGTACAAAAATCTTGAATAATTTAATAGTTTTAAAGCTAATGAATAAGCTGCATAATAGTATTATAGCTACTGCAAATCCAAAGCTCAAACTAATAAACTTTGCCTTGATAAAAATTTAATTTTTTCTAATTGCTTACTTAGAAATTTAGAGGGCATCAGAGTTCCATTCTGGGCTTTAGTCGTGATTTTAGATGTAGGATTTTTCAATGTTTTCATGAAAAATTTCTTAATTTTAATATTGAGGTTGCGAATAGTGTTAGTATCTGTCTAATTTTTGTGCGTAATTTTTAAACAACTCTGGATAGCTTTGAGAAACAGATTTTTATTTATTTTGTTACTAGTTTTGAGTAGCTAAAAATTTATTTTGGATTACTTTTTCAGTTTCTAAGATATCATCTTTGAAGGTTACTTTATTCTTTTATTTTTGTTTGATAGCGGACTAAAGAAATTCTTAAACATTATTTTTCTTTTCGTTGTTGATAACATTTTGATAGTTTTCTTTGTTACTTTAAATGAGATCCTAACCACCATCACTTTTATGATCTCTGTTATTATGTATTAAGCTATTCTAAGTAATAAAGGGACTCCATGTGACCCTTTTATCTCCTCCTTCTTTTTTATTTAAATTTGCTAAGTCTAGTTTTTTTTAAGCACTCAATTCTTTTAAGTATTAATGACTATTTCCTTTATTAATTTCAAAAGTATGACTATTTGACTACCTTCCAAGTCTACTTTATTGGTCGTATGAGTTGTCATTCATTTTAATTTAATTTAACATACTGAACCCAGGTCTATTTCGGTTCTTTAAAGACATAGGTGTTGCTGTGCTCTCTAACATTTTTATTACTCTTTTTGTTAATTTAGTTGTGAATTTCTAATTAATTAATTTATTTATTTTCAGTACATAATTTGTATATTTATTTATTATCAATATACGGATAACAAATACTGAATATCTAAGCAAAATTTTAGTGTATCTTTCCTAACACAATATTTTTGAAATTTGATCTCGAAATATTAATCAACCTATAAACTAATTTTCTGTTAAAATTTTCAAAATAGTGTGTTAAAATAAAATCTGCTACCAAAATCTAATTCACAATTTCTTCTATTTTTTGTCTTAAAAATCAAATTCAAAAACCAAAAATCATCTCCATTTAAAATTTTGATTTAATAGATTTATTAGAGCAAATAACTATAAGGTACAAATAAAATAAATAAATAAAAATATATTTTTTAAAAACCTTACTCAATTAATATCATTTAAATAGCGGAATTGCTATAGTTAAAACCAATTTAAATTATTTATTAGTTTCATGAAAAATATAATATAAATTATAATAGAAAAATTTTCATTCTTCTTCTATAGAAATTATAGCTGTTCCATACTAGCTGTTGTACTTTTTTACTTTGATAAATAATGTTTAAATTTCATCTTTCATAATCCTCCAGAAGTTCTCAATAATATAAATATATGTTGGTATTGAGGATGCTATTCAAGGTTCGCAAAAGATTAATTTTCTAGATATTTTTTAGTAATTATTGAGGTATGATATTAATATCATATTACTGAAAATTTTGATTTTTCTCTTAGCCAATATCTGTCTGAGAAGGTATCATTGATTATTTTTCTTCATTGTAATTAAAAAAGAGAGTAAAAATATTTTTAATTTAATATTTAAAGCTTGTTTAATCATATTGATAAAACTTTAGCAATAAAAAAAAAGTATTTTATTAGTAAATATTATTATTATTATGATAAATAATTATGATTTTCTTCTTATCTAATCAAATTTAAGCTTCTTTTAGTGTTTATTTTCATATTAATTGATTTTAAGAAAAATAAAGTTATGATTTTGTCATTATTGTTTTTAATGAGTTCTATGTTCTTTAATATAAGATTGGGAAAAAAATCTTTTGTTCTAAATTATTTAAAAAAGAAAATACCATTTTTCTAAGAAAAATCAAGCTTAGATTGAGGAAAAATTAACTTTTATTTTATTTGTTAGAATATTTATTTAGGAATTTAAATAACTAGAAAGAAAATCAATAGTTAATTAAATATAAAAAAAAGATTTTGGTACACATATAAAATGGAATAGGATAATAAAAAAGGATTGGTCAATATAAGAGTAAACTCTGAGTTAGCTGATATGAGCATTATCAACAAAAAAAACATAGAAATAATTATATAAACGATGTTAACTATGTTAGATGATGTAAGCGAAAATACAGTATCAATTGGATCTATTTAAATAGATCCATAATATAAATAAAAATATTTTCAAAAAATGGCATAGATTATTTAGCAAAAAAATCAAAATCAAAATGAGTAAAATATAAGTTCTTCAAGTAAAATTGGATTTCATATTACAACTTATAAAATTTATATATTTTTTTTAGTTAAATTGCCCTAAAATTAAGAAATAAAGTGTGGAAATCAATAAAATAGAAGAATAATTTAAAATGGAAGCGAAAAGAAAAAAGAAAAAATGCATGTTAACAAAGATAAAAATTATAAAAAAATCAATCTCGTGGAAGATATTATTTTATAGTAGTAGTATATTTTGTATCAATAGCAGCTGTAAATTTAATTTATTTAAGAATCATATCATTTTTAATTTTTTTTTTTCAAAGAATTGCATAGTCAAATATAAGAAAAACTGATTTAGGAAATATGTCTCAGTAATAATTAAATTCATAATAAGAGCTGCGTTAGAACCATAGCGATGAATCTTTGGATAAAAAGTAACATATTTGATTTATTATTTTTTCATTTAAAAATTTTTAAAGAAGCGAAAGTAATCTGAACAGCTATTAGAGTGAAGGAACAAAAGCGAATTAAATTAATGCTAGCAATTAAGAAAACTCAAAAATAGAAGCTATTTAATAAAATTATATCTCTCCTAAAACTTTCGAAAATGATAAATAGTAAATCATAATTTTAACTCAACTTATAAGGAAAAATATTAATTTAAAAGGTATTTTGAAGGCAACAACATGAAGTAACATTAGTAAGTTAAATAGCATGAAATAGAAGAAGAAGAGGAGAAAGAAGAATAGAAGCATGATTAAAATGCTTACCCTTACCTAAATTAAAAGTAAATAGTATTTATTATTCCTAAATTTATTAAATGTACTTAAAAATATAGCTATTAACAAGGAAATTATTTGTCTTAAAGAAGTCCAAATACTGCTTAAAATATTTCTTAAGATTAAAAATAAATTAGCTAGCTGCAACAAAGTTAAGGTTTTTACTAGCCTGGTTATTATAATAACCATCAACAAAATTAATAATAATAAATAGATAGATATCACTTAAATAATTATTAGGATAATAATTAATAAAATAATAACTTTAATAATAGTAATAAATATAATCATTTCTTAAATGGCTAATAAAATTAATATGAGTTCTATTAAAATTAATAATAAACAAATCAAGTTTAATTTTAAATAGGAGACTAGTATAATACAGTTAGCAATCAATATTAATAAGAATAATAAACAAATTATGGAATTCAACATAATAATTAATAATAATATTCTCTTAGAATGGTGCAACCTTATGAAGTATAAATGACATAATCATAAATAAAATAATAAGGAGAGGCTTTAATAAATGAAAAAATTGGAAATAATTCAAATTCTGCTTTTGGCTAATTTGATTAATACCATAATAACACTGTTAATAATAATTATTAACAATGTTCATAAAGTAACATGTAATCTTATGGATAAGAGGTGATATAATAGTAAATTAAATAATAAACAGATGCTTACACACAGTAAAATATTGTAAATATATCTGATTCTGCTTTCGACTAAATTGAGTAACCCTTATAAGAGTAATAAACTAATAATGAAATTTTTGATTAAAATTTAGAATAATATCCTGAAAACGTAGCATAATTTTATGGATAACATATGATCTAATCTTAAATAAAACAGTAAACAATTCCTTCTATTAATGAAAAAATTGAAAATAAATCTGATTCTACTTTCGACTAACAAAAATAATTAAATAATAATGAAATTCTTAATAAAAATTAATAATAAAATTCTGAAGGTATAATATAATATTATGAATAAGAGATGACCTAATCTTAAATAAAATAACAAACAGATGCTTTAATATATGAAAAAATGGAAAAAAACTCTGATTCCTCTTTCGATTAACAAAAATAATTAAATGATCTTGAAATTCTTAATAAAAATTAACAATAAAATTCTAAAGATATAAATTAATGTTAAGGATAAGAGATGATCCAAGCATAAATTTAATAACAAACAGATGCTTTAATTGACGAAAAAATTTTAAATAGATCTGACTCTACTTTGGACTAAACTGAATAATGTAAATTAGAATAATAAACTAACAATCTAATTCTTAATAAAAATTAACAATAATATTCTGAAAGCATAATGTAATCTAATGGATAAGAGATAATCTAACCTTAAATAAAATAATAAACTGGTATTTTAATAAATGAAAAAATAGAAAATACTTTTGATTCTACTTTCGAATAAACTGAATAGTAAAAATTTGATTTCAATAATAATTATAAATAAGAATAATAAAAAAATAACCTACATCCTGATTAATACAAATAAGATTTAATTTGTTAGAAATTAGATGAAAAATAAAGCGATGAAATTGATAAACATGGTTTTAATAATTTTGATTAAAATTAGAAATCAAGTTCACCAGCTTAAACCAATATTCAAACAGATAACATTGTATAATTATAAGCTAACTAACATTTAGATTAAAATTAATAATATGGTTTAAATTTTATTTAACCTAATTCACTTATCTTATAATAGCAACAATAACCACTAGAATCTATTAATTAAAGCTGTCAATAAGAATTAAAGAGAAGTAATTCCTAACATAAAGATTAAGCTATTGTTGATCAAAGCTTCTTGTAAAATTAGATAGAAAAAAAATAAGAAGAAATTATTAGCCAATAATTTTAAAATTAATTTATAAATTAATAATAATAAGCATCAAATTATTAAGATATAAACCCTTTAGCTATTTCAAACGTTGATGAATAATAATCTGAGCTTTATGATTTAAGATCATAAGTAAGTTTGACTGGTCAAAATAATCATCCCTTCGGTTTAACATACAATGATTAAGATTCTTTTTATTAAAATACTGATGATTTGCAATTATCTAAATTTTAATAACAGGCTAATGAAAAAATTAATATTTAAAGTGAAAAGCATCAAATAAATATTTAGGAATCTATTCAAAATTAAAATATTTAACATTAACATAATGAAAAATCTGAATCAAATCAAAATTCTCAAAATCAAGATTAAGAAATTGTAAGAATTGATATATCTAGCTAAAGATTGGATTCTAATTAAATTAATTATGAGTTTGGTAATATTTCTATTACTTAAAATTAAGAAGAATAAAGTTAAAGGGATTTTAGTTTGAAGGATTCATATCATCCAAACGGTCAAGCTAAAATAAATTATGTTAATATTTATAATTCTAGCAATGTTCAAAATAATTAGAATGAAACTAATTTCTAAAACCTGCTAGAAATTTAATAAAGAAATGATAACAATAAATAAGCTTATCCAAAACATGAATAGATAAGTTTTACGAATGTTTATCCTGGTTAGCAACCTTAGATGAATACAAACAATTAAGATTAAGCTTAATAGTCCCAATATTTTAATGATTAGAATAACACATAATATAGTATGATATTAGGTAGCTTAAACAGCACTATTAAAGAAAAATAGGAATTTAAAGTAAATAATCAAGAGTTATAATTTATAGAAGAATATTCATCACAAAACGAAATTAATGAAGATTAAATAAAAAATGATGAGGTTTGTAGTGTATTTTAATCTTATGTAACTGAAAACTATCCTGATAAAGATATTTAGAATGTAATAGAATAAATGAGATTAAATTATTCATACAATGAAAATAGATTGAATTTATTCTAGAAGAATAGCAATCCTAATATTTGGAATTGCACAGGACCTTAGTATTTAATATATTTAATTAAATATGAAAAAATTATAACAGAATATCTTTAAAAAATAGAAGTAAAATTTTCTTTTAATTAATTTAAATTTTTACTCATAATTTAAACTTAAAATAGATTTAGAAGTTAGATAATAAGGAATTTACAAATATAACATTTGTAGTGGACAATTAGCAAAATTTATAATATCTTTAAAATTTATTTGAAGCTTTAGAGAGCAAAATTAGGGTTTATTCAGAATAAATTGCTATGGAAAATTAAAAAAAAAATATAAATGCAATGATCAACCATTACCCTTTTAGGTCCAATATGAGGAGTTAAAATGTAGAATATTTCTATAACAAAGATTCATAGACTTTACATTGGTTTTCTTTTTATTTATCTAGTGAGGAATTAAAAAAAAAAGCTTTTGAATATAATTAAAAATATATATTTAAAAGGGTATTTATTTAAAATTTCTTTGTTGAAAAAGGTATAAATGATTCATCTATGAGTAGATAATAGAAAGATTATCTTAATATGGTAAGTATTAACAGAAATAAAATAGTTAAAAAAATAATCCAAGATATGAAATATTAGGATTCACTTTCAATCAATCTAGCTCAATTAAAAAAATAAGATTAGAACAATTATAAATAATATTCAAATTTCATTACATTCTAATTTGAACAAATAAACTTATCATTATATGAAAAATTCATTAAGGAAATTAAATAAAAGATATCATGTTATATTGAATTCGTTGTTCAGGATAAAAGTTCTTCATAAATGAAAGGTAAGCTGATTAAAAAAGATGATTTCCTAAATAAAAATCTTAATGGAAAATATTAATAAAAATACATTCATTTTTTTGACTTAAATGATAATTATAATATGCTACCTGAAAATTAAAGCATAGTCTAAAAGTTGATGCCTTATCATGTACCAATTAATGGAATATTTATTGTTGATGCAAGCAGCAATTAATTTATTTCTCAAATTCTCCTCTGAAATAGCCGAGATAAATAATAAAAGAGTATGGTTGATGTATTTAAAATTTTATGTGCTTTTTATTTTTAATGATAAACAAAAAATTATTATTTTTACTTTAACAAGTGTGATAATTTTATTAACTTAGTAAAAGAAAATATAAGTAATATAAATTAATCAATTATAAATTATTCAAAATAATGAATTTTTGTTTAAAACTTCAAAAAATATATTTATCAATATAATACAATGATAATAGGAAGATATAATTGATGTAATTATATCAATCTTAAATTGTTTTTTTAAATTTTTGTCATCTAAGGCAGTTAATACGCTTTATTTTTTTAAATCTTAATTATATCTGACTGAGTATTAGCTTATAATAAATTAAATATTTACTATTTTATTAATATGAATGCTTATATTTTGAGTTCCTCAAACTTTTTGTCATTCTTATAGAATAATTCAAATTAATAAAAAATTGGAATAAGTAGAAAAAATTTTGTTTATTATGAAAATAATTAGGCTTTTAAGATTGATTCAATAAATAATTTGAAAACAAGAAACCCTCAAGTCAATAGCAAATTAAGAAAAGGAGAAGTTATAGAAGTTATTTGATAACTTCAGTATAGAATAAAAAATAATTTTTAAGGTAATAATTAAATGATTTCACAATAAACTAGAATAGTTGATAGTTTAAATTTATTTAAACTATGATTTGACAGAAGTATTACCAATGTTTAGATAGAAAATTACATCATCGCTATAACATCTTGAAAGAGTTGATAATATAGACATATATAGAGTAATATTTTTAAGCCTCACTAATCTAGATCATAAATTAATAAATTTCAATTCGCTGCTTAATAAATTAATTAATAAACGACCACCTAAAAAATAATTAATAATTATTTGATTAAACAATATAATAAAAATAGATGATTGGAAATATTAATAGTATAAATCACAACAAAAAGAAAAAATTACACTAGTAAACACATTTACTTCATCATAAATTCCTCAATGGTGAAGGAGATTATGGATTAAGCTAGACCCACAAGTACTTTTCTTTAGGTTCAAAGCAAGGTGTTATTAACTACCTGAAAGAAGAGTACAATACACATATTTTAGATATCGAAGATGAATATATTTCTAAGCTTATTGAAAAAGATTAAGGTAATGACTACTTTATTAGCATGGATGGCAATTAAAGAGAAAAAATTAGCAATGAGAGAAAGGATACTGGATATATTCCATTAAGATATTTTTATGAAATGATGAAGCCTTTTGAATCAAAGGTTTCTTAACTACTTTAGTAGCTTTACACTCACAATGCTTTAAATAATGAAGAATTTTAGCTATTAATTACCAACTTGTAGACCCATCCAGCAGTTCAAAAGCATCAAAAAGACAACTTTATTTTTAGCTCTAAATTTTATAAAAGACAAATAAGAATTTTTGATGCCCTAAAGCAGATGATGATAGAATGCGAAAAGTTCTATGCATCTTATAGCGATGATGCATAAAATTAATCTAAAGGAATTAATTACTTGGAATCAAGAAATAAAATACTAAATTACCTTGATGACACTATTCCCTATATAAATACTATATTTTATAGTATGCTAAAAGGAGTTAAGAAAAGTTAGAATAAAAATAATAAAAGTGTGATAAGTCTCCGCTAGCAAGATATATTTTAAGAAGAGTTTGCAAAGAGTATGAATAATATATTAAGCATTTCAGAATCTATTAACCTTTTTTTAAGAATGTGGATGGGAATTATAAATACCGACCTTAATTAATATATTACTGTTTCTAATGGAGTTTATCTAGATATGGCTCTTATTAAGGCAAATCTTTAAGTTTTTATAGAAATCCGTAGTGCATCTGCTAATGATTTTTATGTTGTTAGCTCACTCAACGATCCTGAATCACAGCTGTTTTGTAAGATTCCAAAATCTCGCCTTATGCCAATTTAGACTACTATCAATAACAATATTAGCTAGAATTATGATGAATAGCTTTTAAGCTAGTAAATGCAGAATTAAGATTAATAAAATACCTATTAGAATTAAAGTCTGTTTGAAGATTTGTATTCATGCTAAAATTACTAAGGAAATTCTAATGATTTATCATCAGAACAAGACAACTAAAAGCTATTGATGCATAAAATGATGAAAAATTTAATGGAAGATGAAAATATGGATATAGAGACATCATCTGCCTTATCAAGTGAAAAACTATTTGATAGCATAAGGGAAAGCTTTATTTAACTGTATAATTTAGATGAAAACAGTGAAATGTTTTATTTCGATGAAAACTATATCCAAGTGAATACTATCATGGAATTTGAAAAAACTCGCTTAATTAAGATCGTCATCAATAAAAATCAGCATAACCAGAAGTATCTTTAAAACTTAGATGCAAACACAGATTAGATGAGCTTTATTCCACTCGACTTTTACCAACAGTAAAGACCGTTTATTATAGGAATTTCAGGATCCACACGCTCAGGAAAAGGTACTTTGTGTAGCCATTTATAAATACTTTATGGAGCTAAGTATATTTGCTAAGACTCTTATTTCAACTATCCTTTGATTTAATCTACTCTCCAAGGAAACGCTGAATGCAAGGAGGCTATTATGTGGGATTAATTACAAGCCGACATCTAATAAGTAATAGCATAAAATCAATATAAAGTACTTATATTAGATGGCTTCTAGCTTTATAACAACACAAACGTTTTAAATATGTTTGATGTTCAAATATTCCTTGATATTCCAGATGAATAAATTTATATTAGAAGAATGCTTACAAAACCCGTCAAAGAATCGTACTTCTGGAAATACATTATGCAAGAATACAGCATTTACAGATAAAATTGCCTAAATGACAAATAAATAATTGTATTGTAATCTGATTAGGATTAGTTCACTCTCTTCTTTTTAACCTTACAACTTATTCAAATGAAACTAAATATCTAAATTAATAGCTAGAACGCTGTAATCTAATGAGTGAAGAAAAATATAAAATAAATAGCTTCATTCAGAATAAATTATATAAATTTATTTACTAAATTTAGAATTAAAATCTACAATATAAAACTTTAGATCAACATAAAAACTTTTATACTTAAAAATAATATATCAACCAATATTAAAACTATTAATTAATTAAAGTCTATATTCTATTTTGTTAATTTATTAATATTCTCTTAATTTTAAATTCCTTAATTTTTGAATAACTTGTTATATAATTAGTAAAATACTCAAAAATTAATCAAATTCAATTATTAATTTTCTCTTAAAAAACTAATAAAATCATTTTAATAAATTTATAATTTACTTAAAAAAAACAAATAAAACCAAAATTTATAAGGTAGCTATTTAGCACCACATATTTTCTTCTTTTTTTTTTCAACTAATTAATTTAAGGGTATTTAAAATATCTTTACAAAGATTTTTAATTAATATTCTTAAATTTAAAAATAAGTTAAATAAATACAGAAAGAAAGAAAGCTGATGATACAGAAGTAGTATTAACTAATTTAGATAGCATTTAAAAAACTAAATTCAATATTTTAATTATTGATGCTTTTTTACCTTTTTTATGAAGGTTACTTGGCTCTAGCAATTATTAATATCATTATTATAGTGTTACGCTAGTTTCTTTATTATAAAATTATAACATAATCGTATAATATGAATATTAATAAAATTTATTTTTTGCTTCAAATTTAAGAAATTCCTTTGATAAATTTGTAATAGTACTAAATAATGTCTGAAATAGAGGCAATACTTGTGATATAATCTGTGCTTTTTGACTTTGCTTTATTTTCTATAATTATATATTTAGATAATGTTTCTATCAAATGCTGTTTTTTAATTTTTTGCATTTTTGATTCAATTAGTATTAATCTGTCTGATCTAATTTACACCTAGTTTGAAATATAAAATGAAAAAAATTACAGATAACACAAAAGACTAGCTTTAGAACTAATTAAATCTTGCTTGTGCGAACTAAGCTATAAAGGACTCATTTTTATATTTATTAAATTTGAAAATTCATTGGTTTTTATTTTTCTTTACTTTTCAATATTTATGATAATCTATGTAAAAGTTATCAAAAAGTCTTTTTTTCGATTAAACACCTCTTAAGAAATAAAGAGAGATATTGGGGCAATTGCTTTTTTTTGTTTGAGGCTCACTCTTGGAAAAGGATTTAACATTTTTAGAGTGTTTAATAGTTATAAACTGAGGATACTAGATAAAGTAGGATGCTCGCTCATAGAAAACCATTTAATAATAAGATTTTTTATGATTTTGACAATTCTTATATCTAATCTATTATTTTAAGCTTTTTAGATTAAGGTAGTTTAATAAGAATACCTTTGTTTCGAAATGGTGATAAAAACTATTTCTTATATTACTATACTATGGTTTCTTTTTGAGAATAAGTAAATGTACTCGCTTAAATAAAACAAAAGACCAAATTATATAGAAATAAGTAACTATCACTAATTAAGAGAGTTCAATGAAAAAAATTTATCAGGATAATTTTAAATAGAATCAACACAGAAAATTGATATTTTATTAAAAATAAAATAAAAATATGATAGGGACTTCAAAGAGATATTAATTAGCTTACTTTTTTCCTTTAGAGGATAGGAGTTAGATTTTTATTATAATGATAATAAAAGAGTAAATTATGATAAAAAATAAGTAGTAACATTTTAATATTTGAATGAGTAAGTCTTGACTGATTTAAAATTATATCTTCAAAAATACAACATTATACCTGAAATAAAATTAATTTAATTCCTTACAGTTTTTCCAAACGATCTTAAAATAATGATTTAAATTTTCAATTTGTTTGCTTAAAATAATTAATTTATAAAAATAAAAGTCCCATTGAAAAGTTAACTAGCAAGCTATGCTCATGAAATTTAATAATTCTTCATCAAAATTCTATCAGAGGTTATTTTTGTTCAAAGGGCAGCATTCATGAAATACATACAATTAGATTAAAAATTTAACAGTAATTATATCTTTTATGATTTATATGAAACTTATTGATTTATTTTATGAAAAAATTCAAAATATTTCTATCATAATATTTCAAGAAACTTATTTTAGTTTATAAGTGACTAGTTAATTTATAAGGAAGAATTTTTTTAGAATACTGATATTGTAAATCTAAAATATTAATAAATATAAATAAATTATTGGTATATTTATTTTAAGAAAGTAATTTGATCCTTTAAACAGTTTTAGTTATTTCACTCTGTTTCTTTTATTCACTAAAAATAAAAATTATTTAAATTTAATATTAAAAAAATATTAATTTATTTTAGTTTAAAATATGCGTAAATTAAATACTTTTCTTTTTTTTAAATATTTTAGTATTCACTTTAATAAAATTTGAAATCATTGTGGGGTTGGGGTTG